>VXBT01006893.1:105610-153648 GCA_013400235.1 Oriolus oriolus
AAAGGGAGTAGCTTTTAATACAAAAGAAAATTTTCAAAATAAAACAAGTACTGAGTGCCATTCAAACGATAGTGATGGAGTCCCAAAAACAGTGTTTGAAAGTTTGCTCAGTGCTAAGGATTATGTCCAAGAGTTTGTGTTTTGAAAAGAAAGCTGTGCGATAATTTGTTGGCCAGGACAAAAACTCCTATTTCTCTAAAATACGCTTCTGTTAAAATCAGCCAACTGAAACAAGATTTCTTTCCTTTTTCTCCTTATTTACTTATGGGTACATCTTTCAACTATCACAGACCCTCAAGTTCTTCCCATTGTACTGAAGAGATTTTTTTTTTTTTTAGCTACATCCCTTATACAACCCATCTTCAACTAATGATCACCTGCAAGCAATCCCATTTTAAATAAAGGTCAAAATTTGATATCCACTAGGGTAAGCAGAGCTGCAGAAAATGAAACTAAAGCATGGGATATATTAATGCTCCAGACATCAAATCATTCTCAAGATGGGTTTTCACTATTAGAATTAATTAGCTTTAGAGTTTTATATGTCATTGCTGGTTAAACTTTTGTTAATGGGCTTCAGTTCAACAAGCGAGACCTCTTTGGAAACGCCAGTTCATGAAATACAGTTGTTTATCATACCTCCGGAGCATTAAGAAGGGCACACCATCTGATAGCTGTAGCACAGAAAGCAAATGCTATTTCATGCTTCACAGCACCAACTAATCACAGCAGAGGCTGTGACAGATCTGCTTATGGGCTGCATCACCTCCCTGGACTGGCATATTCTGGGACTTGCCTCAGCTGAAGCCTGTGCATAAGAGCTCTGTAACAGGACCCAAATGGGATTGTTGAGGACCCAGGGCAGCAATCCTGATTGCTCCCATGATCCTTTCTCTGCAGCAAGGCTGAAGAGCTACAGGTTGGCACATTTGGGCTAATAGGAAGAAATCTACCACTCCAGAGAAGCTGAGGACCCTCACCTTCCTTTAGAGGCACTGGGAAACGAGCATGATCAGCATCAGGCAATACAATGCTTATGGAGCACACGCTGTGTTCTGTCAGCTTGAAAGGCAGGCTGAGGCACGTAAGACACTGTTCTGCATGACCCCTAGCTCCTGTAATTCATCACCACCATGGAACAGGAAAAACAGTGCTTTTAGAAAACAAATGAATGTTCATGAAAGTCAGACTCACCACTCCTTACCCAGTGCTGCCAACCCTATATTTTTATTTCAATCCCAGGATCTGTGATGGGTTTTAGCAAATCTCATAGACAGACAAACTACAGATATGGAAGTGAACGCTCCTACATCATCCTGTAGCCTATAAGGATAGGTTTGTCCATATGTGCTAATTACCAGATGTGACATGCAACTATTGAAGAAAATTTCATGAAAATTCACAGTATGAATTGTTTTAGGGGCAAAATCCAACAGCAGATGTTCACAGAATAAAAAAATCACTGCAACTATAAGGCAAACCAATGTGCCCTGCCAGCTTTAAACAGCCTTCAACTTCCTGAGATCTGACTCAAAAGTTACATTTGAATCAGAGTATCAGTATCTACTGTAAGTTTCTGTTAGTGTGTCTAAAGCACTCAAAGGTATTTTTGCTTCTGATCTACTTACCATTTGGGAGGCAACTAATTGCACAAGTATTAGTTTCTAAAAGTTCAGAATAAAAATCAGAGATTTTGGTTCAACAGCTCAGCCCTGAGTATCACGATTCTCAGATCATTTCAATAGATAATATTAAATAAGCATAGGTTTAGCCACACAAATAGACAGACTAAAATATAATCAAAAAAAAAGGAAAAAAAATTAAAATTATGTCTCCTTCAACATTCGCTGAATTTCAAGGTCAATAATTCAATCATTGAGAAGGCATGTACATAGCTAAGTGCAACCTAAAGTCAGAATTGTGTGGAACATATTACATGCATGTGGAATACCTGAAAGCCTGGCTCACTCACAGTAGTTCACATGGCTAGAAAAAAACCACCTCTGAAATCCGTGATTAGTTAGTCACAGATCCAGTATTGTCTCAGTAGAAATGAGACAATAAATGTTTTTCCCCTTCTAAATGTTTTTCCTTTGTTTTGATTTATTCAAGAACATATTACCAAAGAAGGCCAGAATGGTTAGATGCTATTTCAAAATAGGAGGTGGAAAAAAGAGCCTAACATTATCCCCCATCAACCCTCCAATCCTCAATACATATCTGATATACTGCTTGAATCAGAATGTGCAGAGGAGTATCATGAGCCAGTCTTGTTGCTCAGCATAACTTCATGTGCACGCACAAAGCACCTTCTACTGGAATGATGGAAAGAACCGGTACCTGAAGGTTCATAATTAGCACTGAGAGAATTGAATTTTTTTTTTCATCTCTTACATGCACATGGAAGAATATTTGAACATTGTAACCGTAGGGAAGAAATGAAAAATTGAAAAGTTCATGGAGAGCGGATAAGGGATATTGGATCTAGAGAGAAGAGGTGAACATCTTGACAAGGGGAGAGAAGGCAGGAAGGATGAGGACAAACACTTTACAAGGTATGAGAAAAAGAAGAAATTAAGAAGGGGTTGAAGGAAAAAGAAGGATTAAAAATCACTGGAGACTGTGAAAGGGCAGTGCAATGCAGAAACAATGAAGATGAAATGGAGGAGAAAAAATATAATAAATAATGTGAGAATAACAAGCACTGAAAGACAGAATAAAGGACAAGGTGAGAAAAAAATATATGGTGAGATAAGCAGAAACTGTCACAAAAATTCACAACTAGCCCATGCTGACCACGGAGAGAGATTAGGATTCAAAGCATAGAACTGCAAGAGTAAATATTCATTCAGGTGTATGAGCCTGCTGGGGCACCTCAAATGTGATTCTACAAAACGTTATTATACTCTTCAAATTCTCAGGTACAACACAATTTGACAAATTACTAGCACTTACTGCTTAGAATAAAACTTTGCAAAGCAACTATATTCCTGCAGCATTCTTGATATGTCTATTGATCCAGATGTCAGTCTTGCTACAGCTACTTATCTATGATGTCAGACAACACTGGGAATGTTTCAAAGACTCGTTAGCAGGGATAGGATTCTGGTGATATTTTGGCTGTCCAGGGATATCCCTTTACACTTCACAGGCAGCTCTACGTTTCCAATAAGCAAAGTCTTTATTTCCAGGGCTAGGCTGTCTTTTGCTTTGTTTTACTTAAGCATGAACAATATCAGAGTCTCTAGCAGAAGCCCACTACCTCATTACATTACAGTGTATAATGTAATGTAAATAAATAAATAAATATGTAGATATACACACACATCAAAAGTTAATACACTTTACTATAAAGACCTACTGTTATAATAGGAAAGAGAATTTTCAAAACAAAAGAACAATAAACATTCTTTAGCAATAACATTTTTTTTACAAAGCACTTCTGATTTATGATTAAATGGCCCTAAAGGACAAGCATTTTAAAGTTCAAGGAAGTAAACTCCTCCTTTTCTACACCACTGGTCCCTGAGTATTCTCTAATCCCACCAGCCATTTACCAATCAGTGAATCTGTCAGAAAGTATTTCCCAGGTGAACTGTTACTGTCTGTGTATTCTAGGCACAACACACATTTTCTATTTTTATTATTTCTTTAGATTTATAGAAGATGTCAGGCATTCTGGAGGGCCTTTTCTGTGGTGTAGGATCCTGTGCAACAGACAGATTCACAATCTTATCAATATCATTGCAACAAACAGAAAATTGCTCCGTGCTCACTAAACAGTCCTATAATGGTCTACAGACCAAATAAAACACCAGGGGAAGATAAACACTCCTATATCCTTTCCAACAATTTCATAAAAATACCTCAATAACTCCCTGCTCTTTTTCACCATTACAAAAAGTACTGTCATCTTTGTCAATGCGACCAGAAACAGGCTAGATATTTCCCCTCTCAACTAAATCAAGAAATATTTAAAGCTCTCAAATTACAAAAACCAGGGATCTTACTGAAACATGCACATTGCCAGAATGGCCCCCAAGCCACTGCTTTAGGCAGACTTTGCTGAAGGCCAGTGGGAAACTGCTGCTCTTGCCTAACACATCAGATCAGTGTGATTGCAAGGTGGCAGACACGCATGAAGGACCTGAGTAAGGTCAACATGCTAAACATAGAGCAGCTTTCAATATTCCAGTTTAGACACATGAAAGATGCACAGTCCTTTCCTACGGTGGTTATCTAAAAAACCTGCTAACCCAAATATGAAAACGAGGGTTTTAGTAGCAGTTTTGCTGCAGGTTTCCCTAAAGTACATCAAGGTTGTTTAAATTTTGTACCCATTCAGAAGAGTGACCTGTCCTCTTTGGAAGCTGATAATACCACCTCCACATTTGTACAGCTCTATCAGTTTCATGTCTGCGCTGTCATAGGTACGTACTATCCACTGATCTGTGGATAGCTGAAGTCCTTCCTCACTGCACTGCCATTTAGGGATGTGACTTCATATTTTATTATGCTTTAAGCCATCTAAGTACCTACTTTTTTATCTACACATGTTGAGAAAGTGCTGTACAGGGCTTTTTTGGTTTTAAGTCACTTGCATATTTGCTTATAGCAATTTTGATATTCAGCTATTTTGGTTTTTGTGTGTTATACTTCATTAACATAGAATGCAGACCCCCCAAGTGAATAATTAGCTAGGGTAGGATACCTGACTCCCATAGATGCATTCTTAATTTGACATTTAAATTAATATCAAACTATGGCGGCGTCTTTCAAAAGTTGCAAAAAAAAAAAAAAAAAAAAACAATGGGAACCTACACAAGAATATATTCACTGGAAAAAAAAATCTGCCTGCTAGATATGCCCTACAAAAGTGCCAAGTTATTTATGGAATTAATTCTATCATGCTGTTCAAGAAGAAACAGAACAAGGCTGTGCCCAAAAATAAATCAAGAGGAGGGAAACCTGTTACAAGGCAGTGAACAACTGTTATTTAAATATTTTAAAATGTGAATGGCAATAGGTGATCCACTTGGCATAAAGAGGAGCTCTGAAGAAGGTATCCCAGGCTGACTTAAGAAGCATTAAGGTGATTATGTCACTTGAATGAAGCACCCTTTAGCAAATTCACGTATGTACTGACAATGAATCACTTCCTACCTTACCAGCACAGCTACAAGGTTTGTAACCTCTCAAACTATTGTAATCTACTTATCATAATCAAAAAGGCCAACATTGTTTATCAGATATCTATTTCCAGCACTAAGTTAAAGGGCATTTTAGATCTTACGCAGCATCCATGACTTCAAACATAGCTTTTTCTGATTTCTCTTCAGGAGCCCCAATTCCAGATAAAAAGGCAAGTTTGAAACTGGCCATGTGGTGTTTAACTGGTGCTTCTCTCCAGAATTATATTTCTACAGGTGAAGCCTACAAAGAGCATATAAATTCTGGTTTATCAGCATGAAACAAGAATTTCAACATTTAGTAAAACCTATCATCTTCATGAAGGATATGTTGCACACTAGATGAAGATTATCTGACTTCTTAGCCTACCAAAAAATTGAGTTATAAAAGTGTGAAGAATGCTGGCTCAGCCTGCAAGTTTAAGTTGCCTATTTTCTTTGATTGTTCCCAAACTTTGAATTGACAGGATGGAAAATCCAGCTTTCATGTCTGGACTCAAACCACAATGACTACATGACATATAACTGATCTAATCTAAGCTCAAACAATTCTGACAGTTCCACTTGTGCAGCTGCATTACAAAAGATAAGGTATCAACCTATCAGTAATGCTGTCACTTTATCAGGTATTTTACCTGGCACGAAAACCATGAAGCTAGAATAAAACTCAATCATACTTTCTGACTAATACAAAAGGAATGCAACTGCTTGAATACAGCTGCCACTGAAAGGTTTGAGATACAAGGAAGCAGGCATATTAACTTGTCTTGCAAACTTCCTGATCTTCCTCCCATCATCATATCATGCCCTTCACTAGAGGTATTTATCCGGTATTGCTGGCAGGGCTTAGCAAGAAAACAGTCATTTACTGTACAGGGTTGACTGCTGACTAGGGAAAGCTCAAAAGTGGAAGAAGTCTGAAAAAGCAGAGGCTCTCTGGTTATAAAACATGAAGAACTTCCCTCTTGGACACAGGGACTGTATTTTTGCACAAAAACTAACTGTTAACTGTTTCAGTGAATGTCACTGTCAGTCTTATATTTACTCAGCTCAAGCACCTGCTTTGGTGATCCAAGCACCCAAAGGCACAGTATGCCATGGGGTCACTCTCTGCCTTAGCTAAAAGGCCTTTCTTGCCTATGCAGAACTGTTGGCCACAGGCTTCATAGCTCCTCACAGATTTCGAAAATACTCTTGAAATGCTAATGAAGGTTGGTACCATCTGAAGGCTCAGGTAATGCAGAAAACAGGAGGGGGAGCTCTCACTGCACCACACTGGAGGAGAAACTGGTCAGGGATGGTTCTTCTGCCCACTGGGAGAGTTCAGGCAACATCTTTTCTGCTTCCCAATGCCGTGCTTTGGCAGCCTAGTGCTGGTGGGAAGGGTGCGTTACTCTTCCAGCTAGATCCTTTTCTTTAAACCATTTCCCATTTTCTAAAACCACAATTTTTAATTTACAGGTTTTAATCTAACCTTTTAACTTATTTTCTTTACTGGGAGCAAGGAAAAAAATCATATTCTGCCACATGAAAGGCTGCACTTCTCCTACTACCCTTTACTTCTGTCTGACTGCTGAGCTAGGTGACCTGCACACATTTTTAATCTAAAATCCCCCACAACTTTGGTTCCCTCAGTAACTCAGCTACGCTGCATGCATGTATTAGCACATCAGCGCTTGGCAGCACTGAGAAGCATACAGCTCTACCAGAGTACAACTGGGGAAGAACCGTAGTTGCTTTGGTAACCATCACTTCGAATTCTCTTGAATTTTTTTTCTTCTTGCCTTTAAATTCTCAGCCACATGAACTCAGGTGTCTGCATTGATAGTCGTAAGATTTAAGTAAAATATAGTTTACCCAGTGTTAAAACCTGACAACTGCAATGTTGTTGTTTTAAGCACATTCCCATATATATTTAAAATTATTCTCATCTGGAGCTTTTGCCAGGATGAAAAAAACCTGAATGTAAAGATGGGTTCTGATCTGATGGTTTCACTAGGGAGGGGTACATACAAATACAGAAATACAAATAAAAAATATACAAAAATACAAATACAAAACCAGCCATGACTCCAGAGCTGCTTTGGTACTCTCCTAATATTTCCCCTCACAAAACATAGAGATGTGGCACAGGGAGCACCCAGGGTGCTGTCTCCAAGGGGCTCTGTGTGTCAGTCCAAATACCAGCGCTCATCACACTTGCAACAACCAGATTTACTCCTGATCCTAACAATGGGCATTAGAAGTTTTGCCAATACATTCATTGCTAAATAAAAGCAATATCTACAACCTTTAAAGGAATACAGGCTCTTTTTTACAATGCTTCATACATTCAATTTTAATAATTACCTATTTTAAAAATTACTAAAAATTTTTGGCATGAAATTAATCAAGGATCCATGTTTACCTCCTTTTTTTCTGTGGAACATTATTCCACTGCTGAAAATTTTATTTCAATATACAGGGCAATTAAAAAAAAAAAAAAAAGCTACTTGAAAAAATGAAGATTGCTTTTATAGACTCAGCATGGAAGTACTATTTACAACAAATCTGGACTAAGGATAGTATTGGAAAATTAAATGCTTCCATAAATTTATGCTTCCAACAGAGATTTCTTAGCAAGGGATAAAAATCACACAATAATTTTTTAGAATTACTTAATTTGTATTAAGCATGAAACCTGGTGTTTTCTTAAAGAAATATTAACAGCCAAGAACTAGTCCTGTTAAGGGTCAGGGTGGGGGCAAGGCAGGAGGACAAGGCAGAACTGGGAGAGAAGAACCCTCCAATATGCTGCTGGTACTGTAACAGGAAAAACAGGGAGATGCCAGACTACTCCAGACGTGCCTCCCTGCTTAGCCAGCAGTTCCTGGGCACAAACAAGCCCCAAGGAAACAAAGCTGAACATCATCTACTGTAGTTCTAAAGGCTGCACTATTCTTTAGAAACCAGGTTCAGCTGCTGAGGATTTGCAGAAGGTACAACTTGAGTTTGTGAAAGGATGGAAGAAAACTGATACCTTGTTATCTTTATGATTTGTAGATCTTAATCCTTCCCCCCCAAGTATATGCACCAAGTATCACATAGGGCCCATTTGAATAGAAGGTACACCATTTCCTCTGTCAGTTCAAGTCACCTACAAAATGACAGAAACAAAAAGAAATCACCTTAAATCTTAACTAGGTGACATTCCTTTGCATTCCTGTGAAAAGACTAATTGGAAATCAGTGTCCCATACGGGGGCCACTTCCAGGCAGAACCGCAAGCAGCCTGAGGAGAGAAAACTTGCATCCTCAGAGTTCATCTACAGGATCAGCCTTGTGGATGAAAATATAGGACCTGGAAGCAGATCCAAATCACCTACATGCATTCAACAAGGTGTATCAAACCTTCTCATAAAACGCTAAGGATTACACTGTCCCTGAAATACTGCAGCTACTGAACAAACTCAGAGCCCAGGTCCTATGCCTAAAGAAGGAATTTATTTTTAAACCCTCCCCACTTTACATATCTCTTCTTCTAAAGTAAAATAAAATTTTAAAAAGAGAAAATGCTTGACAAATGGAACCAAATGCTCGTGGTTCAAGTCTTGCTTTTACTACCTTGCTATTACAGTAAGACATATCAAAACAGATTAAGAAGGCTAATGCTGAATTATGCAGAAATCAGTAATACAGAATTACAGTGGGAAAACCAAGCAGTCTGTCAGACTGCATGTAGAGAACTTGGAAGTATCTGGGGCATTTGCCAGATAATTTGTTTCCACAGAACTATCTATCATCCTAATTTTTTTAGGATCTCCAAAGTCAGTTATAGAGAGAATGCTTCCACATAAATTTTTATTCACTGAAAAATACCATTAAGATAGTCAAAACTGTATACAAATTCAAATTAAACATGGTGAATAATTTTGGATTAACAAAGAAATGAACACTGAAAGGGATGCCAAAATTCATCTGTTACATTTTACTTTTTTGGGTTGATTTCCCAGCAGCCACTCACAGAACTGGAAAAGGAGATGCAGGCCTGCCTTATAATTTAAAGTCTTTAATAACAGGACACACAGTTTCAAATCTAGTGTTTCAACAGCTCTTCCTGAAGTATCTAGAGACTTCTTCACCTCCTCTTCTCCATACTAAAAACCAAAATGCAAAGAGAGTAGAGGCAAATTACAGGAAACATGTGGAGATAAAACTAATAAGGTAGAGCACAACGAGTAGAAACAAACCAGCACAATTTCCATTTACCTGATATTAAAGACTGTAGCTCCTGAGAGAGCTCTGTGCAAGCAAGGCCATGGGAAGCAATACCCAAGTCCTCCTGGTGCCCCTGAGCAGACCCTTCCTGTCTCCATCCTGCAGCTCCCACTGCAGGAACCACTGTTCCTGTCACCTTCTGGTTCCAGCCAGACCACACTTGCTTACAAATCAGCTATCAGATTCCATCTGAATCACATTCGCAGGCAGATACACTTTGCATGACACCCTTGGCCACAGCATGGGCTGTAGCCAGTCAGGTTGTGCTTTACAGACTGCGTTAGGTTTCTGCAAGAAAACAATGCACTGGCATTCTTAGGAAGTTTTATCAGAACTGCTCCCCAGATGTGTAGATATATCAAGCTTCATAAATAAGAACATTTCCCACAGCTGCACGATACAGAGTAGCTCCACATGTAGCCCAAGAGCAGGAATGAATCTGGTCCACCACATTTTCCTCATATAGTCCAAACAAAGCCAAGTTCCTCCAGAGTTCCTTCACTGATTGCTATAGGAGCACAGCTGCTGCATAAATTAGCAAGTTAAATAAATCAGCTGAAGCCAATCTGAATATTTAATCTCGGCATGGAGTTCCAGTATGTGAATTTACATACATACGGTTACTGTCTTCAAGACTTGGTGAAACTGTCATTTTAATAACTGAGCCAAAATAACTAATAACTTTTTGTATTAAAATAGAAATTATATTGCTATATCACCAAACTTTCTTCAAATTTGTAAAGATGCTTTAGATAACAGCTGCTTTTTTACTGGAAACTGAGCATGCTATCACTTAATTTCAGAGAAAAAAAAGTAACCATTTTCATTTGTTAAAATAAAACAGAGCTGCCAAACCGACTTTATCAATTACCTGTCAAATTACAGTACACTTCAGAAACCTACCCCTCAATCCTCAATTACCTCTCCCTACCTGCTTCTCTGCAAGCTGTTGGAAGAATTTAATTAATCTAGTACTTTTTCTGGTTCCTGTGCTAACTCCGAGATGTACCTTCCTGGAGACACAGGAACCTCCCTGCTGCAGCTGTACCAGGGCCGCCTCAGTCTCTGAGCATTGTAGCTGTCACGTTCCAAGAGCAGAAAAGCCAGCGTAGGATTAATGCAGCTTCCAAACAATTTACATTAGCAACTACTAGAGAGCCCAAAAAGGCAAACACAGACTTGAAACAGATCTCTGCTAGTTAAAGAGAACGCAAAAGAGCATTTTAGGCTATAGATCACACCCCTGCAATTCAATAAAACATGTTTCAGTTATTTTGTAGTTAATGGAAATAATTGAGTGTAAGTTTTGTCTCTAATTACTCCCTTAGCTTAACCCTACCACTGAAGACTTTTCTCTAACATTCAGCCATTAGGCAATGAATGATCTCTGCACATCAAAGCAGTAATTTCTTGCTTGGATACTTTATATATAGACATTAGTTCAATATCTTAAATCAGGCTTTATTATGGAAAAAAATGTATTAATTGACCAACTATTCTATTTTGTATATGAGTTACATTATTACATGCATGTATTACTTGAAACAAAATAATCTGATTATTCTAGTTAACTACATACACGCTCAGAAATCCTCTTACTGAGCTTTCCCTTCTTCAGGCCAACAAACAAATGTAACATCAAGCAACAACTTAATTTCGCCATGTTAGAGGTTCCCTATCCGGCAAAAGAATACCACAGAAGGAATCAGTAAGATCTTTCTGTAAATTTGTACAGATATGACCTTTACAAAATAAATGTAGAAATATCAAATTCAAGGTCTGCCCTTTTTCCATAATCCATATACCAATATGGAATGGATAAGACATTTCCCAGTTCTCTGTTTGAGAATGGCCTTTGAATGTTTCAAGTCAGGCAACAGCACTCTCACTTCTCAGAACCTCTCATGCTGGAAGGAAAACCGGTTTGTACTTGGTGAACATGGGGCAGGAAGCTAAGACACTTATCAACTTCCAAGTGTTGGCCACCATGAACCTCAGGACACTACTCAGAAACTCAAGAGACAGGAACAACCTTAGGTACAGTTTGTGCTCCCACAGTGACACATCTGTGTTGAGGCAGCAAATGCACAGGCACTTGTAAGTTCTACCCCCATCCCCTTCGTTCAGACTAAAGAGAATGAGTGTAGCTACAACCCTGTAGTCCAAACGCAATTCACGCAATCCACCTACTTGTATGAATTCCTCCACAAAACACATTGCTTGAACCATGTCTGAAGAGCCCTTTGTGGCCATTGAGAACAAACAGAATGGCTTTTTCCACAAGACTTTAAATAAACATAAAAGTAAATTTAGTTGGCAGTCATTTTGATGAACAAACAGGATGGTAAGCATATTAGCAAAATAGGTCACCAGAAGCAGGAAATTAGAAAAAAAAAAGCAAAGCTTTAAAAGCCTAAATTAAAAATAAATGAAAAACACAAGTATACATTTTAATTTATAGTAGTTTCTCATTTGTGGTCAAAACAGCAGTAGACAGTAGAAACTATTTATCTAATCTTAAAAATTAATTAAGAATATGTCAACCCTACCCATATTCCCAGCCCCCAGAAAACCCCATGAAAGCAACAACTACAAGGCAAATTTATTTATGATGTCAACAACTGGTTAAAAATGTATTCATAAGAATGGTCCAAAGCCCACTGAAGTCCCAGGAATTAGTCCCATCTCTTCTTAGCTTTCATTCTTGAAGATGCTTGTGGGAATACCTCACTTATTTTGGCTGAATTGCCTTAATTTAAAGACAATTTCTTTGTAGAAGTACAGATCTAGCAGCTGGAAAACACAGCCTAGTGCATTTTGAAGGAAGAGCTAATTTATTTTCTGCTCAGATAGGGCTATCAATCTTACATCAAGGAAAAAAATATCTGCAGATATTCCAATGCAGTTCTTCAGCATTTAAAATAATTTATACTATGGAATTTGACTGACCAAACTCGGAATAAATTGGCCCTGCAGCTGAGGATTAGCTATCAACTTCAATGATTAAATATAAAGGAAAATAAAATCTATTTTTTGCTACATGACAGTTTACTAACCTACTGGGATAAAACCCAGTGAAATACGACCTTTTCGTCATTAAAATTAATGAATGAAACAGACAAAAAAATATAGAGATCAGACCTCCTGGGTAGGAAGGTGCAATTTTTGCAGTCATGTTTCAGTTCAGAACCAAAGCACATTCATCCTCTCAGCTAAAGGTACATTTTCATTTTTTACTAAGACTCTCCTGACAAATTAAAGAAAAAAGGCCCATAGCATTAGAGGAACTGTGAGGATGAAAAAAAGTAATGACACATAAAACACATTTTAGTTGTCTCACAAGACAGTATGTACTACTGAACTTTACTTCTATAACGTGTTTAATAGCAACTGGATATATTCACATATATAGGATATATTCACATTTTATTACTAAATACTCCCTATTATCTTTGGTATGTGTTTTATTATTTAATTCTTAACTGAAATCTGCGCATCTGAATCTCTTGAAGGACTGTAGAATCTCTTAGTTAAGCCCTTTATTAGATAGAAAAATATTCTCCAAATGGTTAATCCTATAAACACACATCTTTCTCCAGCCAGTAAGCTGCTTGAACTCCACTATGCTCAAATGATCTTCACCAAACACTGCCACAAAACACTAACAACTCGGCACTTTCATTAATGACAGCATTACTAATAAAAATATAATTCTATAGTGAAATATTCAGCCAGATGATGAAGACAGCCCACTTCTATATGGCATGAAATAAACTGAATAGTTATCCAGCTCATAAGGACTTCAAAGAATCATGCATCCCAGAATACAAAGCTATTTGAGCCTCTAAAAGGAGGAGTTACGCAGTTATGGAGTAGGAGTATACTGCTATTTTTAAAGACGTGTTCAGAGATATTTGCATATGCACATAGGTGAGGATGCAAACCAAACACCAATTTCAATTAATTGTACAATCTGTTTTAAGACTGGTTTTGATCAATTACATCTTTGACAACCTCAACTATTTCAACTGAAATAGTCTACCCAGAGAACCTACTTTAGGATGCATTCATTTAACATGGAACATGATAGTACACAGTTCCAGGCAATTCTCAGACTTAGCAGTTCCCCTACTTAATCCCTGCTAAAATCAGTCAAACAAGCTGGTAGTGGTTTGGCTGAGGAACTCTGGCATTTTAAATGAAATTTTTAATTTTTATTTAAAGCATGAGAGAGGAGTGCTCCACGCATCTAAGGAAGACTTCCTTTGGTTACCCCCTCTTTGCTAACCAGAGGGATTCCTCTGCCTGCAAAGCCTATCCACACCTCTTCCTTTCCCTAGGGTCCCAGAGCATCACTCCCACCTGCTGGACAGGAGAAGGGTAGAAGCACCTGAGAAACAGGAGAGATGAGAAAATGCCGAGGAGCCGGTGGGATGAGGGATAACCAGCAATACACTGTGAAATCTGCTATATCCAAGACACGCTTATCCAGACACTCCTCTGACGCAAGAAGACACCGATTTTTGGCAAGAAACTCGCATGAATGGGCACACATCCTGCAAACCATGAATGGGATGGACATCCCAGCACCAAGCCAGGAACTGCTGTTTGAGAGGCATAGGTTTCAAAATAGCCAGGCAGCACCTCTGCTGACTGGACCACACTTTTCTCATCTCTGAAAATCTGCATTGAGTGAAAGGGATCAGTTCATGCATGCTCAAAGACTTCCTAAGCACTGGCAACTGAATTCCCCAAGCACCTCAGGCACGTGTGTCCTGGCTCCAGCATGGCCTCAACTGTACTTGTCTGCAGCAGTCCTGCAGTGGCTCTCACTAACTCCACAAGAGCACCCTGCAGCTCTTAGTACAGTGACAGTGGTAGGAAGAAAGCCCTCGCTGCCCAAACCATGCTTAGACAGCAGTAAATAAATTAAACACTTCCCACAGTTCAAGGCTTACACATATGAAGCCTCAGCTTGCATAAATTGAAGCAAGTCTGTGGACTTCAACAAGGTTGTAACAACCTGCATTAATTGAGAATATGCCCTATAAAGATGTATTTTTAAATAGGGTTCTTCAATGGTTTTAGGGGAAGGCATGGGTTTTTTTAAGTGTTAAAAGTCAATAGCACACTAGATCAAAATGTCTAAGGCCTGCCTCCCTTCTCCAATTGGAGTAACATACTTTAAGTAATAACATCTGAAAAGCTGCAGGATGTCTCAAAAGAAGAGCCAGATTTTCATAAAAGAGAAGGGTCAGGAGAAAAAATGTTATCACTGTAAGGAAACACACTTATCCTAAGTGTCCATCATGTCACAAAGGAATCAGACTTAAATATTTAATGTAATTTGCAATGTGAAGAACAATATCCTACTCTTAATTTCATGAGTATTAATCCCATCATGTTTTCACTCCTCACCTTTTCAAACATTGTCTGATATTCCTGAAGCATCAGACATCACATGTACACATCCCCTTAGATAACATTTCCTTTCTTTTTTTGCAATGACATGAAAGCTCTGAACCTCCAAGGCAACTTCTAATTTTATCTAAACCTTTAAACAAACTGAATTCTAACTTTCTTCCTTAAGGCTCTGGTAAAGCAACAAAACAACCACCAAGAACATGGAGCTTAAAAAAAAACAGCAAAGAAAACACCAAAAACTTAGGTAATAAAGCTTTAGTTTCTATTAGTATTCACAAACAAAAAGCTTCATATACCAAGACTTTCCCAGGTGAAGAGATGAAATTGTGCATCTACTAATTGGACCTTCACTTCTAACTTTGAGCCAAAACCCAAACAAAACCACACAGTCGTAGACTAGAGCAGGGGAGGAGGTCTGCACTCTGCTAGAAGAGAAACAGAACAGAGGGAATGAACAAACACATTAAAAAAATCAGAGAACTTCAAAATCTACTGGTGAAAGCAAATATGAATACAAGCCCAGCAGGAGCTCACACATTTTCTGGCTCACTCTGCTGCACAGGATGCTTGAAGCTGCCCTGTAACATGCAAGTCCCAGGCAAGCAAAGCTGGGTCAGTGATGCCAGTGAAGCTCACACTGCACTGCTGGGTGCAGAGGCACCACCTCTCCACATGTCTAGAGGATCTGTCCAGGAGTGCTAAGGTAGGGACAGTTCTTGTGCTCATGTTCCATAACAAAAGGAAGGATCAAACACAACGATCTGGAAGGAGAAAAAAAAAATAAAACCCAAACAAGTAAACTAACCCCCAAAACAAACAAACCAAAAAAACCCCAACGGAAGTCCCAAAAAAAACCCCAAAATAACCAACTTGTTTGCCTGTTCAATAAGACAGCTACTGGTCACAGAAGTCACATGTAAATAAAATGCTGGAATTCTGGCAACTTAAATGTAAAATAAGATGATTTATTAGCAAATAATTTACAGAAAATTTACTAATGACATAGCAGCAATAGTTGTTTTCCCTCAAATACAATTCAGTGTATGAAAAACCTACAAGAGAGCTTGTAAAGCTTGCAGAATGGTTACAAGAATTTTTTGCCCTAGAAGATGTTTGAATGATCCCACAGCAATTCATTCTTTTTTGTAGAATGTCATCTTAGACTAATGTGTCAGTAGAATAGCTGTAGGACAGATTGATAGAAAATGGTAACAAATTTTCAAGGCCAGATGGCTTTCACCCGAGAGATTTGTAGGACTTCTTATGTGAAACTGCCAAAGTATTGTCAACCATTGTGCAATATCCCATTTGTACAATCTATCATTTAAATCATCTTCAGTGCTGGAAATTACAGTAAAGAATAGCATCATTAGATAAATGAATATCCATGATATTCAGGAAAAGAGCCAACATAGATTTAGCAAGAGAACTGGTAACAGACAAAAATATTAAAAACTCTTCGAAGGAATTAGCTAGCATGCAAATAAAAGAATCTCATGGGTTTACAAAATGCCTTTGATCAGGAAGCAGGACAGCAGTCACAAAACCAGCAACGTTCCAGATTACAAGCTATGAAAAATGTAACCATCTTGAAGAAGGAGGAAAGATCAACTTAGAGATTAATATGTGCTTAATGATAAAAGGAATATGAATGAAAAGCATCTTTAGTAACACTGAGCAATTCCCAAAAATCTAAACTATGAAGAGCTAACTCACAGTACTGAGAAACTGAGCAGTAAAATAGCAAGTAAAATTCAAGTGCCAAAATAAGGCACATAACCAAGACTCGCTTTGGCTGTCAAAAGCAATAATAGATTCTAAACTTGTTATTACCATTTCAGGACTGTAGTGTAGATCCATCATCAAATGCACTGGTTAACAAAAGAAGAAAAACACTCAAACAACTAAAAAAAACCCCACACAACCAAAGCCACCACAGACATTACTCAGTTTGATGGCTTTCCAAAAGATGACGATATTGGGAAGACTGATAATGAAATCTTCAGCAGGTAATTATATATATATATATGCTACATGCTCACAGCTTGAATACTGCATTGAGTTCTGGTGTCTTTAACTTTCATCACAAAAGCCTGAGACTAGAAATAAAAAGAGAGATAACAAATTAATGGAAAAGACTTTTGTATTAGAGGACTATAAAGCAGAACTATTCAGTCTGAGCATGGGAGAGAACACAAAATTGATATAAATTTCTGTAAAATCACAAATCATCTAGAAACATAAACAGAAAATAATATTCCCTAATTTTAATGAGATATGAAGTGTCAAATAAAATTAAATTAGCAAACAGAAGTTTGATGATAAAAGAAAGAAACTGTTTTTTTCCAGACAAAAGAAATGCAGTGACACACATTGCATCATATGTTAAAAGTCTGAAATAGGTCCAAAAACTTTTTAGGCAAGCACATTGATTAAAATTCAGTATCCAATGGTGTTCAGGCATGACCTCAGTTCAAGAAGCCTGTCAACTGAGGAAAAGCTAGATGAGTATACAATAAAAGCATACTTGGGACTGCTGTGGTCCTGCATCTCTTCCTTGCACTGGCTTGACTGAACATCATCACCTACAGAGTGAATATTATGAGAATGCATCCTAGGTATTACACTGCTGAATCTCTTTTTCAATACTGGTAGAAACAGGTTATTTATTAAAAGATGAACCCATTTCACACAGAGAGAAGCTAGCCAGCACTTTGAAACACAAGACACGCAAGATATGAAAAATCATGCTCTCTTCAATGCTCAGGCTTATGTATCTCTGCATGTCCATAAAGATGGGAACCCTCTGAAACAAATTCAGTTAATGACCATGAGCATATCCACAGGTCTAGAAAACAGGATACATAAAAAGAGAAACGTGAACAGACATGGTCCATGAATACTTACAAACCTCAACAAGTTTTTCTGGGATAAATATCCTAAGTGAATAGCAGAAATGCTGCCATTCCTAGCCCGTTTCAAAAAAAACCTTCAAATGTTGGTGAGGAGTAACTTAAGCTGATCACATGTGGGAACACAGTGGAGCTATGGCCAGGTCTCTTGCATCCCTATTTCTCTGGATTCAAATCAGTGATGGCTAAGATAATACACTTTCCAGAAATATAGGTCTCAACATTTGGCGTCCCATACCAAAAGACCTGAAACAAGAGAGACAGCACAGCCTCAGACATAAATATACACTCAAATAAATGATTAAGGTTGAGGGACAGGATTAACATCCTCAATATATATCAACTTTTCCACTCCGTCTGCATTTACCATGGCGTCAAGTTATCTTAATGTTATTCTTTAGAAGCAGTAAATACAGAAGTTAATGCAAAGCCCTGTAATCTTCCTTTAACTATCTTTTAATATCAGGCAATAAATCAAATCAAAACTTCAGAATCACTCCACAGATAGAAATTATGCTTTTTATTTTTGAGATTTAGATTATTAATAGGTAAACCAAAATGCTTTCCAGAAAAAAAAGACAAAGTCAACACTTTTTAAATTACATATGCTGCAAATAAAATTAGAGAAATGTTTGTACAATTTTTCTAAAATTTTTGTCAAATTCTAGCCCAGGACTGCAGACAAATCAATCCATGACAGTTCTGTGAATAATTAAACAAACAATTAGCTTTAATAATGAATGATATTTTGATATCAATCTTTAGATTGGACTTGTTCACTGAAGGTCTGTGATAATTAATGATAACTGAACTTTGGCCATTTTAGTATAATGGAATTTTAATACTATTTCCTATTAAAGATACTCAACTTAAGGCTATTTTTTGAAAAGGCTTAAGAGGCTTGTCATTCTTTTAAGTTATGAAACACTGGTTATTTCAGAAGGAGGGTGCAATATTTCCCGTAAAATTCAGTCAATTTCTGAGCTCTTCTCCCTTAGAAACTCTGGAAGGCACAGACAGAATATCACTCAGCTACAGACATTTAAAGGAGGAAGTGGGGAAGAAGAAATTACTGCAACATGAGTCACAACAACCCTGTGCAGTGCTACAGGCTGGCAGAAGTGTGGTTGAAAAGCAGCCCAGTGGAAAAGAACTTGGGGATGCTGGTTGGCAGCTGGCTGAACATGAGCCAGCTGTGCCCAGGTGGCCAAGAAGGCCAATGGCATCCGGGCCTGTATCAGCAATAGTGTGGCCAGCAGGACCAGGGCAGTGATTGTCCCCCTGTACTGGGCACTGGTGAGGCCACACCTTGAGTACCATGTTCAGTTTGGGGTACATCACTAGAAAAAGGACACTGAGGTGCTGGAGCGTGTCCAGAGAAGGGCAACAAGGCTGGGGAAGGGTCTGGAGTACAGGTTTTGTGAGGGACAGATGGGGTTGTTTAGCCTGAAGGAGGCTTGCGAGAGACCTCATCCCTCTCTACAGCTACCTGAAAGGAGTTTGCAGCCAGATGGGAGTTGGTCTCTTCTCCCAGGTAACAAGCCATAGGACCAGAGGACATAGAGTTAAGGGGAGGTTTAGACTGGATATTAGGAAAAATTTCTTCATGGAAAGGGCTGTCAAGCATTGGAACAGGCTTGAAACATATAGTAATACACCAAGGAAACATGATTTATGGAGACTAATTGCTTAATAACCTTGTTGCATATGTTCTTCACGAACCAGGATGTTCACATCCTGTTACCCTTTCAAGGATATTGCTCATGGTAGAGTGATTAGACACTGAAATACAGCCAGAGCAAAGGATACTCATAAAAGATGTTCCTGCCATAGCAGCATAAATACTATTCTATAACATGACAGGGAGAACAGAAATCACAGTATGATAGTATTTGAATTGTGCATCTCCATACCACAGGAGAGCTAAACTTAAGAGCTGTTGCAGACAATGAAAAGCTGTCTGCAAATAGGTGAGTAACTGTGAAGAGGTACTTGTTCAAAGACTCTGCCTTTGCACTGTCTTCACTGGACACAACGCTTTCCCAGACCTGAGCAACACCATGAACTTGAGGAATCATCGGGTGTCTGTCAGTAAAGGCAGAGTATGGCTCTAGTTTCAGAAGATACTTCAACACTGGTCAGAGGCCATAATATATTTTAAAATAATTTTCTTAACAGAATCAGCTAGTTTGGGAATAATCCAACAGCACTGCAGACAGCATTTACCTTTCCTGCACCGATCAAAGAACCAAACTCTTGCAGAATAGGAAGAGAGAGAAGGAAAGAGGGAAATACCATCCTATCTTAAAACCCACAACTGAAACATGCTTGATAGTTTCTTTCCTCCACAAAACACTGATTTAAAAAAAAAAAAAANAAAAAAAAAAAAAAAAAAAAAAAAAAAAAAAAATCACTTCTCTACAAAAATGTCAGTATCAAGCTATACATCAGAATAGTATTTCCCCTCACCAATTCATAAAGTTGAATATAAACATTTATACTACACGTTGTCACTGGTTTTGTATAGATTTTCAGTTTTTTCTCCTTTGTGGAAACATTAGCACAGCAGCCATGAAGTATCTTACTTCATTTCAGCCACAGGTGTTAAGCTGAATTTTCTACTTGACAACCAGTTCAAGAGTCCCAGTAATGCTACATCTATTGCCATCTAAGGAGGAAATTACAGTTTAATATTTTCATTATGGTAATAGATGGAGGTTCCAAAGCCATCAAGATTTTGTGGCACTAACAAGGGACAGGGCTTACAATGCCTAAAGGACAAGATGAGACGATGCAATAAACACATTGTAATGTGACAATGGGTGACAGAACAAGGGGCTTAACAGTGGTGACAATGAACAGTATGATGTGCAAAAACTCCATTACCAGACAGAAAAGCAAAAACAATGCACAGTTATGTAAAGTAGTTATGTACGACCTTCCATAGTAGAAAAAGGGGTTGAACTTTGAATTGATCAACATTCTTTCTACATTAGCAGTAGAAAAAGGAGTATCAGAGCACCTAGAAAATCCAGTAAAGATCAAGGGTTTGCCACTGGATGCAGTAAAGATTAGAGCAGTAACAAAGCAAGAAGAGGAGCATGCAGCACAAGCAAGCTCCTCTTCCCCTGCTCTGCCTGTCCTGGCAGGCTACACACACTCATTCATATGGGATTCACATGGGTGAGAGCACAACTCAACAGCAGCTCCCAGGATTAACAGTCAGTGTTCACAGGCATGGTTGGAGGTATGAGCAATGCATGGGCGTGCCAAGAAGTCTTCAGAAGTCATCTGAGCGTTTTCACACTTCTGCTCTGATTTATATGCGAGCAGAGGCACTGGGGAATGAAAGACAGGCAGGGGTCATTGTGGGAGTGGGGCTGTGAAGCTACAGTGGGGTGGCTGGTCCAAAGCTGTTATCCTCTCCAACACAGGCAAGACCCCCTCAGAGCCAGGACATCCATAGACCCAGCATTTTAGAAGTAAAGAGCTTAAAAGAAAAATAATAAAAATTAAGAAATACAGGGTTTCATCACAGTAGATCTTCATAAAGGTGGCAAGAGGAAAATCCACCTTTGACTTTTTTTTGATGAGTTCAACAAACACGCCTGTAGAAAGAAGGACCTGTAAGTGCAAATTTGCAGCTTCATTGGAGATTACAGTTTCCTGTAACTGCATAAAAGTTGCCCTACATAGTGCTCTGTTATCATCACCGTTTTGCCTCAAGAAGTATATATTCATTAAAGTACATAAAGAGAGAGAAAGAATAAGATCAGCAGACGTACATAATGCACATGATCTCGCATGATGCACTGGTAAACGAGGCGTATGCATGGAAAGATGAACTCAGCCATCATATGCACTTGTGAAACAGTCAAAAAACTGCTGTGCAAGCGTGAAACCCAATTATTATCTACCTGAGCACGGAATAAAGCTGTGCCAGGTTCTAAAGCTGCTGGCTCAAAGCAGCCAAATATTTAATGCTGAACTTTTTCTCTGAAACACTGAGACAAGAGGATCAGAGGTGCTGCAAGCCACAGGTCTTAAAAGTGCTTCTCTTTTATGATTAACATTGTTAATTTAATTTCACTACTATATAGGTACATATTTGCATAAAGTAGTTTTGGGGCAAAAAGATTTCTAGGCTGCTAAAGCATAATTCTGTAAGATGCTGACCTTAGCTGATGGGTTTCACAAATTGGGGTTTGTGTATTGAATGCAGATTTTGTAGACCCAGTCTGATTATTGCTGCTTCTGATCACAAAGTCCTCTGCCTCTAAAAGGAGAGTGACATTTTATTAGTTTAGACCCCAAAGTGGAACCAAGTTGTATCGCCAGGATGAGACATTTCCCCCACCATGGTGCCCTGAGTCAGAGCACCCAGCCTTCTTCCTGTCAGAAGAGCTTTAAGGCTGTATCGGGAAGCAGCAAATCCCAATACAGGATTTGTAGTGTGAAGCAGCTGGTGTTGAGTATATGATATCCACGGTACACATATAGTGCGTGGGAAGGTGACTATTTCTAAATAACTCCATGGACTGAACACACACTGGTGGTTGGAACACTTGGTTTCATCTAGATAAGTGTTCCAAGACTGCTCTATGAACCAAAATGGAAATACTGATTTCAAATGTGTGTCCATAATTCAAGCTTAAACACTAATATAAACAAAAACTATACATGGATTTCACCATACCTAGGAAGCCAACACAGGTTGCATGATCAAAAGGCCTATCTCCTGCTCTATACAACTACCTTGCTTTTTGATGTGTGAAGCATTAGGTAATTTAATGAGAGAACAGGAGAACCTGTCCACTGTTCAAACCAGTGCCCAGAGCATGCCTACCTTCCAAATCCAGGAAAGGGCCATGAAACAAATATTCTTTTAATATGAGTTCATCTTACCCAAATACACCAGATCTGATGGCTTAAATTGCTTCCCTAGCCTAAGGACAAAGGCATATCTGTTTGGGAAGAGAAAGCAGCAGCATGCAGATCAGAACTCCACAAGAACAATGCCATTTCCCAAGTGTGTGGTACATGGCACCTCCATCTTGAGGTATTTAATACATATCCCTGTATTTAAGTTCATGGTAATTTGCATGTGTGGATCTCTATATGGTACGATCTATATGCCACCTGCTCTGTGACTACATGTGCAGCAAAAGACATGGGGACATATTCCCAAGCACGAATCATCTTTTCACACCAAGATAGCAAAAAGAAACTCTCATCCTGACAGACTTCACCAGCCAAAACCCTATTCCAGGAGATTTCCTGCTAGCATACATCTGCCAGTGCCAAGCCTTGGTCTCAACGTTTTTCTGTCCTGCACTGGGAGCAACATGCTTGGAATGAACAAAGAACATATTGGTTCTCTCCTCTATGGCAGAAATTTTTTACTGAAAGATCTTACTCCAGTGACCTAGAGCTATTTGAAGAGATAAAGTTGCAACAAACTCCCACTGTGTAAAACCTGGCTCTTGCCAGAAAAATCTGTACTTGTAGCAGTATCCCCCATTAAAAAGTGGCAATTTCAGCCATTGAGGATATTGGCTGAAGTGCTGCCTGACGCTGAGGGGTAACACTTACAACCTCAAATGCTTTCTACTATCCAGAGGGTTTCAAAGAGAAGCAAGGAAATATATATTGGACACAGCTCTGCCAATTAAAAGAGAGCAGATAAAGTTTTGAGGGCAAAATGAAATGCTTTGTCCTCTCCCATCCTTGGGCTGCAGTCTGTCTCCTCCAGTACACAGAGTGAAAAAGGATTTGGCTTTCTTATTATATGTAAAATTCCACCAAGCATCTTGAAAAACTGTGAAAAAATGCACAATTAAATACTGTTACTTTAATGCCATCAACAAGATGCTATTTTTGAGAGCATGTGTGACATGACATAATTCTATGCTATGCTGAATTTTAATACTGTTTTATAAGTTCTGCACAGATTGAAATTTCTTGGAGTCTAAGAAAGTAAAGACTGTACTTTCAGCGAAATGCCTCAGAGAATTTTCTTTGTGACTCATGTGGGACATCTGGGCTCCAATTTTTATATATAACTAGGTAGCTTTTGCTTTCTCCTGCTGTAGAGGTTGGGAGAGAGGGGCATTGAAAAAGCCTAACTTTTCCCAAGTCCAGCTGTATTGCAGGGTAGCCCAAAAATGGCCACATGGCTAACTCTAGTGTAACCAAGAATAGTGGAAAGCTACGATTTACATTCTCCTAGGGGCAGGGGTGCAGAAGTGGTCTATTTGATGGAATTAACAGGCCCCAGCTGGAGCAGCACACAGACAAGTACCTGTGATTTTACATGTTCATGCAGTCCAGCACACAATAGAGGTGGTCAACAAAAAAACAGCCTTCATTCAAAACACTTCTAGAACTGAGCTGCATGAAAAGCTGGATATAATCTTTGTAGACAATGTCTTTCATCATCAGTGAGTGTAAAGAAGGACATGTACATTCCAAATCCATAGCTTGCAAGCAACACTGCTCGTAGAAGTCTCACATAATTTGCCCTGAAACATTAAATTAGGATCAGAGTAACATGTATCAGCTTGACAAGAAGATCTGACTGTGAAGCTGTGCTCCACAGTAGAGTATTGCAGAGGATGGTATCCTCAGTACTGGAGCTCAGCAGGCAAAAGATATCCCCACATGATCACCATCACTGCCCCACCACTGGAGAGTGTGACAAGGACTCCGTTGGCACAAAGTCACCACATCAGTAATTTCTGAGCTATTACAGCCTTTGCAGCACCCTGCCTCTCTAAGCCCACCATTACGGAGGTACAGCAGGAGTTAGTCATAGTAGCCCTGGAATCCAAATCTAAGAGATGATTAATGAAGAAAACATAGAAACCTGTTCATAATTGCTGAGCATGTAAATAAAGACAACCTGATTTATGAGCAAAGCATGGCTAGCAGTTTTGGCATCCTTGTTTTCTGCACCACATTTGGAAAATTCTTTTTTCCCCCCTTTTACTTCCTGGTGTTGTTTTTTGAGTTTGGTGAGGGTTGGGGTCACTTTGTAATCAAAAATCAGCATTTACTGAAGACATCAAAGGCAAAACAAAACAGAACTCAGGCAGAACTGCATGAGGGAGAGGTTTTATACTCATGGATTGGCCAGGCATAAACCAGACTCTGAAAATAAGCTGGGCAACTATTTTCTCTGAGGCAATAAAGCTTGAAGAGATTAAAAGACTGCACATGAAATCTGTATAAAAGCAATGAAAATATTGTTTCACTGACATCAGTAATTCATCATCATCCTTAATTGACCATCATTGGCATCAGTCAGAGCATCACATGAAACACTAAATATGTGATAGGATATGGACACTGCATTCATCTTATACAGTATCATATTGCAGAGTCATTTAGTTGCTCTAATATTCGTAATGCAGCTAGACTATGCTTCCAGTTGCAACCTTAGCTATGAAACATGCATGAAAAATTCCCAGAGCATCGCAATCCTTCAGTGTTTGAGGCTCAACACTGAACAGTATGCCTGCTCCAATAAAGCTGCTCTGACCAGCAATCAAGGGGAGAATGGCCACGTTTGTCAGATGACAAACTTTATTCAGGACCTGTATGAACAGAAGCAATTTAAAACCATGCCCTGGTAAAATCTAGGATGGCCACCTCCCTTGTGGGAACAGCAAATTAGCAAAAATTTGAAGAAATAGATATTTCTCCAAAGCAGACCCACACATGTATGTACAGAATCGTGGAGAAGAAAAACAAGGAAAATATAAGTTTAAATAATTATATGATTAAAAACAAATTACAAGAATCACACAGCAGAGACTCAGAAAAAAGGACAGATGTGAGAAAGATTTGACAAGAAACAGACAAGGTAAGAATAGTCAGCTACAGGAAAGAGGAGAGCAATCTGCAGAAAGCAGATTTTCAAAAATAAAGTTCTAGGGAGAAGACCTTAAAGGATCCTGGCCCAGTTTCTAAAAGACTCCTTCAGAGAGGTGAGGATGGAATTAAGAACTAGTACTTTCTAAAATGAGAAGTGCTGACTTTTTTGCAAGGAACACATCTGTTTGCTTTCCTCACTGAGTGATCCTAAGGAGATGACCTGCCAGCACTCTATTTTCTACATCCTCTTCTCAAGCTAATTACAAGTCTGAAGAAGGAAGTAGTGGTCACATGTTCTCAAGTTCTAGAAAGAGGGCTCAAAACAGGGAAACTTACACAGCAAGTTACTTCAGATTACTAGTTTGATGCTCAAAAGACCAACAACTATCTCTGCACATGCTGACTGGCATTTGATGTGGGCTAAAGACTCGACTTCACTTAGCCCACAAGGAAACATGGTTAAACCAAGTACAGCTGTCCTGTGCTATGGTCTAAGCACACAAGTTGCACTTCACAGGTTTCTGCAAACCAGCTGCACCACAACAACCTCAGCCACAACCTGAACCATCAGCTCTTGCTTGGGTACCTGCAGCTGGAGACCGCACCTTGTGTGTCCAACATGAGAAAGCCCAGAAATACCTATTCAAGTTCAGTGGGATCTATGTGCAGAAGCAGAATGAATGACCCAGATTGCTGGAACTGTTACCTTCCTACTTGCTGTATTTGTTATTGGCACGATAACGGGGAATGTTCTGTAAAGGAAATATCTCTGCATTTTTCTGCACAACACACCAGATTAGTTTTCCACTATCAGTCTTTACTTCTCTATCATCCTTTGCCTTGTATCCTTAACGCAAAACCATAACTTTCACACTAAAAGACCAAAAACATCATCTAAATGTAAACAATGCATTTACTGCACCAAGTCTAAAAAGATTTAGCTACATTATACGTAATTATTTCAAACATTAGAAAACTAATTAAAAACTTTATCTGCAAACCCAAATTGACATTCCAGTGACTTATGCACCACATCAACTTACACTTTGGCGAGGAAACAGTCAGCTTAGTAGAAGATAGCTGTACAGTCTAAGCCATAAACCTTAATTTAAAAACCTGAACTCTCCCATTCAGTGCGATGGGGAAGTCAGGCCCCAACGGGATTCAGAAATGCCTTCACATTGGGAAGTAGCTTCCAAAACTAAATGACATTAAAATCTGAGAAGGCAAAATCAAGTTAAAATTCATACCATTATTCTGTCAGTGAATTATCTCATTTTCATAAGAAATATTTGAAGCCTACAGAACATATTGAAGTTTTCTGCAAATAAAATTTGGTTCTCTCCAGGATAGATGGTAACTGAGCAAGCAATCTGAAATTTTAAGTTCTAAGTTTATAGAGAAGAAAATTACATGCTTTCTTGTTGGATATAGCCCAAAAATACATTGAATGTTTAAAGCTGAACATATGCTTAAATATCTCACTCAACTTCATTACTGAAGAATTAGTTTTTCTACCCATTCTCCTAATTATTTTGTGCTTCTTTCAAAATCAAGTTTTAAAAATATCAAAACAAAACCTTAGTATTCTACTGAAGTTTAATTCTTCCCTCTACCTTTGCTAGTCATTAGCAAAAATGTTTCAGCCTGTATTACTAATATATAGGGAAAAATTCAAGACCCCTTTGTTAGGGCCCGAGGTCTAATTGCATCTATGTGACATTTTTCTCCTACCCCTCCTCACAAACCTGATTTCAGTTATTTGATAGAGAATGTACATATAACATCATGAATTAGCAGATTTCCAGATTCTGTTGTTACAGTTTTAAATGACAGGTTTTTTGTGTTAAATTCCATGACTGATAATTTACCCATAGCCTTTCTGTAAAATACAGTCAGCAAAGCAATGTTATTGGTTGTAGCAAGGTGGGAGTCAGACTCTTCTCCCAGGCAACCCGCAACAGGACAAGAAGACACAACCTCAAACTGCACCAGGAAACGTTCAGGTTGGACATCAGGAATAATTTCTTCTCAGAAAGGGTTGTCAAGCATTGGAATGGACTGCCCAGGGAGGTGTCCATCACTGGACACCATCCCTGGAAGCACTTAAGAAACAAGTGGACATAACCCTTTGTGCTATGGTTCAGTTGACAAAGCAATGATTGGTCAAAGGTCGGACTCAATGATCAGGGGGTTTTTTTGAACCCAAATGATTCTGTGATTAGAATAATACAGACAGGAAATAAAGTGGTTTACATATTCACGCTGCTATTGGGATTTCTGTTGTTGTTTCTATGATTTTTTTTTAATAACATTACTGTTGAAATAAAATAGGAACTACATTGACAACAATTCAGGCAATATGTGATACGCAGCCTAGGAAACTACCAGTGGAGTGTTATGCCTTGTTGTCCAGAACTCAGAGTGATCAAGAGGCAGGCTACTCCTGGATGGATTTCTACTGTTCCATGTACTATTTTAACCAAGGCCAAATAAAAAGTCATCAATAAATAGTTTTTGATATAACTTATTCTGTGGAAAAAATGTAAAATAATGTTAAGTGCTGTTAGGATAATTTGAAATTAAATCAGATGATACAAGAAACCTGCTCTTAGCGGATATGTGCACAGGGAGACTATATGCGTGCCCGTGTACAAATTGTTCCCAGAAAGCCACTTTCAGCTCAAACAATTACGGAACTAAGTATTCTCCAGTTAGGTATTCACATCTATACATAGGTTTTCTAGCAACAACATTATGTAGTTAATAATAAAGAAGGCCAGCACTAAAACTGAAAATCTTATTAAAGGTTTATTATGAGTGAAAACTGCTGTTCTACAAAAATTAAGTTCTCATAATGTAAATTAACAACTAAGGCCACCAAAATCCCAAGCTGTTATCAGAGGCAAGGTAATTGCTCTGGCTGGGATCTATCCAAGATTAAAACATCCATACTTAAGAGTCTCTGAAAAGCATTCAAGCTCCCAGTATAGTCACTAGTCAAGGCAATGGATTTAAACTGTCTACTTCAGGGAAAGTCAAATCATTCTCTAGGAGCCTGTAGCCTGTCCCAACTTGAAGCTCACTGCGGTTCACCTTACCATCGGTGTTTCACATCATTTAAAGCGCCCAAGGGATGACAGATACCAGATGGGGCTGATGGAAGGCTCTGGACTATGGTCTATGGACTAAGAGCTGAAGGCCGCAAGGGGTGCCCAGTGTTAGGCAGAAGGAGTGCCTGTTCAGGAACTCCCTAGATCTTCACCAATATAACAGAAATTAGACACCCTATTCATATGTAAGAACTAATGATAAATGCTTAAAATTCAGGTACCAGTCCCAAATTGCAACCAACCCCGAGATACATTAGCAAATAAGGAAAAGGGAAAGGAGAGGTGGTTGCCTGGTACACAAAACAAAACAATATTCTCTCTTTATCAGCTTACACCATTTCTCCCACCTTTCCTTCTGGCCAGCATCCAGAGATGTACACCAGCTGCCAAATAGGAGAATAATAACAAATTGAATTCAAATCCCATGGAAATGCAATCTACTTCCCATGCAAACAACAGAAAAATACAGCCCCAACCACTATATATTTAAATAACAAAGGATTAGATGGTACACGTAGAAAACTATTTTTCAACTCGAAGAGTTGGAGGGTTTGAAGAAGGGAGCAGAAAACACTTTGGCAGCATATTTACTATGCATTGTTCATAAGCATGCCTAGGAGCTTTACACTTTGTAATCCAGTTGAAAAATGCTGATAAATCTTAGTTAAAAAATAGCCTAGGGTATAACGATTATAGAGCTCTGTGTAGCTCAAGGTTTACTTCTGAGAGATTATTCCAGCAACCAACCCTCAAAATTTGTGTAGCGTCACCGTAGAAAAACACCTTAAAACCTCTACCTGTAAACCTGAATTCAAGTCAGAAAATACATCTATAACCTACCACTGACAGTGTAATCTTTAGTTCTTATCTTACTGCTATGTTAAATTTTATTACCAGCTTCATTTGTAGCTTCATTTAGATAGCTGATTTGTGACTATATCTTGTCTCTCAATGCTAATGAGAAATAGGATTTTGAATTACATTCCAGCAAGTTTTATTTCTTCATCTTGTGATTTTTTACCTCTGCTTCCTCTAATTTTTAGCACCTTTGCGCAAAAGTGAACCAGAAATTTGCCTGGTTTTTGTAGTTCATGGAATACAGGCAGTGACTGACAGTGCTCACATTCCTCCAGGAGTGGCCACTGAAACTCTCCTGTGGCTTTTATCAAGGGATCTGGAAACCAACTGAATATGTATTTAAAATGTGACACCTGAAGAGGAAAAGAAAGGTCTGGCTGCAGCTCAGGAAGGTAGCTGTTTCTGTGGATGTCACTTCTCTTCAAAGCCTTCAGGTACCCAGGGAGTCTCTTGCCCAAGAGCCCTTCAGACAAGCAGGGCCGTGGGACTGCACTGCCCCACGTTCATAAATCTCTCATCACATCCATTGCAGGAAGTTTAAATCAATCACAGGGACACTACTGTCCCCCTAGGACTCTCCTGTGGGTTTCTCCTGAGGAAAGGATGAATTTGGCAAAACAAAGCTACATTTATATTACAGCAAATGCATCCCTTTTTCCTTCAACACTTGGAGAAAGGGAAGGTAAACGCAAACATCATTTTGAGAAAAGCGAAAGAGTAGTTTTGCGTTCAACACTGCCCATGTTCAAACATTCCTGATGAAAATTTTGAGATAGAAGTTAAAACACTAGCTTTAAAAGCTTTCTGGAAAATATTCTCTAAAAGCATTCCAGAAAACATAATGATGATCATGAACAACATTACTGGCAAAATAAAAATGAACTTTAAAACCAGCAAAACTGAGTGATAAATTATTTAAAAAAAAAAAAGGTAGAAGCAATCCAGTCACAACTACTACAAATTTCAAGCATGCAAAGCATAGTGTTTTAAGAAGTCAGTGTCCCTACCAAAACAAGTAGTTCTGTCTGGCAACAAATTCTACACCATATTACATACAACAGACTTGCTTTTTGTTTGCTTGAGGTCTTACTGCTGTGTAGATTCTATGCATCTCCCCTTGCAAATAGCAAAATATCTGCTCCATATTTACTTCCCCCAAGGCAGAACATGAGCAGAGAAAATAGCTAGATCCACAATACCACACTGCACAATTGAGTTGGCCAAAACAGCCCTCTCTTGGGAGCTACAAAAGGGAAACAATGCACGCCTCTTCAGTGACATTTGTAATTCTTGCTTATGACAGGATGGTGCTCAAACCCAGGGTGACCACTGACAGCACAGCCCCTCATTCCTAACTCATCCAACTATCTCATCTTTAACCTACAGTTAGTCTACTCTGTACTTAAACCTCAGATATTCCATTTCCAGCTCCCTAAATGCAAGGAAGTACTTTACATCCTCTTAACAATAACTAAATTCTCTCCTGCTGCCCAGGAACAAATAACAGGATAGAGGTGAGAGAGGACCAAGAGACAGGAAGTATTCTGGAGCTCTGTCTCCTGGCCATAGACAGAAACAGCTACAGAGAGGTCTCATCCAGTCAGTGCTTCCTGGCTTGGAAAAATGTTGCATGAAGAGGAAATTTTAATAGTTTTCTGAACATTAACATGATTCAGTTGTGTTCAGAACCAGTGGTGGAAACAGCCACTCTGATGAAACTGAAATTTCAAGGATTCCTTTTCAGGATTTCAATTAACAAATAGAAGTAGACCAACAAAAAATATTTTGAGTTCTATGGTTTTTTTCCTTCTGAAAAGCCATGCTTCATTCAAAGACATATCATTTAGAATGTTATTTCTTATTATATGGAACAATTAGAGGAGTCAAAAGCCCAATACAATGTTTTGATTTCCTTAAAATAGTGCTTCATTGAAGCTAAAATAATGTGTTTTGAAAAATCAGTTTTATGGACAAATTAATGTTTGTTTTCATCCTCATTCAAAAGAAAATTCAGCGCTGGCATTTCATTGAAAACAGGCATGCCAAGTTTCAACCAGCTGTAATATTGTAACTGTGAAAACAGATTCCAGAGGTTCACACTCAGATTTGAGCTACTTTTAAAAATTACACCCATGCCCCAAACAACCTCCCCATAAGAAAATGGCAAAAAGATACATGACTTCACAGAAATTAAAAAAAAAAAAAAAACCAAACAGAAAACCCCACACCACTTCAGGAAGAGAACAGCTTCTCAGCAATATTCCTATGGGAGGCCTAACACGGGCAAAACAACTCACTTTTCATACATTTGCTCTGAGAAATGGGAGAGTTGCTTTTGCTGTATTTTCCATATAACCTCTTTCCCTCAGAGATCTTTTGAGACATATAGTTGTAGATGACTTCTACCCAAAACTTTAATATTCAGAAAAGTTTCGGGCAATTTAAGACATGATCGTGCAATGTAACTCTCTTCTAACAGAAGAAAAAAGCTAAAATAGCTTTTCCCGTTAATGATGCCTAAAATTATTTACGTTTATACCACATATCAAGCTAATTCATACAAACATGGTGTAAACCTTTCCAGGAAAGACACATGCATACCTTATTGCACTCTAAACACTGCTATTCAAGCACTCGTGCTGAGACTTTGATTTTACAAGGCCCAAGTCCATTGTATCACAGCATAAGTGGCGATTCTAACACTGCACCTACCTGAAGTAAGGAAGCACCAGCTTCCTTACTGTAAGTAAGTAAGCTACACCAGCAAAAATCAGTTTGTTTTTTCTTTTAATCAGTTCAGCAGTCGCTACCACCTTTCTTGAGTGCTGAAATTTCTTCTGAGTGATTTTTGTTGTTTGAAGAAGATTAAATCTTCTGTTGGATAGAGCCATGAAATTGTCTGTGAAGTACCTGTTCCATCAACTACTGGTATGCTCAAAGATTATCTGATGAGCTGTGGTGGTGAATGACCAGAAATCACACATACTGTGGTTTACCACTGGATAGAAAAGAAAGAAGAGAAATGTATCCAATTTTCATCTAGCGACTGAAGACACTAAAATATCATATCAAAATCAATTGTAAAATCAAAATCATAGAATAATTAAGATTGGAAAAGGCTTGAAATCACTGAGTCCAACCTCTGACCAAGCATTACCATGCCAACTAAACCATAGCACTAAGTGCTGTGTCCAGTTGTTCCTCGAACACTTCTCCAGTGATGGTGACTCCACAACCTCCCTGGGCAGCCTGTTCCAATGCTTGACAGCCCTTTCAGTGAGAAAATTCTTCCTGATGTCCAACCTGAACCTCCCCTGGCCCAGCTTGAGGCTATTTCTTCTTGTCCTGTTGCTGGTTGCCTGGGAGAAGAGACCAACCCCCACTTGGCTACGACCTCCTTTCAGGTATTTGGAGAGAGCACAGTGACTGGCTGCCTCCAGGATGTAGCTCCATTCACCTCTTTGGGCCCAGCCACCCAGACAGTTTTCACCCAGCAAAGAGCACACCTGTCCAAGAATGGACTGCCAGCTTCTCCAAGAGAATACTGTGGGAGACAGTATTGAGAGCTTTACTGAAGTCCAGGTAGACAACATGTACAGCCTTTCCCTCATCTGCTAGGTGGGTCACCTGGTCTCAAAAGAAAATCAGGTTGGACAAAAAGGACCTGCCTTTCCTTTTTTTTCTTCCCTTTCCCAAGGGACTCTCCAAACCAGTGTCCTAAACATGCCAAAGTCCACCCTCTGAAAGTCCAAAGTAGAGGTTTCACTGACCCCCTTCCTTACTTCACCAAGAATCAAAAACTATCATTTTGTGGTGGCTGTGCCCAAGACTACCTCTGGCTACCAATCTCCCACCAGCCCTCCTCTGTTCATAAACAGAAGGTCCAGCAGGGCACTGCCCTGGTAGGCTCACTTACCAGCTGTGATACGAATTCATCTTCCACACACTCCAGAAACCTCCTAGACCGCCTCCTCTCCACTGTGCTGAGTCTCCAGCTTGTGGGAGACTTTATCCATCAAGATAAAGTCTCCCACAAGCCCAAAACAGCATAAAACATCAGCCAGCCGCTTATAGCATACTTTATCCACCTCTTCATCCTGGTTGTGTAGCCTGTGACAGACCCCCATCAGGATGTTGGCCTTCTTGATTTTCACGTAAGTAAGGCACTCAACCTTATCATCACTGTCCTTGAGCACTCTATAGTCAAAACACTCCCTAATGTACAGAGCCACCCCACTGACTCTCCTTCCTCACCTATCCCTTCTGAAGAGCTTATAACCACCCAAAATCATACTAACAAGTCCTGCCTGGAAATTCTCGACCAAGACAGTCCTGGCTAGTGTATAATACAAAATGTAAGAAAACACATTATCCTTAAACCACATACAAAAGAAGAAAAGTTTGTGCAATAAGCTCCTTGCAAGGAGCAATTACTTCTGTAATTACTTCTGTAGCCTAGACAAAATCTGTGCCATGGGATCTCCAAAAAAAATGAGAGAGAAGAGAACACAAAGAGGGGCTATTTCTGTTCAGCACTGGGGCCCGCAACCTAGGCATGGAGGAGGCAAAACCCACAGGGATCATTGCAGAGCCACTTCCAATGGAGCCAGGGCATCTCTGACTTGTACTCAACAACTCAGCAGCCTGATGCACCATAGTCGATATTTTTGGGCGGTTCCTCTGAGTCAGAGAAGTCCAGAGAAGAAGCAATAGGGCTGTACAGTGTCCAAATTCCTGCATCAGGACTGCAGCACCAGAGAAGCAGCTGAACTAATTCCACCAGACTCTGCTCCCTGACGAGCACCAACATGTGTGAAAAGCAGTCTGAATTCTGCCTACGGATGACTTTCACTTTGTGGCCTCACTGAAGTGCTAAACTGAAATAGCAAAACAGATGATCCCCCTGGACCCATTCACCTGAGAGCTCAGGGACCTGCAGAAGCAAACACAGAGATTTCACTCTGGGACCTTAAACCTGCAATGCTCCAAAAACATTTATCTCAGATTTTTCCTGCCCTCTCATGGGCAACAGAGGAGAGGAAAAATGACACTAAGAAATATTTAAACTAACAGTATCAGTTAGGAAGAAGAAATAAGATCATGTTTAATTTTTTTGTCTCCTGAGTGTAAGATTTCTGACAAGAATTTTTCCATTTTCTTTCTGCCTTTCTACACATATCCTCTACACATAGAGAAAAAAAGCAGACATATCCTTAGCCACCCAGCAAGAATTCACTGTTACGGATTTCAAAGAACCTGAAGTTACTTCCTTCAAATTCAGTAGGGGCAACAAAAGGGGAAAAACCCATAATACTGTCATGATTTACCTCATGTATATCATGTGTTCAGAATAACAAACTTATGTATAACAGAACAAGTTCTTAACAGTGATAAAAAGCACAAAAATAAGCACTTTTCACACTGTCATGTGCACGGGTATTAAGTGATAATGAAAAGCCATTTAGAGTATGGCAGAACCGGCACTCCACCAGAATAGAAGCAAGCTCCCTGTTAAGACAGGGAGTTTTACAAATGCACGGTCTACCTGCTATTTTTTTCAGTGCTTCTTTATCTTCAGGAAGAATAACGCTTACTAGAAAACTTAATAAACACACCAGTTATCACATGGGAGATACTCTAGAGTGAAATCCAAGCAGATGGTCTTATGAAATTTCTGATCACGTCTCCATCATGCTTGGAAATGAGCACATAGGCTTCCATTGGAAGCTAGATGAAAAGCACCACCTACAGTATGAAGTAGAGCTCTTTATGACTAGCTTGATACATTTTAAAGTTACTTTGCATCCAGGTATAGTTTTATTTTTGCGCCCACCATCCCACCTGTCCTGGAACCCCAAGACTCTCAATGAAAAGCAGAGCAGGAGCATACTCTTCCAGATGCTCCTGGCTGGCAGAGTGACACTTCATGCAAGTCAGAGCAGCCTTCAGAGAGCTTGGGCTGGCCCAAGGGTTTGCAGCTGAAGTTATCAGACAACACGCCTTGTTAAAAGTACATGACAAGAGCATTTGGCAAAGCCACATTTGCTGCCTTCATAAACTTACTCCTGCATCTGGATCTGCAGGATCACATTACCAGCCGACTCTCCATGCTCTCAGCTTACTTGCTGCTGAACAAAAGCTGTCTCGAGGGTTTCAGGACCAAAGCAAAACAGATGCTAGGAAGTCTTGTCAAACAAATGGAGCTGGGAGCAAGCTAGACAACATAATTTGAGTGACACCAAATACTATTTTTTTCCTCATACTCTCTGCTCCCTGTAATTATAAAAGTAAAAATAGCTTAAACACACCCCTATCAAAAGGAGATTTCTGGATCTCATCATTTAAGAGGAAAAAAAAAATACAAAGGCATAAATTGAATATACCCTAAAGGCCCAAAAATCTAAAAAACAACAACCAAACAACAAAAAACAACCACCAGAATAATAATTAAAAAAAAAAGCCCCAGCGCATACAAAACCAGCAACAACAAAAAAAAAATAAATAAATAAAAAGCAAAACCAAACAAATAAACCAAAACCCCCTCCAACCTTGCTGTTCTTTCAACAGCTTGGAAGTTTTTACTCAGCCATGTGATTTCTGCTTTTCTTTTCCCGCTGATCATACTCCCCAGACATGGCTGGTCTTCATTGCCTCTGCAAAGGTTTTCTGTGTAGAAAAGCAGCTTACCTAGCATTTGTTTTTCCACATACCAACAAACGAGACCTTCAGTTGACTGCACCCCTTGAAAGGCAGCAGCCTAGGTAACAGATAATTCATATGCTGAAAGCACTTGCATCACCACGCCTATAGGCAGCCTATCATCTTAAGAAATCACTTTGAATTATTCTTAAGGTCTCCAGGGTGGTTAAGTTTGACCCGTAGTTTAAAAAAAATCACATCTATTAAGCAACCAATTTCTGCTAGTTTATTTCATCCTCATTTATGACATTTTACCCCTATTTCCTTTCTCTCAGGCATGTACATTATGCCAACATACACAATTATTTTTAAACGGGTACTGTTTTCCCTTTAAGGTTTCTACCTTAAAGGGAGGTATAAAGGGACAAGGTTGTCACTATAATTCAGTTCCAAACTTCAACCTGTCAAATTTCAGAGTGCTACCACTGCACCTTGAAGGTGCATTGGCACAGTGACTGCAGTTGTTTTTGACAATGTAAAGAAGAAAAATGTTACCTTAAAGGGGCAGCATTTTCATTTTCAGGTTTACATGACATTATTTCATCTTAATTAGTGTACAAAACTTTGCAGAATGGAGTGTCCAGGTTAAATAGTGTCAAATTTCTTTTTTTTTCCTCAATAGTCATTTGCATTGTGATGAAAATTCTCTTACTCCTGAAGTTTTAGATTATCCCGCAACCAGAAGAATGCGACTGTGAAAATTGATTCAAAGTGAGCACGATCTTTTGTACAGCTACACAGCCACCGTTTATTAACATTTTGCCATGAATTTTACCATTCTAACTTGCATTTTAATGCTTTTTCTGTAGAATTGAGGCAAAAAATATACTCAAACACCATAAAAATATACTCTGTTATGAAATCTCTTTGAAAATATGTTGTTTCTCAAGTGCTTTGCAATGTATAGTATTCCTGATTTATGAGTCTCACTGCAAATCAGAACATTACTGTCACATAAAGTTGGATAAATATATCTGTAACTACAAGAAGAAAAAAAAACGCCATCACAGCACTAACAAAGAGCAGCAAACTTACACTAACGAACCATATCAGCCTTCTTTATCAGCACTAGGTACAGATTAATATAAAAGGCTGTTGCAATAGCCCACCAAAGAGCATATAAGTAATTTCAGTGATTCCTCAGAGGGGAAAAAAAAACACAATGAAGGCAGGGTGGGTTGGGGAAGGATGGTAGGAGCTAACATTAACAAAACTATCCAGACAGATCTGTACTGTACCTATCACAAACACTCACTAGCTCTCCCCACACCAGCCGGAGTGGTTGCTACACTCCCTGTGCCTGGGCACAGCGCTAGAGCTCGGGGCTAGGGCAGAGTCCGCCACGGTCCTCAGGGGGGGCTCAGTGCGAGCACACCCGCACGCGAAATGGCATGGAGTTACAGCAGCGAGAGCAACTTGCAGTTCATAAACACAGACTACACGAGTGCATTAGTTATTAGATAGTTATAATGACACAGGGAAACCTTTCTACCTCCAACCAGAGAGACCCGCTTACCTGCGGGGATGGATCCCAGGCTCCTGCAGCCCCAGCGGCCGCCTTCAAAAGGAAGGTCACGGACAATATGTACTCCGAATTTGTGTTGGCCGTCTCCTGTCGCGCCTTTCTAAAGAGGTGCCCTCCCTCTACTGTAATAGCAGATAGCTCAGACGCACCACACAAGCTGCAGACAGAGTGACCTGGCTGTTGCTCCTCCGTGCTTGACCAACATGGGCACCAAGAGCTTATCCACTATTGAGAGCAATAAACGCCACCCTACCGCTCCCTCTGGTTGACTGGGGAGCTGCCAGGTGGCCCAGTCGGACTAACAAAAGCAGCAGCAATTAGCAGCTAATTCCTGCACATGGCGTGTAAAACAGGGCGTTCCTTATCTGCATTAATGCCAGGCTGAGGTGGGGAATGGGGAGAAATTACAACAGTAGTTTGGATTAATGAGGCAACACACATCCTGCAACTTAATGGGAAGAGTTACAGGGTTCAATTACAGAGAAGCCTGCAGCCTCATTACTCTCACCAGTTGTCACTTACCACACTGCTTCAGACAACCTATGCAGCAAGAGGCAAAGGAAAAGGAAATAATAAATAGGATAAACAGGAACAGAAAACTTTCTTTAAATACTGTTCCCACTGGAGATCATCATTCTGGCAGGTTCTATGTTTCAGGAAGAAACATAAATACAGGCATCATGGTTCTGAAAAGGTTGATACGAGAACAAACCCAAAGTCAGACATGTTTTCTTTCTGCCTTCTTCCACCCAGGAACCACCTACTTGCATACTGATCTACAAGTGACAGTATTAAATCAGTCTCCAACAGTTAATCAAGACTGACAGCTTCTGCACGCAAATCTTAGCAAATCAAATGGGTGCGCTCCTACTGAAGGTCAGATGAGCTTACCTCCCTTGGCAAACCAAAAGGGCCTTCTACAGCTCGTCGATCATGAAAGTTTTCTGATTTAAAATTTGGAGACCGGACACCATACTCTTCTCCCAACTAGATGACAATTTAGCCCAGTACTGTGATTCCAATAGTGACCCTCATTCTCATCTCATTTGTCTGGAGAGTCATCTGGAGTTTTAACTTAATGTTATTTCCCTCCAGATTAATTTTTTCATTCTGTTTTCTTCACATAATTAGGGACAGCTTTAAGGGTGTAGGGTTTTGGGGTTTTTTGTGATGGACCTCTACACCAGATGCCTGAAGAAGGAATCTAAGACAAAAGTCAAATAGAGAAATTCTCCTTTAGCAGCTCCTGGCAATAGTTTCATGACCTTTTGAGCTTGAGGCTGCATCCAGGCCGTGTTGTTTAATAATAACCAATGCACTTTTCTCTCAGCATAAAGGATTAAATCAGTTTCTCTGGCACTAACCAAGCAGTCCTGCCTTCTCTTAATAAGGCAATTGAATTATTTTTAAAGTATATAGTAAAGAAACATGACCAGAATGACTTGTTAAGATGCAGGGCTGAGATTCAGAAAATCTGGTTTCTTCTCTTTGAGCAAGTCCAAAAGAAGGGGGAAGTTTTTTGTATCAGGCATTTGACTCATTTTTGCAGCTGGAAGATTTGCTGTTTAATTTCACTGAGATTCAATTCACCTTTAATAAGGAGAATAAAGCTTCTTTTTCAGTCCTTATTTAAAATGTAAGACTCTAAGAGCAGGGTTCATCTTTACTGTGCATTCAGTATTCTAGTTTATGGAGGCCAGTCTTGGTGGCTACAATTTATAACAGCACTATTGACATCTAAAGTCTTGGAAGATCCAAAATAAGCAGTCTACAGCTCTTCAGAAAATACTTTATAGCTCTGGGGTGGAAATTTTTTTATAAAATCCAGGAAGTCAGAGAAACAAATGCCAATAAAAATCATATGGAGCCTCACTCCCTTAGACAAGTGAACTTCCCAGCTTCAGCAGGTAATGTAAAGCAAGGAATGAGGACTGATATTTGCTGTTCGATGAGTTCGGTTTGTACACAAGGCTATCGCCTTTCTTCTCTACATCCCATACCTTGATAGTAAAGTCACTCCTCCCACCTGCATTTGGTATAGCAAGGAGGAGGTTACAAGTCTGCTTGAAGATCAGATCTAATGGAGAACTTCTGTTTAGGTTCAGAACAGACTTGCTCACAGACTTGGCCTACCGTCCACTAGGGATGGGGAAGAAACAGGACTATCCCTGGCTGGCAGCCTGCAGTTTCAATGGGCTAAGTGTAGCCTGAACCTACAGTCCTCAGCAACCACCCTCATCATCACAGCTGCCAAATGAAGAAGTCCTGCCCTATCTTCATCCCCCTTGGCCATTACTTCACTCCCTACATGGTCTTCCCATTTTTAGCCACTTACTCGACACAGACTTGTGATGAAGCAGATCAGAGAATGGGGTTTTTTTTCCCGAGCTGGTTCATGAAGCTGACACACAACCACTAGTGCTAGCAAAGGAAGGCAGCTGGTATGGACAGAAATAAACAGGGAAATGTTACAAATTTTAATTTCTTTCAGTGCTTGGTGTGAGGCAAAGCTGTTGTCAAGTGTGTTCAGACAACATCTCAAGTTTATGCAATTTTGAGGTTGTATAAAAAGAAAAAAGAAGAAATTGCTAATATCAGGTTATAATTTTTAGATCTTCAAGAAGTGCCCAAGTGCTATAAGGAATAGATAATTTAACCTCTCTGCATTTGGGTATGTTGTTTCAACAGTTCATCAGCAACAGGAAACACTTATTTATTTTATAGTGAAATATGATATAAAGGCTATAAAACCCACCTGATTAGTTCAGAAGGCTTTTGTATAACATGTTTCAGAGAGCTTGAAATGCCTGCTTGAGTTTACATATTACCATTTGATCATATCTTGTACATTTGTGTGGCAGCTGCTAATCACAGTTCTTTCCAAGATAAATTATCAATTTCTGCTATTCACACAATATTTCTGTGTTCCAATTTTTCTTATACTTTTGATTTCAAGAACCAGCTGTTGCCCTACAAAGAAAAAAACGCAGCCTGGATAAGATGAAAACCTCTCCACTTACCAGAAAAATACACGGTCTCTGTCAGATCCCACCTTGGCATGTGGGATTCAGAACTCTTTGAGCAGTGAGAGCAGTTAAGCAGGTTTTAGTTTTTTGAGTCTGCCAGTCAGAATGTCCAGCCAGTCAGAAGTCACTATATTTGAGATATGCTCATTTGAAATACTTCATCAAAGATGGTGCACAAAGGGCACATTCAAAATAGGTTCAGATGACCTTACCTTGCATTACCTCTTCAGCCTTTGCATGCCTCTAAGATGAATATTCAGAAATGGAGAAACATGAAAAACACATACAAAGCTTTGAAAAGCTTCATTACTAGTCAACAAATTAATGGACTTTTAGACTAAAATGTGTGGTGGCTTCTCGCTGCTATCTTTCCCCAGATAAACTAGCAGTTTCTGCTCTTCACACAGTTCTGTGTTCTAATTTGCTCATGAAAGATGTTAAAAGTTTAAAGAAAAAAAAAATTAGAAAGGATAGATTCCAGGTAGTGATCAAAAAGTCTTGTGTACTCTACATTTAATACAGATAGATAATACACATTTAGCAAAAATACGGAAAGACAGATGTTAGAAGTGTATATAGTGTATATGATTTAAGACTTCCTTACCCCTTGAGAAATAGTACTCAGGACTAATTGAACATTTTGGGGAGGTGAAGAGATGCAACACTTTTTCCCCCATATTTTAAACAATTTATTACCCACATCGTCAGTTCAATAAACCCAACGTGTCTGAGTCAGAGTATCTACCATTAGAAATTTCAGTGTTAGTTTCAGGGTGCCAGAAGAGTCCCTGAGAAAGCTTGCTGGAGAAAGCTGTTGCTAAACTAGCCATCACATACATTTTAATTTAGTAATGAGTAAAGGTATTCATCTTTTCTTTTTGAAATTTTGATCTCATTGTAACAGTATTCTTTTCTGTAATTAACATGAAAGCCAATTTCATTTGGCAGGGAAGATGTTTCCTTGCCTGCCTAATCATAGTTTACTTGTCTACAGAAATTTGGAGTGCCATAAATCCACAATATTTCTGAATTTTAAAAAACATTAGAATTTGACTGGCAGACATAGGCAGTAAGTATGTTTACTTAAAACTTCAATAATAATAGAGATCTGGATAAAAGAAATCTTCAATTATTCTGGTTAAAATTAGAATTAAATAAATTGAAACATTCTCCTATGCCTCTATCTCTTTCCAGTAGTGTAAGTTTGATTTAAATCGTTTCCATGATTGTTTTATTATGTCATTCTTGCTATCAAAAAATTAGAAACCTCATTAAACCCAGACTGGGTGGAATGAATAGATAACAAGATCTTTTGATCTGGGGACTGATATCACTTCCTTTATGTACAAAAATAAAGCCTTATTTCAACATGAATGTGACAAATCACACAGCTCTAACACTTCATGGTTTAATTCTAGAGGCTTTCCTATAGTCTGAGAAGAAAACCTTTTTTTTTTCAAATTGAGGAATTAATTGAAAAATACTACCATGGGGAAAAAACCCACAAAAAATCCACCAAACGCAAGCGAGGGTGGTGAAGAGAGAATATGTTTAACCTCCGTACTCTCATCCCCTGTCATTTAAATTAGGACCACAGCCATACAAAAATCTAAGTAGTGAATCCCTTTGTCTATGAAAATCCTCTGCTATTACCACTTCTCTAGCATTTCAACACATAAGTTTTCCAAATACCATTCTCAGCTACAATCTCTTGCCCTTTGGACCTCTGCTCTCTCAACTTATTGCCAACCATCCTGTCACATTCTCAGCTCCATTTGTTCATAAAAAAGCAATTTTCCCACTGTGTCCAGCCCCTTACACAGCCAAAGCCATGGGCATTGTGCTTACCTTCTGGAAAACCCAGCTCAGAGTCTGCTCTACCAGACTGGGAACAACCAGTGTGTGAAGAGCTGCACAGTGGCCTTACAGTCTTGTTAAGAGGAGAAAAACTTTCCCACCTGAAAGTATCTGCAGTGAGCAGGCTATTTTCACAGATCAGATGGAATGTATAAAAGGACAAGAAGCTGTCTAAAGTTTTGATGTACTACTTCCAAATTTGTCTATGTGAAAGTAAGGAGTGAACAGCAAGACTCATTTTTAATTAGTCCCAGCGAGTCATTAAATTGTTGCTTATTTTGCAGGCTGCAAGATGGATAATAGAGTTCCTGCATTACAATCTGGTGTAAAAACAGGAAAGTAAACTTATTCAAACACACACAAATCCAGACATATTGCTAGTAAAATGTTTATTGATGTTATGCAATATATTCCAAGCACATCTCAAATATTCATTAAGAAAAAAAGATGAACACAGCAAATAAACATTTTTCCAATTAAGTGAAAGCTCTTTAAAAGTTTAGGCTGTATTCATTAAAATTGGTTTCCATTCTGATGTTAACTAAAAGCAACTTTGTGGGGTTCCATATTTATCTTTTTTCAGTAATTTGCATATAGAATGCAGCCATTTGCAAATCAAAACACACTTTTTGTGCTGCCTGTAGTGCAAATTCAACATGGACTCTCAAGACAAATGCTTCTCAGGACTGTCTCTTGCAGAGTACTCCTCTGTGTCCTCCAAATGCATCAGAAGAGCAAGAGCTGCTATTCCCAGTCCCCCCTGCACTCACCACCCTCACTCTCCTCAGCATGACCTGTGGTTCCCTCCTCAGCTGTAGAGATGAGAGCAGTCTGGGGCTCCTCCTCAAGTACACATACAAAGAGTTATTATTTGTATTTGCTGCTGTTTGGAGAAGGAGATGGGAACAGTTTCAGTAAGGGTTCCAACCCATTTCTGTGCAAGCACTGCCCAAGCAATGCACAGTCTCTCTCTGTGCCCACCTCTGCGCCCTGCTTGGACACCGCTACAAGGCTCACACGTCAGGTGGGCTGAGCTGACCTCAGCAGAGGCAGCTGAACTCAGGTGAGTTGGGTGAGCAATACAGGGGCCCAACAGGTAAGGTCTCCCCAACTCCTCTGGCCTCCTCCTCCCTCATCACTGCTCAATGAGAGCAAGCACTGCGTGTGAACATCAAAACGTCACTTCGTGCAGGAAACCTTGGAGTCTTCTGCCATTTCCATGGGTTAAATAGGCTTACAGTGTCAAAAAGCAGCACAGCCACTGCAAGAAAGGGATAGATGGTGAAGTCATGGGAATGGGACGGGACAGAACAGGAGCATGGCTCTCACTCCAGACAGCAGCAACACACAGAGAGGCTCAGCAACCTGAGAAGGAGCATTCTGACTACCGTAATGAACTGGGACTTATTGTAGTGGCAGTGAGAGGTGGAAGGTAACTACACAGAAAAATCACATTGCTTCAGTGAGGCTCTGAAACATGGACTTTTCACATTAAATTTGTGTGAAAAGAGATGCCAGTATATGTAAAAAGACTTCAGTAAAACACATGAGGAGGGATGCACAGAGCCAGCCTTTGGAGCATGCTACTTCACTGCTGTAATGGCACTGTGGCACAGCCCTCCTTTCCTCCATGGACGTGAGCAAATACAGTTCAGCACTCTGGGGGGTCGATATGCAAGGCAAGGTGATACCCTTCCCTCTGAGCTATTTTCCTGTCTGTAATCACACAAATCTGGTTCATCTTCATCAAATATGATGGGGAAAAATGAAAGTGCATTTTGTTTCCCCTGCCCCTGCAAAATGGGCATTGCTGGAACTCACGTGAGTTGCATCTGCACTACCTACTACTTGCATCAATTTTAATTCATTTTTAAAAGCTATTTCTTGCACAAACTGTATGAACCACAAGATAGAAACGAATGGCTGCACCCTACCTTGCAAGGGCAGGTTATTTCATCAACTAGCTCCATTGGTGTGATTAAAAACAATCCACCAAAGTTCACCAATTTCATCTCAGTATTTTGCCTGAAGATACTGTGAATGAGGTACTATATCTGCCTTGAACCTGCTGTAATTTTAAACTGCTCCACTTTATCGCAGCTGTTCATCTGAATGGCTGGTGCCAGGAACTTGCCACTGTAAAATTAATAACATATTGACACTTCCAGCCCCTCACTCTATCTTTGAAGTCTGAAAGCAATATCAAGGAATAGGTTATTTTACTTGGAAGGGATGACAATTTGTATAAGACCACAATTCTCCAAATGTAAACAAAACAGAAAGCACATTTTGGCAGTAACAAATAAATCAAATTTGCATTGGAAAGCATTGAAGGCTAGATATTTCTGGCCTATCTACAAGGACTCCAGGGCACGGAGGAAGAATGTTAAATGGTCTCTTTCCTTCCTGATTAAAATCACTGGGGATCAACTGCTCTCTCCCAAGGCTGGATGGATGGGGTCATGGGTCCAACTCCCTCTTGGAAAACACCAGCTACGATCCAAGCTGTAGCATGATGCTTCTTTCTTGTACCAGGGATGGCTCCTTTCTCCCTCCATGTGCACCTGCATCCCATGAGGGGTGAGCACTACTTGTAGGAAGCAGGGTCCCAGAGTAAGACCACAGGGAAACACAAGCAAGATTTAGAGGTAGCAGCTGTGGACTCCACAGGGTGCCTGCTGCCACTCAGTGCCTGCAAAGTACAGACCACATGTGCAGTTCCTTCCTTGCCCTGCCCTCAGTGGGGCTGCTTCCCCTTGCCAAATGTTTACTCTGACAGTTCTCGTTGCAGAAATGAATGTGGGCTTTCATCTGGGTTTAAGCCAGGACATTCTACTGCCCACACACAGTCTTCTGAGCTAGAGTACCTGGTGCTGCGTGTCTGAGTTGCCTGCACAGCTTTGGATATCCCTTAAAGCTGGGACTCCAATCAGCTGGTCAAGCTTCCCTTTCTTGAGTGAAGCTGCAGGGTGAAGCTGTCTGAAAGCATTCAACCCGCCAGTGTTACAGGATAGAATCATTAGGGTTGGAAAAAACCTCCAAGACCATCCAGTCCAACCTCCAACTGAATACCACCACGCCTGCTAAACCATATCACAAAGTGCCACGTCCATTCATTTTTTGAACACTTCCAAGTAACTCCACCACTTCCTTGGGGAGCCTGCTCCAATATTTAACCACCCTTTCAGTGAAGAAATCTTTCCTAATATCCACGCTGAACCTCCCTTGGTGCAACATGAGGCCATTTCTCTTTGTCCTTTCACTAGCTGCTTGAGAGAAGAGGCCAGCCCTCAATGGAACTCAAACAACCATGAAGCCCCTCAGCCTGGGCTGAGTCTTGTTGCTAAAAAGCTCCATGGGAGTAGAAGCAGGTACCTTAAAGAGTCATAGAACAGTTTGGTTTGGAAGTGTTGCTCTCTTAGTCTTCTCCAAAGAACAGAACAGTAATTCCTACAATGGATACAGCTGCTAGCCATGGGTGGTGGGGAGGTACCCTGGCAGGGCTCAGCCCACAGAGATGTTGGGTCCCTGTGTCTAATCACGTGGCTGCTCCCAGGGGTAGTGACAGGAACAAACCTTTACTGTCGACATCCTTGCACACAGGTTAAACTTAGGTATGTGCTAGGTTTGGGATGCCTGCACCTCAGGAACACACCTGAGCAGAAATATTTCACTATTAAAAGGAATTTTCAATCTATGTCCACTTTCTATGTGGGAGCTTCTTTCCTAAATCTCTCTATCTCTTCCCCAAATTATTTATCTGTATACCAATCATTTTAGCAAATGCTTCACATGGAGCTATAATTTTTCCAATGACTTTAAACAAAGAACACAGCAGTAACAGTGGAGAACATGAAAAGTCAGAGGGACAGTACTCTTCTTACAACGATACACTACAGAAGTCAGAAACTACTTCTAATACTGCTTGAGCATCCTCCTGAATGCAGTATCGAATAACACTGGTTATTCTTGGACAGCAGTATACTTTTTCCCTCATAATTTATTCATTGCAAAGTCTAATCCTCATGCTGATAAGGCAATATACAATAAGCAGAAGAACATAATCATGTTTGAGGACAAGAATAAGAAAGCATGCCCAAGCCATTTCCTGCTTTGTCACAAATGATTTCAGCACTGTTTTGTTTTATTTCTTCCTGGAAGCTGAAAAACAGTGTCTAATGTTTCAACCGGAGAACTGTATTAAACATAGCCCTTTCTCTATCTGTATTATTAGTCAAGGATGAATTTTATAGCCTGAAAACATGGGTAAGCTGGATTAAAAGGGAAAGAAATGGTGGGAAGAGCTCTGCTGTGCAGGGAATACGATAGAAAAAAGATGAATGATATTATTACAGTTGTCTTGTTCATGACTGAAGTCTCTATTAACCTAAACCACAATTAGAGCTATATTGACTGGTGATGGAAAATGCCACTGGACTGGCGCTGCTCGTGGAGGACTGTCCTAAAAACCTTCTCTGCACTTCAGTGCACATGCTTTTTGCAGGGCTCAAGCCACTCACATTTATACAACTTTTGAAATTCTGCTATCCACCTGTAACCACCTTTTTCAGCCCACAATCTGTTGTTATGATGTCTGGGGCAGGAAGGAGGGAAGTGGCATCAGTTAAGGAGTCAATGCCTTGGTTAGAACGTCAGTGACTAGGAAATAAATCTCCCACTGGCATAGAAATCACAAGGCAAATGTCATATTTTCCATCCAGCACTGTCCCTATCATACGCTATGAGGGAGTGATCTTCCCATCCTTGCTCAAGTATTTGGGTGATTTATGTCAATATCTGGATTCTTTAGAAGCAGATACCTGAGCATAATGAAAAAATAGCATGAGACAACTATCTCAGTGTTTTGATCCATGAAGTTTCAGCAGTCTTTCATACACTGCAATTGAATGAACTTTTGGATTAAAGACCCATCTTCAGCTCTTTGATCTGGTGTGCATCAGTTAATTACTGAACTCAAGCAGCTGCTATTTCCCAGAGGAAAAGAGAGGTTTATAACAACCAGACAGGTAAGAAGAAACAAGTAGAACATGGAGATCAGTAAAGAGAATAAAATACTACTGGGCAGTGGAACAGATACTGTGAAATATAGAGTACACAACATCAGGGAATAGTGTGCAACATGTCAGAAAGGTCTTTGGAGATCAAGCAGAGGATGTTTCATTTTCATTGTATAAAGCAAGAAAGACTGTCTTGAACAGAAGAATGGAATCAGCATTGCATGCACCCAAAGTTTGTTTAATGCTCCTGATTCAAGAGAGATGTGACGGAGGGGAGGGGAGGGGA
>VXBT01006893.1:153751-187743 GCA_013400235.1 Oriolus oriolus
GGAGGGGAGGGGAGGGGAGGGGAGAAACTGAAGCAAAGGACAACCCAAAGGATTATAAACTGTCCTAAGGGCTTGAAAGGATAAAAAAGAGCAAATATATATGCATACAAAAATCTTAAGCAAATACCATCTTAATAAAATAAGCAACATTGCCCTGGGAAATCACCTAACGTATCTCACAGTTCTTGGCTAATTTTGTAATTATCCACAGTCTTTGTTAATTGATCAGGATTTTGGCATCATCTGATACTGTCCATGATTTGGTTCCAAATGCAGCAGTGTATTTGATATAGATATAAAATTACATTTTTATACTGACATACTAGGCAGTTAAGCTTTATTACTGATATTTTCTTACATAAGTGCTTCAGGTTAAATATGGATTTTCCAGGGTTCAGAGCCTTAAGCAGCACTCGCTGAATAAAAATTTTGATTTCATACACGTGTAAGGCAAGTACAATGATCACCGTGAAATATGGTCCCTTACATAAAAAAGAAAAAAAAAAGAGGAAAAGATTGTGTTTTATTACTAGTTTTTATTAGAAATAACTTGTTCCTAATTGAAGAATTGATTTCTACTCTCCATTACATACATGTTGATTTTGAATTGCTTCTTATTTCAGTGAAGAATTTTTGAGTTCATCTTGTTCTTAGAGTTTTACAAAGTTGTTCTCTAGTAACTATGTTTTAGTCATAAATATTTTTCACATTTTTTCCAATTATATTAAAAGCCCACATCCTTTAAGACAACTTTTCATTAAACTATTTGACACATTTCACTAAGTAGCAATGAAAATTTTAAAAGTGCAATTTTGACCTTAGAAATATATATCTATAGTATAGAACTGTGACAATTAATGCTAAGAGAAGAGGAGGAATAGTGTAGTATTGTTACTGAGAAGAAAAAGATCATAAAATGGGGAGAAAAGAGAAATCTGGCAGGGTGAGATAAACTTGCCATCCCAAGAATGAGAGAGATCATTTATTCAGCTGGGTTATTCAAGCACAGCCTGTCAGCTTCAAAATCCTAGTTCTACTTCTCCAGCATGTTTTCCATACATGTAGTAAACATCATGTTCCATATGAGAGAGCTTCCAATCACAATGACTGTGATTAAGTTACAATTATTAATTAAGATTATAACAAACCAAGAACACACAAGATACTTGATTTTTAATTTTTTTTCACTTTGGGTGAAAAAATTAGACTTTTTTGAGCTGTGACTGTTTTCCAAAATTTATATAAATGAGAACAGTGGTAATTGTTGGATTGGGGTAAAAAATCCGCTGGAAAGAAAATAAAGTACTAAGGCTGAGGAGCAGGCACTGCAGAAAAGGTTTCCATGGACTAGGGATATCAGTTAGTAGTACATGCCTAAGCAACTGAGTGGTCCTTATCACAGATCAAGCCCCCAGTGGGCTTGACTGTCTTCAAAAGAAATCAAAATTAATTCTCTTGTCTTCGAGAGCTTACGTGTGGGAAGAGATGAGAAAGGAAGGGAAAGAAAAAGAGATTGAAATACCAGAGAAAGGATATGTCTGACAACTAGCCAAGACAGCATACCATGGGTTTTAAAACATTTAAAGAGGAAGAATCTGAGGGAGAACAAACATACACACCACACACCCCCAAAACACATTTGCAGATACTTATGGGACTGTCACCAAATAAGGGCTGGAGGAAACACTGGAGTGCTAAAATGAAAGTTTTGCAAAAGCGTTTTATAACGCATCGTAAAGGCAGTAGTCAATACACCACTAGGAGGGCTTTGGAAGTAAAGTGAAAGGCCTTAACATCAAATTAAAGGAATGAATACCAACACAAATAAGAAAAGTGGATGGCAAGAATTGTTACAATAAGTGAGAAAAGCATTAATGGAAGAGAAAAACAAAATTGGTAAGAGAGAAAGAAAGTAATAAATTTCCAGAGTCATTAGACAAAGCAAGTTCCTTCCCTTTCCTTAGAGGATAAAAGATCTCTCTCCACCAAAAATCTAATAAGGAGGTACTAAAATGGGACCTAATATTGGAGTAATGCCCCCCAAAACTTTGGAGCATCATCCATCCTGCATGGAAAGACCTGGATCTACAGAGACTTCCAATCACCCTAAACAGTGGTCTCAGGACTTCCCAGGGATCAGAAGGAAAGTACCTATCTGGGCTCAGGAGCTGCCTTGAGCGAACAGCTGCTTTATCTCTGTGTTCTGTAAAGTGCTTCTCTGTGATGGTTGCCTGTAATTGCTGCTCTGGAAAGAGCTGCACGAGAGCTTGTGCAGGTCTGTACTGAAAGAGCACTTCCCTCGTCTCTCATGCAACACAAAAGGCCACCTGCTTACATTAATTCTCCTTACTTGCTTATGGGGAGGGGTATGATAATAACCAAAACAAAAATAAACAGAGGAGATGTCCAGGGGCTAAAGAAAACACTTTCTGAGAATGAACTTTAGAAAAGCGCACAGAAAATCCAGGTCACTACAGACTAGTTAACTTTACATCAGTACCTTGACAAATACGGGTAGCAATGAATAGAGAAAAAAGACACTTTAACAGTATTCATTTTAGCTTGTAATCACATATAATGTGTAAAGACAAAAACCCCTTCATAAAGAATAATGCAATGTCAGAGCTTGTTGGCAGTTACAGTTCAGTTTTTCTGGAGACTGAAAACCAGTCCAGCATGAATTGCGTAACAAATGACTGCATTAAATCCACTCACCAGGCTTCAGAATCCAGGCACCGGTCCTGAAATTCAGTACAAAGTTGCACCCAGGCTGGTGAAACCGTGGGCTGCCATGGAAAGAAGCACTCTCCCACCAGACTCCTCCCTACATCAGAAGTAGCAGCCATGCGAGCGTAGCACCAGCTGGAGCAGTGACCTGCCTGGCAGAAGATTAATCTGCCAAAAGAAGGTTTTCGATCCAATCAGTTGGCTGAACTGACTCACTCTGCACTCACAGATTGCTCAACCCGGTACAGCATAAGCCAGGGAAACAGATGAGATGGAGGAAGGTGGGACTGCCCCTACTGAACACAGCCTCTACTCAAACCATGTTATGTGCAAAGCCAAACCACACACTGAGATGCTCCTGCGGCTAGAGGGGGCAATGCGTCAGTCTTTGCAACTACTTAATAACCAAGATTCATCTCAAAGGAAGTGCCATTTTCCTACTGTGACCATGACTGAGAGGTCTGCAGTTTAAAAGCTGTCAGAAAGCATAGATTTCAGACCAGTATGGAGCTTCTGAAATTGGAACCTAAATGCCGAGCAAATGTGTACTTCCACGCAGAAAATTTGTCAGACTACATCTAAAAAATTGATTTCACTTTAGGAGAATGTTCCAGCGCAATACTGCCCATGAATCAACAAGCTTGGCAAATTTAGCTCATTGCAACTGAGGAACCTCCCATGTCTTCAAAGACAAGGTATTTTTACCAGCTGCACCTCCCTGAATGGAGAGGAAACACCTGCAGCATCCACAAGATACTCTGTACTATGTCTAGCGTCAGATATATCCGCCAGCCAATATTAAGCTGTAATTAAGCTGGTTTGGATTTTCCTTATCAGCAGAATCCATCTTTGATTCAGGTACAAATCAAACACTTTATTATTCCTACCACTAAAATACATCCATATGGAAAAATGTATAGATGACTGTAACAGATCATTAAAATATCACAGAAAGGCCAATTCAGATACAAATGTAGACTTTGCAGTACTGTGTACTTCTGATGGCTAGCAATGTACTAAATTAGTGAAAATTTATATACATGAGTGATAAAGGTCCCCAAAAGAAAAAGACTGAGAAAAAAATATTAGAACCAAACAAAAATATATAGCCTAATGTGTTCCATTTCTCAGTCCCTTCTTCTTGGGTGTAAAGGGTGTGTTTCTGACACTTGCCGAGCATGCTTCCGAAATGGAAAATGGCTGCCAACAAATGAAATGTTGCAGCTGACACTATGCAAGTTTGGCTTTTTTTCTTTATTCACTTAGGGGAGTTATCACACAAGCATTTGCCTCTGGCAACCCATTCTAATGCACATTGTGATAATGTCTCATTTGGACACAGACTGGCAAAGATTATGCATAGTTTACATAGAGACTATTTCATATTTTCGAGGCCTGATCTTGGACACAGTTAATTGAAAACATGGGTCCCTTTATTCTTCATGCTTTGGTTGTCAGTCACCACCATACATTTCTCTACTGCGAGCCCTGCCTCCCCCCTTTCTAAATCTCATTGCTGTGTGTTCTCCAAAGGGGAAGAGCCATGGAACCATGACCTGCTCGTACTTGGTTTATTCTGCTGTCCACTTTTTCTTAAAACAACGTATTTCACTCAGGAGCTTTGGTTTGCATGTCATGGAAATTGAATGACATGATTTGCAAATGAAGTAAGTTATAAAGAGAACTTCAAATTAGCATACACAATGTGATACTCTTCTGCCTGTAATAGAAGGGGATTAATTCTGTGTTCTTAGAAGAAGTAGCTATTGGATCTTTTTGAAATCTAGAGGTGACAGTAGGATTATGCTGGAGTTCATCCCTTCCTAGATACCCTTTGCATTTCTCCCCATGCACTTCTCCGTTAAGCGGACAATCCCCGTGCTTCAGGCCACAGAGTTCTTCTAAGCATATCCTCAAAATAAGGCTCCTCTGGCCTTGCCAGTCCTTCCCAAGGAGCCAAAGCCAGTATGGAGGCTTACATACCACCTGCCCGCTCTGTGAAGTGTGTGGGCATGAGAAACATTGTCTGCTAGAAGCATCCTTTACCTCACAGCACTGAGTCCCATTCCCAAACTGAAGAGAGCCAGCTCATGCTTGCATGTACTGTAAACCACTTGTTACATTTCTCATCCCCCTAGACCTCCTTCTCTAACACTTCAGACCATCTATTGATATCCCACATGATTTAAGACTCAAATGTCCACCTACCTCCATTTTCTACCCCTTCCAAAGCTTTACACTTTGAAAGAAGAACTGTCATAGATCTGCTTTGCAAACAATTACTTCCCTCAGCTCCATCATCAGGAGATAGTAGTCTTTGAAACCAAAAGGAAGTATGTTTAAACAAAAGAAACTCTGTTTCACATTTCAGTGCATTTGGATTTTATTAGAGAATTTCTAAGCCATGTTTTATTTTAAAACTGAGATATTATTGATTCACACATATATAAATAGCACTCATGAATGCATCAGAGATCTGTAACTGCAAAAACATGGAAAATAATGATGTCCTCTCTCCTTCACCCATGCTTTCCTATATAGTTACTGGTTTCCTATTACTGCAGTATTGTAGGAATCTGATGGCGTAGAGCCAATAACACTGTCAAAACAAACAAACAAACAAAGTCCTGGCAGCAACATGTAGAGGTGGAGGGGAAGAACAAAATTCAAAACCTTCCCAAATGACAGGGTGTAAAATGTGTCAGAAATACCAAGAAAACAAAGACAACTCCTATGATAAAGAGGAAGCAAAGGTCCCTTGCATTTTATAGCTTCCTTCTTCCAACTTCCAATTTAGTGCACTGAGATTTCTGGACTATGTAATCTCTTCAGGGGTTGCACTTTGTAATGAATTAAATATAAAAATGAATGACTAAATCAATATAGCTATTAATGATGACAGTACAGGGCAGCAAAGAAGCAGCGTCCACTAAAAAGGACAGCATTGTCCTCTGTGAGGTAGTTGAGCAAGCCTTAAAATTATCAAAGCACTAAGTTTCAGAGTTAATAACCTCTCAGATGAGGTTCTCATATTTCACCTTGTCAAGATCATGAAGGAAGGCACACGTCCCTTCCCATTTTTTTAAGATTGTCTTTGCAGCAATAAGAGTCAAGTGACCATTTTCTCTTTAAACAAAGCTCAGATTTCAGAACCAAATGTTATGGCAAAGGATAAATTTTGAAGATGTACAATTCTTTAAAATAGAAGATTTTTGCTAAATTATCTACTATGTTCATGCTAGGAAATCAGCACTATTTTCAGTCTTAACACCTTTCTAGAAAAAATTATTTGAACTTAGCTCTAATTGTAAAATGGTACCAGGTTTTTATTAGGCATGTTCCTAATTTGAGATATACATAAAATATGCAAAGAAAATTATGAGCAGCTTTCCAACAAGTACTGACTCTACCTCCAGAGACATACATATATCTGCTAAACCTCAGACCAGATAGAGCTTTAGAACTGCAAAAATATGGATGCTTACTAAGTTTCTACTTAACAGCATAGCCAAGAAACAATGTTTCAAACAAAGCTCTAGCTGTGGCCTGCCAGAAAAAAATGAACTTTACTGCCTTCAAGCGACTGTGGTCTGGAAAGCAACACTAGCCAACATCTATCACCATCAAACGTTTAAACAAAAACACATTATTCCTTTCTCAGATTTTCCTTCTTGCTATCCCTTATAAAGTGCAGTGTTCCAATTCTTTCAGCCTTTCCTCATAAAGCCCATAGTCCTAAATGACAATATGCTACTGATCCTCAAGCATGAGATTAAGTCGTCACACAGGACGGAGTGATCTGTTTTTGAGGGCCATCCTTCTTGAAGAAACACATTTCTTCATCATTTCACCAGATCTAATGCATATATGGTGCAGGCTTAAAGACAGAAGTTGACACCTTCTCTTGCCCACCACTTCTATTGCGTCTTAGTTGTTGCCCCATAGGGAAAGGTGCTGGTCTTCATTTCTGTGCTGATCGCTATGAGCTTTGACTGGTATTACCACAGCAGGATCAGTTCGTGAAGAGCTTCAGCCCATGGGATGGACCCACCCTGGAGCAGTTCATGAAGGACTGTATCCTGTGGTAGGAACCCCATGCTGGAGCAGGGGAAGGGTGGCAGGAGGAAGGAGTGGCAGAGATGAAATATTATGAGCTGACCACAACCCCCATTCCCCATCCCCCTGCACCAGCTGGGGGGTTGGAGAGGTAGAACACTTAAGAGTGAACTGAGCCTGAGAAGGAGGAGGTGGGGAAAGTGGTTTTCAGTTCTGTCTTTGTTTCTCACTGTCCTGCTCTGTTTTTAACCAGGAGAACGTTAAATTAATCTTCCCCAAATTAAGCCTGTTTTGCCCATGATGGTAATCCGTGAGTCACCTCCCTCTCCTTATCTCAATACATGCGTTTATTTTCTTCCCCTGTCCTGTTGACGAGGAAGAGTAAGACAGTGACTGGATGGGCATCTGGCAGCCAGCCAAGGTCAAAATTCCCCTTCCCTATAATAGCAACTAGTCCCCACCAGTGGAAATAAAAAACAAAAAAGCACCTGTATAGCCGGTTAGAGATCACTTACTCCAGCTCTCAGTGAACAGAAACTTGAGCATGTGGGCTGAACCAAGGCCTGTCTGATGAGGGACCCACTCCTGCTTCTGCCCTTATCATTCAGAAGACAATCCAAATTCAGCTGTGAGAAGGAGTACAGGACAGGACATTTCCAGTTTGGTGGTTTTCCCTGTTATCTTCATGTGGCGTTCACACTAACCAAACTGATTATTACAAGCAGATAAATAGCAGTTATGTCCCAAGGAGAGCAAACAAATATTTTTCAGCAGGTGGAATATTTCACAGCAGCAGAAGGGTAACATTTTATGCAGATATGTTGCTGCAAATCACCAGTACTCTCAGCAGTGCTTTGGTTGGTTTATTTCTTTAGTATGAATATATTGTTTTGAGAGGAATCTTAGGGAATATTTTAGGGAAAGGAAGAAATGGATATCTAAAGATCCTTCAAGCTGAAAACCTATAAATCCTCTTTACAATCAAAGATGGGGTGAATGACAATATTAGGCATCGAAAGGTTAGGCTTGAGAAAGTTATTTCAAACTGAGCCACACCTTCTCTAGTCAAGGAGCTTTGCTTCAAAGGATACTGGACTAACAGCATATCAACTGCTGTATGCAGAATTTTTTCCCTTCCTTGGTTTTTTCCAAAGATGATTATAGAGTGGCATATGTGAGGGGGTACAAACTCCCTCCTGTTTCTGCTACCTTTAGCAACAACCAGTCAGTTTCCACCAAATTTGACAGAGAGAGGAAATAAAAACTCTGCTAAGTTCCCACAGTGTTTTTGAAGACAGGAATCAGAGCTGAGCCGTTAAATTTGATCAGTACCCTCACTGAGAAGAAAGCTAAACGCTGAGTCTGGCTTTCAACACACAAAGAAGAATCCACTCATATCAAAGATATGATAACAGAGACTAAATTGCCTTTATCCCCATTCAGAAAACTAGATTTCACCTCTAACGAGATGCAAGAGGATTGAACTACACTCCATATGACACATGCACATCCACACTCACAAATACTCTCAGTAAACGAGGCTTCACAAGCTTCAGTGTTCCTGAATGTATTTCAGTGTTAAAAACTAATGTGGGTTTCTCTCCTTTCTTCAGCAACAAAGGCACTTAAAGCTCACTTAAACAGCATTCTTTTTTGGATCAACCCCAGAAAGCTGGGGGACAGCTTCAAAAACAAAAATATCAAGATGTCAGTCAGCAGTCCCTGGGTTGTTTGGCTCACCTGACACAGCCTCAGTCTGCCCTAGGGAGAAAGTAAGTGGGTGTGTAAATGCAAAACATAACATTTCAAGTAATCTGTTTTGAGGCGTAACAGCATTTGCCATACTTATTCAAAACCACAGATGATTTCCACGGAGAATACTACAAGACAAAAAAGACAAATCACCCCACCGCGTGCCAAAACCCCTCTCCATCTCTGTAGTAAGGAACTGAAGAAGGGTGCAAGCACTGGAATACACACCCCAGGATGACCTGCACGTGTCCCCTCCTATAAATGTTTAAATAAGCAGGAAATTTTAATCTCAATTCTAAACTCATACTGCACGCTGCCATGTGAAGACAGTTCCTTCTTCCATACTGTTGGGGTACACTATGTGCTGGAAGAGAGATAGGCCCGCAGGGCCTATCTCTCTTCCAGCACATAGTGTACCCCAACACATACAAAGTTGAAGCAGCTTAAAACAGGATTCAAAATCTGCTAATTCATGCCACTTTAAGCATTTGCTGACAGGAATACAATTCTACAATTTTAAATTATTTCCTGGGGTCGCTCCTGCGCGTTGCCGTATAAAACAGTGTCAGCATTAGCCCCTTGTGCTGCAAGAGGGCATTAACACCACGACATCCAACGTGGGGTGTCAACAAGTAAATCACGGAGAGGGGTTGACGAGCTGAAAATTGAACCTGCCTTTCAGTACGGCTGCAAGACCGACAGGCTGGTTGGTTACCATAGTAATCCTGTGGCAGCTTCAAGATTTATTGCCTTGTACTGCACGGTTACAAAGGTTCTTCAGCTACCTTCTGCACTGTTTCCAGAGTCAAGAGGAATTCTATGATAAATGTCCACTACCCAAAGGATATATTCAAGGGGATGTAATGCAGGAAAGCTGTACTTTAAATGCAAATTACATGCTTTTTGCCCCTTTTAGAATATTAAAGAGCGATTTCAAAGGAATGAAAACAAAGAACTCTGACCTCTGACACCATGATTCTTTGCTCTACAGATCACAATTTTCTGTGGGACTGCCTACTGCATATTTAAGTAGCATGAAACTGAAAATGAGGTAATAAATTCCACTAAAGATAGTCTGAGTAATGCATTGATTATGAAAATAAGCATACAACTGAGCAATTACTAGAGCAGGCAGTCACAGGGTCTTGTACAGTATATTTAGATCATTCTGTAACCATTAGAAATTAAATTATTTCATTATATTTAATTTATATCCCTTTACATTTTCAATAACACAAAAGGATATTGCTATGTGGAATAAATATGATGAACCATTAGTATTCCAGTATTCACACACTGCACCATAAAGAGCGTGCATTAACGTTACCAGATTGCATTAGATTTTAGTTTACCTCCATGATAGGCTTTAAAGGAAAACACTGATAATTTGCCTTTTATTACTACCCTAAATATTGCTTGCTGCTCTGTTCAGCCACGACTTGAAAAAAGCAACTTCTTCTCTTGTTAGTAAACATTGCAATTCATGAACTATTCCATTATATTTTACTGGGTTTTTTATGTCCATAATTCTCTTTGATTGCACAGCAATAAAAGGCTGAGGGAACACAGGCTATCTTTTCTACCAAGTGCAGAGGCACCATGCACTAATTTGTGTATTAGCAATTCCCATGTGGATACTACATTATTGATTCTGCCATCTAAATTCCACTATATGACAGGAAGGATATTGTGTGTAGGATTAATAAAATTATTTCCTCAAGCAATATTTTTTAAAGCATTGATTGTGCACTTTTACTTCAGAAAAGCTTCTCACAAATGTACATTACAATGTGAAAACAAAATAGTTCTGTGGTGCAACATAGTAAATACAAATGAAGACATGCTGTGTGACACCAATTCTGCAATACGCCTGTGTATTCAAACATCAGGCTAAAACTGCTTTTAAAACATAAAGGGAGATGCGTACTTTATAGATGGTTCACGCAAGAGGACACAACATTCATCTGATTAATAGAACACATATTGACATTGTAAGGTACACTATCCCAAAGACAAACAGCATAAGGTTTACAGTCTGCTGTCTGCACCCGTGCAGCCCAAATTTTGCGACCTTTGTACTGCAGAAACAGAGCCCCCCTTCAAGCATTTGCTTTCAGAGACAAATTGAGAAAACGTTATCAGAAGTGTCATCTCTTGCTTGTAAGATAAATGAAGGGGAGACTTTGGCTGGCTTATGGTATCACAGAAACACCAAGGCACACTTAGGCAGGGTTCTCTATAAGAGATGGTCACACATGAGCGGATGCCATTTTTCATTAAATCTGGGCTGCCCATTCTGCCTTAATGGTGACCTCCCCAGAAACCACCCCACTAGAAGAATCTGTTAGCTTTAAATCAAGTATATTTGAAACAAATACAAATGAAAAGAGAAGAATTTAAAAAAAAAAGAAAAAGAAAGAAAAAAAGAAAAAAAGTAGGGGAAAAAAGCAGGTATAAAAACACTCTAAAAAGTATATGAACTCCCTTTCTGCCAAGCCAGGCTGCAGCTAAAGCAGCCTAAATGAAATTAAAAGTTCATCAGGTCAGGCCATGGTTCCTGCCTCCATATGTCCCTTCCCTCACAGCATGCTTTTTAATGACTCTGTGTGCAGACATCAGGACAGACCAAAGGGAGTTCTGCACCTGGGGACAGGGTCTGTGGCAGTGGCTCTGGGCTGTGGCGAGGCTCTGGGTGTGGGTGTACCAGCCCACGCGCTGATTGTTGAATGCTTTGCTGTACAGGCAGCAAAACCCATCCCCGCGCCCACTGGGGCTAGGTCCCTTGAGAGAGCCCGTGCCAAAGCTCCTCTGCTTCCTCTCAGAATCCTCAGGCTCCCTCTAGTAGAAAAGGAAGTGCAAGGAGTGAGCAAGGCTTCATCCCGGTCTATACTTTACTTTTTGTGCTGACCAGAGATCAGGTCTTCATGGTTTACACACAGACCCAGAGGCACTGAATCTACAAAGCTATAATACATTATCACAGCTGGTGATTATTTGTATTTCTGTCCATTAATTGCTCTGCAATGGGTGGGGGGTCCTTGCACCCTCCCTACCTGTCCCCACGCATACCCATGCACAATCACAGAGTCCCAACTGTGGTCCTGCTTCTCCTACCAGATCTCAGCGTAGCAAAATATAAAGCTACAAAGCTCACAGAATATGTTTCTTACTGTATGTTATTATCCTTATAAAAAGTGTGTTGCATGGAGGGATCTAAAAGAGTTCTCCCAAGACCAAAGCCTGGTTAATGCTCCTCAGGAATGACAGGTTCAATCCCACATCATTTCTTCCTTAGGAACAAGTCCCAGAAAATTAATTTCTCAGTAGCTGACTGAGAAGCACAGAATCAGGCATTATTAGAACTGAAGGATGGCATTAATAAAACATAAGGAGTAGAAACAGATCAAATATGTAAGACTCAACAGCTGGTTGTCAATGAATTCATGTTGCTCGTCAGACACTATTACATGCTGTTCTAATCACTCTCACCAGGAAACATTTCAATGCACTATGTTTTAGGTCACAAAAATATTTATTTCTGTTTAATATAAAAATTATTACCAAACATAAATGCAACTGTATGTTTCTTTTTCTCTCCTTATCTCTCCTGGTCAAAAAAACTTCTATTCTGCAAAGGGCAGGAAAGGAGCAGGGATCAATTCTCCTTATCGGCTGTATACACCAATGTATACACCAATTCTCTCTGTGCAGTGACAGCAATGTGACATTTCCAAGCAGCAAAGTTTGCTGACATCATGAGTCACTTTAATGCCATTTTCTGTACCTCATTTATCAGCAGCCATTTAAATAAAAGGCTGTGAAGGAAAACAGAACTCTGCAGACCCCAGGCTTTGCCCAGAGCTTTGCCCACCTTTCACAGACTTGGGACAGCCCAGTGTGAGGCTTGATGCAGAGTTTGCTGCAGATCAGCAGTCTCATTGTTTGCCATGCTGCAGATAATGATAATAATAATTTTTGCACTGCACGTGCAATCACAAGATGCAGTGTGAATTGAAATGAACTGACAGTGGGACGCAGCCTTTACCCTGCATCAGAAGCTATATAGAAACCATTAGCTTTTTCCTCTGCAGGAAAAAAACCACTGAGATAAGTGACAAATGCCAGCTTGTGTGTACTGTGCTGCTGACTAGTCAAAGCATTTTGGTCACCTTGGTACGTGTCAGTACTGACGTCAGATGTGGACAGTGAGAAACTCTCAGTAATAAGAGAGCTGGGCAGCAAAATTTCACCACTGTCCAGTTAGAGAAATCCTTCATAACCTTTTCTGGTTCTATAATCCCTGGCAGGAGAAGAGGTTGCTACTGAGGAAGGATGACCTGTGAAGCAAAGAGAAATGCACAGGGATCTGGTTATACACACATCTACCAAGGACCTTATGATTTTCTTTCAAGGGCTGCTCTTGCAGAAAGCTTTGTGGCATGGCAAACAGGCATGGGACCCATCTCTTCTTCCTGACAAGAACTGAGGATTAGTTCAAAAGAAGAACGGAACTAAAAACCTTATCCTGCCCAGCAAATTAGGGATAAGTGGAAGGAGTGGAAAAACAGGAATAAACATATAAATATCAACAAATTGTCTTGGTTTGAGACAAGTTTAGGGGGAAATGCTCTGGAAGGAATGTCTCCTTCCCAGAACACAGGTTTCAGCACTCCCTTCCCCACCAATACGAAAGGAATTTCTTGGATGTAAGTGAAAGAAACTATTTATTTAACAAGCAGAGTGCCGGCAAGGCAGAGGAAACAAATGAGTAATGTTAGATATTAAACCTCCTCAATGCAGAGAAACCTGGTGGATTCAGAGTTCTTTTCTGTAGCTGGCTCGGCCCCTCCCGAGGTCCAAGGCTGGGATATTGAGTCCCTGCAGCCTCCCTGCCAGTCCACGGGGTCCAGTGATCTGGTTCTCGGATCACAGCTGGGCCTGACAGTTCCAGAAGATGAAGTTACTGGAGGATTTCGGGATGCTGGTATGGGTAAATTCCCTGCCTCAGCTAACAGGCTGGCTGAAAGCAGGAATGTGCTCCCTCGGCTCTGCAGCAGTGAGGACACGGGGGAGTGTGTGTGAGTCCCTGAACACAAACGGTGCTGAAGAATTCACCCGGCTTCTCTCCCCCCTCTCCTGGACCCAGCTTAAAGCTGTGAGACCTATTTCTGGGCATAAAGCAGATGATAGGGAAATACAGTATTATCATAAAATCACCCCAAGACACAAGCCCATACAAGCTGTGGGCTAACAGTGGTGAGTTGAAGGTGATGCTTGAGTCACTGGCTCATGACTCAGTATTTGATTAAAAAAAAATAATCAGGGTTACCTCTCTGATTTAAAATTGAATGTCCAGTACTCTCAGGAGTCAACATAAATAGAAGAGCACCTATTGGCAAAAATATAGACATTGTCCAGCTGATTCCAAACTCAATGGAAAAATGTATCTTGATAATAATTTTGTTAACTGAAAACTGTAATCGTTTACCCAGAGCTGCTATACCAGTGTACCTTAAGCTGCTACTATCACTCCAGAGACCATAGAAATATTTCTGTTTCTTTCAAAATATGACTCAGCATGGGCAGAGTCCTTCCCTGCCAGTCCTTCCTTCCTGGCAGGTGAACTACATGGACCTCATACAAAAAGGAGGCTTTTGATCATACTTAGAAGAACAACATCTAATGACAAGATGCTTTCCCCTTCCCTCACCTTTCCAATGACATGGGAAGACTAAATATGTCAAAATGCATCAGTAGTTCATAAGGTGTGGCCATTAGACATGAGCCAGGTGATTTTTTTCTTCCCATGTGAGTAGTGATGCAGGCATACTCAGCAATATTTCTTGTGAGGCATTTTAGATAGAAGCACCAGTTAAGATCGGGGAACTGAGGCAGTAGGATTTGAGAAGCAACCAGCATACGAACAGAAAGAACAAAATAATTTAGCACTAGCCAGCCTCTTGGATTAGTCATAATTGAACAACTGAAATACCATCCAAGTTCCAGAGGAATTTTCATTTTTTGCTTCTGCTTTAGATGAGAGTGATGGAGCAGTAAAGTTTGCAGCTAGGATGAGCACAAAAGACAAGGTGCCTTCCTTCTTTTCCACCTCTCTGCAGCCAGTGTGGGATCTTTGATCAGACTTCAAAAGCCTTAACATACTCTGTTACAAGCTGAATCAGCATGTGGAGGATAAGGAGTGAGGGAATGAATGGGATACGACCAACTCAGTTCTGTCTGATTCTGAAAAGATTTCCTGGTTACAGGAGAGTTCAACTCATTCACATTCAAGCCCTGAAAGAGTCTATTTCTTCACAGCTTCTTAGCTGCAGTGGGAGAACAGCCCAGAGGAGTGTTAACACTTCTTTGTTCCCAAGACCTGAACTTGGCTAAATTTTCTCACGCAAACCAGTTGAGAATGCACTTTTTTTTTTCCTACTGGCCATCTTCTTATCTTTTTTTATCTAGCATGACTCTCATTGCCAATAGCAGCATGGAATAGCTGCCCAAAATCAAGAAACAATTACATAAACATTGAAGAAATTAAGCACTGTATTTTCGAGTGCATGGCCTTTGTCCCGTTCTTATCAGAAAACAAAGATTTGGTACATATATTTCATATTTCAATGCTCAAAATACTAAATACTAAAGCACCTCATGATAACATAGTTTTAATTTTTAAAAGTCTATTCAGGTACAATTAATTAATTAGTATGTGATTGAAAAAAGATGAAGTTAGCATTTTGGAACTTGGAAAATGAGCACCTAATCTTTGGACTGCTTAGGCACAGAATTACTCTAGAAGTCTTCAAAACTTAGCTAGCAGATTTAAAATCTGCTGATTTTAGCACACTGTAATTTGGTCACACAGGAGAAAGAGCTATCCATAGTTTCCTACTATGGATAATATGTACTTTTATGTTGTTGTTGTTGTTGGCCTCAAATTACTATATTGTGCAGTGACTCCTGCTAATAATAGAGGCAGCATTTGAGAAGTGCAACATGATGTAGCAAACATCCCATTGCTAATCCACCAAGGCTGTAAATATGAAAACTATTGTCTCAAAGTCAGAAAATACTGAATACCTGAAATATATTGCAGGAGTAAAATGCATCCAGTTACACAAGGTGGGTCATTCAAAAAATTTCTTCAAAATATTTAAAGGGAATTATTATTATTTGTGAGGATTTGAGCAGGGTTTAGCGCAATGGCACGCAGGAAAGCATGCTGAAAGAAGAAACCAACGGGAGGGAGCACTGATTCAGCTGAATAGTAAAGTAATAGGCTGACCATCTGCCCTCAAGGCATTGTGGTTACATTTCTGACATTGATGCTTGAGTTAGGAATCATAAGTGGGTGATACATGTATACACAGAGAGAGAAAATTTCTTGACTCTGGCATATCTAAACAGGGAGTCGGTGCTTTGGAGCTGCTGGTCTCTGGGTTTGAAAGAGTAGGTGGCAATTATAATGATTTAGTGCTATGAAGCAGATTTATTCCTCTGGATTATGGCTTTCATTAGGATTTACAAAGATTGCTGTTGCTATTTCAGCTTCTCATTGCATATAAACTTGCTCTTGAACAAGAATTTTCTTGCCTCCTTCAAAAATGTCAACAGGAAAATATTTTACCCAGCCAGCTGAGAAAAGTGTAATAAAACCATAATATGCATTTCTCATTATTTTAAAAAGAAACCTTTTATTATTCTTGCTTTGTGATAATGCTCAGAGTATTTTAGGACAAGGTGTTAAAAGATGATTGGAGTCACCTTATAAAAGGGTTTTGGTCTTTTTGAGAGTTAGGGTGAAAGTCAGGTCCCATAGAAATTACTTTAAGTACTAACAAATAGCGAGGTAGTAAATAAAATAACAGAATTTGACTTAATTGTAAAGTACTGTGCCTATGTGAAACATTAGGCATACAGAAATCCTCCTGAATGCTAGGGATGTCATGCAACAGGAATGATGTCTTCTTTCACATTTTCCTGTGCCATGACTCTTCAATGTCTGTAGAATAAGAGAGCACAGACCAAGCACAGAGAATAAAAGGTATTGTTTACATGTTATTCCTGATTCTGACTCTTTAACAAAAAACTGGGGGGTTTAAAATTTATTGTGAAGAATGGTCTGCACTAATAATTTATGTGACATTACTGATAGAGCAGACCAACCTTCAGTCACTTCATACTGTGGGGACTCCACACTATTAAAACCCCAGCAATATTTTCTATTACTAACAATGAGTAAAATCCAAAAAATTAATAACTGTGACATTCAACTCCCAGATATGTTAAATTGTTTTTTGTATGTGTTTTCTGTCCGTGCATATACACATGCCATGCACTTATTTTCCAAGTCTTCAAAATAGGAATGCAAAACAGTGCCATCTGGACATTCCGTTCCCTTGTACCCGGGAGTTTTAGGACAAGCTGGCAAAATGCATCAGAAAACCCAACGGCTGTGTTCGTTCTCTATCCCAAACAATAGATAATACAAGAATAAAATAAAAGTGGATCTTGTTAGAGCGACTGCTGAGCATTGCACACCAGGCATGGAGTGCCTGGACTGCAGAGGATATGCCACGTTGTTATGGTAACAAGATAACAACTTTGGTGCACGCAGCCAGCGCTGTCACCTCTGAAACTGAAATCCAGACTGGCTGGGGATCTGCCCCTTGCCTTGCCCCATCACATCACTGCAAGTGAGACCCAGTGTTGCTGTCCCAAAGTGCAGTCCAGGCCTTGCATGACACAGGCAGGGAACTGACACCCTTCCCTGGGTCTCTCATGGCCTCCCCATGATCCTCAGAGTTTGCAGAAGAACATGCTGCAGCTGCCAGGACATTACTGGAGGTGGTAGAAAGGACACAGGCATGACATCTCCAAGTCACTATCTCTAAAGATATCCATGAAACCTACTGGCATTTTAGCTGAACTGGATAGGTAAATTGAATCCCTCATTTTAAACAAGGATGTATAGCACTCCCCTGCTTATGTAAAAGATGCAGAAGCCATTTTCTTTCTACTAGAAATAGACACCGTCCATTCTATCAAGTCTTTTGTCTCATTGCCTTTTACAATGAATGGTTGGTCCAGTCTATCCTCTGCCAGCAGAAGACCGTTTCCCTTTCTTCCTCTGTCCCAGCTTAACCTCTCTCCCTTTACCCCATCACCTTCTCCAACTATTCATTTGATCATTGTTACTTTGGTATCTCCATGAGAGTTTGGATGCTGGGTTCCCTGGGACACAGCACTGCTGTGGGCACCTGATGCAACCTCTTTGCTGCTGGTGTTATCACACACAACAGCTTCCAGCATTTAGCTCAGCATGCACTAAGCAAAGAGTATTTTCCTCTTAGTGCTTCACTGCTTTGACCCCTACTTTTGCCACTGCCACACAGAGAGCTACAATGAGAGGGAAAACTGGACCTTGTTTGACCTTGGCCAAGAGCACTTGCACATCTTTCCAGGCAGGTTTCTACAAAGATTGCCTTCAGAAACAGTTACATTGCCCATAATCAGTGCAACTGCCTGGAACTGGAAAATCAGCTTCCCATTCTATACATGGAAGTGAGGTGCAGCACCCAGGGATGTCCCGAGGAGCAGACAGGGAGAGAAGAGAGCGGGAAGCACTGCTGACACAGGCTGTACAGAAAACCTGTGCTCTCACCACGGCTCCACGTGACACAGCCCCGAACTGTCACCCACTGCAGCCCCAGGGACACTACAGGAGCCTCGCTGCAGGGTGGTTCCCGTTCTTCTCTGAAGGACTCAGGTACTCAGTCCTGCAGCTGTTCAGAGACAACAAGATCTTCCAGTGGTGGTAATGGCCAACAAGTACCAATTTGGCACCACAGTGCTGAAGTGAATAGATCACTACCTGAGGATCAGAGGCTAAAGGTGCAGCATATAACCCCACAACGTGAGATGTCCTCAGTAGAGACAAGATTATGAGTGGTGGTTAGATTGGAGAAGGATGAGGATGAAAGGCATTTTGCAAACTTCTGCTTTGAGGTCTATTTTTAAATATGATGTATTGGCCTTGACCTATTTGTGTGCCTAGAGAAATTCCTGAAAGAAATGGGTAAGAGAAGAGATCATTATAAAGATGAACACCATGTGAGCTTTTTCTCTTAATATTATCTTGGGAAACCTCAAAAAACCACAGTTGATATAACTAAAGACATTTTAGATTCCCTGAACCCCTATGTTACAGGAGAAGCACACACTGCACAAATGTACAGCAGTAAAAATACCTGCTTCTCACAGCATTAATTCCCTCATAGATTAGCTATCGTAAAAATGTGCTGAATTTTAGGGAAAAAATCCTGCTTTGCTCTGTAAGCCTTCTTTGAGTGTGAAAATACGTAGTATTTAAGAAGCTCAAAGTGGCTGATGTACACTGACCTGGCACTGGGAGTGAGGCAGTTGGGGCAGTTGTATCCAACATCTTTTGCTGAGTTCCTTCTACAGCCACAAATCTACAGGAGCTAAGACTGACTTACTTGGACATTTACCAATTACATGGGCTTACCTAACTTGATGATTTTTTTGACTATGTGTAAATAAAGCAGAAGCATAGTATGAAATGTTACAAAACCAAGCTCTGGTTGTGGCACAGTAAGCTAAAAATTATATATATTGAAAGTTCAGCTGACCTGCTTAGGGCAGCAACAGTTTCTGCCAATGGAATGCTCTGACCTCTGGGTTCAGCTGTTCCTTCCTCTTAAATCTTTCTTTGCTAACACAGAAACCACACTGCTCTTAGCAGACCTAAATTGATGACCCTTCAGCTACCCAGTAGTTTATATGCACTTTTGTGAGAGCACAGAAACCTAATATTTGAACGTGAGACAACACGCAAGTCTCACCTTAAAATAAAAAAAAATTAAAATTGATAAAAATCAGAGATGGATTCTTTCTTTTTTTCCTTTTTTTTTTTTTTAAGAAATATAGGAAAGATGTCTATTTTAAGGTTGTTCGGATTCAAATTATTTAATTAATAGCAGAAAGTTTTGGGTTTTTTTTTTAATCAGCCTGCTTTCCAGAGCAGCACATGCTTATTACATTCCCCTGGCTTTTTTTATTGATATGTTTTTTCAATCCTACCACTTCATCCTTTTCCTCTTTTCACTTCTTTCCCGTTATGAGAATTAAACTAATTTGGATCTCTCTACCGAGGGAAGATTTATAGGAAAAATTCTGGTCTTCACGACATGCCATAAGCAGGCCCACTCTCACTCTCACCTTTGCTGGTCACTCAAGCCATGCTTGAAGTATTCTCAGCCTCTGCCTCCCAGCTTCACACCGGGCTCTAATCACAGCAGCATCTTTGTTAAACCTGTGCATTCTGGCTGAAAACGGAAAGGTGCTCTCCAAGACAGGCCCTAGGCCATTAAGAACAGCAGGATCAGGACCTCAGAGTGTATTCTGAATTGAGTAGGGAGCCACCAGAGTGTGCAGAGCATTAGTGTGATATGCTCCTGGTGCTCCTTCCTCCCTGAAAGACACACCATTTGTACGCAACTTTTAGCAGTGGCTTTCACCTTCTCTGCAGCTTATGTCTCTGGCATGATGCCCTAAATCTTAAGTTATATGAAACTGGAAGGGATTAGCAGCTTCTGTTTCATCAATTATATTACTTTTAATTGACTTGAAGGATTCATTTGTCTTCACTCCAGTAACCTTTGGCAGCAATCAGCAGTTCAAACACCACTACTCCCTCACACAGCAGCTCTTTTCAGTCATATTACGCTTACTGAAAGGTCCTTAAGAAACAAAAACACTCTCATTCAGATAGCTTCCCAGATGTATTTATTTAAATTCCACCTCTGATAAAATTAAAAGATTAAGTATACTTCTGAGAAGCAAGAAAATGCTTCATCATCACCAGGAATTGGCTTTAAATTCTTGTCTATGTTTTACAAACAGCATAATCAAAGTTCGATAGAGAATATGCAAAGATTGCAAATCTATAGCAGACAGAGAAATTTACATAAATAACAGATATGAATATCTAATGTTTACAGAAATAAAACTGCATGCTATGCAAACAGACTGAAGTCTACCACACTAAAAAGCATTTCATTATGCTAATTTTTCAAACCAAAGCTCATTGTAGGTGAATTTGTAGGAGATATTTCAGTCATGTAATGCAAGGAGAGACATCTATAGAAAAAACAATATCTATATATTGTTATGCTGCATTGCTAAAAGAAATTTGGATTAAGGATTGGACGAAAATGGGGATCGTTTCCCCTTCAAGACCTTTGGGGTTAGAATTTCCCTGGTACAGCAGAGACCTGTACAATTCAATGGGAACCTGGCACCCAAAGACCTTAAACAACCTTAAAAAATCTGTTCTTTAGTATCTCACACTGAAAGTGGGAATTTGATTTTTTTTAAGCGTCTCATGAAAAATACCAATATCAAATAATTGCAGTGATCACACTGATTCTGCTCTGGAAATATGACAAGGTCACACACAAAAATGACAATTTACTTGCTACTGTGAGTTAAAATTTGAAATACAATAAGACTGTCAGCAGAGCAGTACTGAGCCCAATTCGTCCATCCTAGAGCTAAGCCTTTCTCAATGCATGACTGAAGGTTTGTAAGCCAAACTGGATTCTTGCAAGTGGTTTCCATTGGGAAGCAGCAGGACCCTGCAGGTGTAGCAGAGGCAGAATTTTGTCTAATACTTATTGTTTGGTTTTTTAATGATAAAACACTGTTTTCACTAGTATCTGCAAGACAATGACATCTTGTCACATTAAGAATACTGCCAGTACTCCCCCAAAAACAAATGAGAAAGGGAACATGGATAAGCTAGCCTACAAACTTCAGGGTTTAAAAAAAAAAGAATTAAAAAAAAAAAAGGCCAAACCCCAAAATTCCCTAAAAAGCTAGGAGAACCAATACCTCACATCTCCAAACACATTGTGCTCGACAAGGTCACCCTCCTAATTCAGAGAATTCAGTTAATCCTCTGGATGAATGCAGCATGTGTTGCACTCCCAATGAAACCACACAGGCTCCAAATAAGAGGCCATCAACTATTGCTATAAATGCAGTCAAATGGCTGGGAGCCTGAATAGCATAATTTAATTTTTCCCCTTTCCAATAAAAGAACAAAACAAAGAGAAGTGTTTTACTGAAGGTGTGCATTGTTTAAAAGGCCAAAAGGTGCCTTGCCTTCTAAATTTTAAAAACATTAATCAATAATGAAATAAACAACATGTGCAAGTCAAAGGTTAATATCCTAGGGTCTTTAATGTGCATTTACCACCCACTTCTTTTCCATTAACACCATCACCTCCTCCCTGTCCTTTCAACACCCCTCCAACTATTCTTGCCTTGTGTCTCACTGATTCACACAACTGAAAAGTAGTAATTATTTTGCAGTTAATCTTCAGAAAACTGCCGCACAGAAGACAGGGTCTGCCTTCTGTTCCAAAGTCTGAAGGGAATGACCACTAGAGAGAAGCAATTGTTTCATTTCTCCTCTAAAGAGTTTGCCCGGGTTTTGTTTGTTTGTTTGTTTAAAGATCAGAAGACCAGTTTCACTATTACCTTGAAGACACTGACGTCATACTACAACAAAAATATCATGAGCAAGAGGATAACCAAGGCCTATGGAGCAGATTTTGATTTTTTGAGATGACGGCATTAGTCCAAGATAGATTTAAATTATTTAAATAAGGTAGTTTAAAGACTGTAGAAATTCACCAGCACTTTTAAGGATAGAGTATGGCTCTAATTATATCCAAACAATTAACCTTTACAACTGTCCTGTTTAGAATGCTTCTCTGAGTGCATATATTCTTAGTAATAGGGCTGTTAATTAAAATTGCTATCTAAAGGGTTGCCAGAAACCTTCAGTAAAAAATAATATATTGGGCTGGAGGGGAACCAGGACAAAATAATCCCTCTCTGAATGTGTGTTCTATCATATTCACTTGAAAAAAACAAAGAAAAGCAAAGAGAGGAAAGCAGACATTGTTCCTGTATGTTCTCTACTTATCTAGAAAATATAGAGCAGTATTTGAAAAATTTCAAAAGCATTTCCATATCAATAAGAAGAGGTACCAAAAGAGTAACAAGATAACTTAGATTTTTTTTCCTCTGTTCTTTCCAACAAGGTAGAATGAACCTATTGGTATAATACATCTTTTTCATTTCTCACACTGATGTTTTTTTAATTTTCCCTAAACTGTCTTCATGATTCTAAGCAAATCTCTAACATCATTACTTGTATTTACAGAACAAAGATTCTTCCCAAGTCGTCCTTTCAGCAGTGAAAACAAAGGCTACTGTGTTTACTCAGAAAATATTTCTCAAACTCCATTAAATGATTGTGTTAGAAAAGAGGAAAAAAAACCCCACCAGTGAGATTTAAACACCTGTATAGCTCAGTCAGGAGAACCTCTGACCTCTGGCACATCAAGGCTGGTTAGACAGACTGAACCTGCAAGTTCCTCATCAGGTTGAATTCCACTCGACTGAACACACGCTTTGCTGAATAAAAAAACCAGATGAATTTATAACTACTCTTCAACAGTAGCACCTTACACTAAACATCTTTGATTTTAGCAGGCAGGCATCAAAAGATCTGACCTCTGACTATTTCCAGACAAGCTTCCTGGTGAATACTCTCAAATGACAACCCATACTCAAAGCCACATAAGTCTACGATATGTAAGTCCAAAACACGTTTCCTTATAACTTCTGGCCTTATTTCACCGCTGTACTTAGTCTGTTAACCTTATTGCTAAATACTCTTCTGTTGTGGAGTTACTCTGCATTACCCTGGACGGGAAGGCACTTCACATGAGCAGCAGGATGTACATTTTATGATTACTTTGGCCAGCTCCAGAAATCCATCAGGGAAGGCCATTTTTATGCCGTGTGGTGAGACAGTTGCATGTTCTGGTGCTTTGCAGACAGGTTTCTTCTGACTTAAGCTCCAGTGCCTCCATATATGCTATTTGCTCTGCTGCATGCTTCAGGCAAAAGGTTGTAGGGCACTGTCAGGACTTTCACGTCAGACACGTAGAAAATCCATTTCAGGCTCTCAAAGTGGAAAGTGGTAGTATAGGTCACTTAACACTATAGGTCATTTTATCTCACAGGAGACATGAATGAGAGGGCTGGGTAGAAGGAGGATTATGCCTCAAGCAGCTCCAGACTGGCTATGTCCTGCCTGCTCCCCGAAACAGCATGGGTCCATGTAGGAGCTAATACACCTACGTGCAGCTAGGAATGGGCATTCATATTTTTTCAAACACATGCTGTTATTCAGCAATTTGGGGAAGTGGGCTTAAAGAAGAAATAGAAGCAAACATCTTGGGCCTTCTTTAACTTTCCATTACTCCCTGTTTCTGAAAATGCTTTTTTTGTTGTTGTTTTTTTGTTTTTTCATCTCAGAATATGCCACATATTTTCAGAAAATTAATTTGAGGATCTATAGTGTTAACTTCATCAGCAGTGCACATGCATTTTAAATAACTGAGTTAACCTTAGGGTAACCTTGACCTGTGCAGTATTTGACGGCATACACTGGAAATCCTGTGTGCCGTGCAACAATGAAGCAGCAGGAAGGAACCTAACACCAAGCTTCATTTAGTATTACATCATGTGTAACTCAGCTACTGGGGCTACAGAGAAACTGCCAGGTAGTCCAGGCCCTGCAAGACAAAGAAACTGAGCTAAGAGATGATGCTGAGGCCATTGTTATGTCAGTCTAGGACCACTCTGTAAGGGACAGTGTGTTGGACCTCTGGAGGCCACCTCCCTCTCCCTCCTGAGAGAAACCTTACTTACCCCTCTCATTCTTCAAGGAAGGACAGACCAGTTCTGTGGCTCTGACTTTGTGAAGATCACAAAATATGTGTGTTGGAACATCAGAAACATCTGCTTCTGGCAAAATGTAGTGCTTGCAGTCCAAATACCCAAGAATCTCTGCCACCTAATGGCTGGAATAAATGAGGGTTTGACTTGCATGCATTGACTGATCATCAGAAAATGAAAATGACTGGAACTCAGAGCCTAAAAATCTCTGTATGAAAAACTAATGTGATATTACTAGAGAGAACAGTGGTTTGAAAATGGAAGGAACATGTGACGGGACTGGAAGCAATCTGCAGGTAAATCTCAGCTATATTCAGGTCACGAACTCAACTCCCTTGTTACTTCCAAGCCTGAAATTTATTTAATAGAAAGAAAAAAATGTGAGAGGGAAGGGAATAAATTATCCTATTTTAACATCATTGAATTAAGTGCCATGAAGTTACTGCACTGAAGTTTCCATCAGCATGAGCAGAGGATGAGTAAGCTAGGGAGGAGCAGATTGCCAACAACAGCCTTTAGCTATATCATTATATATGCTTTAAAAAGTGCTTGTAAATTTGTATGCTTGGGAATTTCATGGACCCACACCTGGTCGTAATCTGGTCTTTAATCATGTCATTGATGCTAGCAAATTCTTGCAATGATCCTTAATAACTAAGGAAACTGGTTTTACTTTACACAGATTGAAAACTGTTAACCACTTTGCTGTTCAACATTTAAGGCATCAGTTATTCAGTGTTGTAACCAGTATGGTTGCCTACCTTTCCAAGGCAGATTACAAACAATAAAGAAAAATTGAAAAAATAAACCAAGGAAATGTCCCAAATGACCACATGATATGATAGTGCTTTCTAGGTAGTCAGCCAGTTGTCCCCAAATTGACATCCACAAGATAACTTAAGGGGCTTTGGGTTTTACCCATAATGCAAACTATTTGCAATATGCTATGCAAGAAAAAGATAGCAGTATTTGGTATAGATCCACGACGTTCTTTTACAAAAGAGATATTTGTAAATTCCCCACAAATGAAAATATAAATCAGAGCTATTTGAGTTTAATTTTCTATCAAAGTATACAAAATGAATAGCAAGGGAATGGGCTAGTAAGTAGCAATTCTTAATTGAGTCCTCTGTGGATGAGATCACAGAAAATTACCTTACAGCCAACCTACTGTAAATAAGAGAAATTTATGTTTTGTTTCTAATGTAGTAGACCTTTAAAAAACAAATTACAGAGCTTTAGTCAAAACTGACTCAGTGTAAAAGTCAGTGTTTAAAAACTGACTTCATGAAAATGAGCAGCCACAGATAACAAAATAATCACAAGGACACAAGCATCATTTAAAAAGTGCTGCAGAAAATGTGGATTTAAATGCTATTAGTACACTGTCATCCAAACTAATAGTGTGTCTACATTAAGCTCAAACTCTCACTTGCATCTTTATTGTGCCACTATCACATTCAAGACTCCTGAAACACTTTGCTATTTACCAGCAAAACCTAGCTGAGTGATGCAGACTGTCATTTTGCCTTTATCTGTTTATTGATAAAACGTGGTGAGACACTACTTACATGTATGACCATGTATACTTGTACTATGCTTATAGTAACTTGTTATAGAAGTCCTTTCTTCCAATTCCTTTCAGCTAGTTATTAAAAACTAACTAAAATGCCTTTTCAGTTCAGCATGTGCTGAGCATTTTCCAGGGGTGGGAAATCTACCACCCTTCTGAGCAACATCTTCCAGTGTTTACCACCCTCATTGTAAAAAATGTCTTCTTTATGTCCCATCTAAATCTACCCTCTTTTAGTTTAAAGTCATTACCCCTTGTCCTGTCACACAAGCCCTGCTAATAAGTCTGTTTCCATCTTTCTTGTAGGCCACTTTAAGTACTGAAAAGCCACAATAAGGTGTCCATGGAGCCTTCTCTTCTCCAGGTTGACAGCCTCAGGTCTCTCAGTCTGTTTTCATATGTGAGGTTCTCCATCCCTCTGATCACCTCATGGCCCTCCTGTAGACTCCCTCCAACAGCTCTATGTCTCTTATGTTGGGGACTCCAGAGGCGGATGCAGCAATCCATGGGGCATCTGACCATAGCAGAGTACAGGGGCAGAATCACCTCCCTCAACCTGCTGGCCAAACTGCTTTTTTGCAGCCCAGAATGTGATTTGCTTTCTAGTTATGTCCAGGTTTTCATCTACCAGTATCCCCAATTCCTTCTTGGCAGGGCTGCTCTCAATTCCTCCGTCCCTCAGCTTGTATTGTGACTGGGGATTGCCCAGCCCCGGTGCAGCACCTTGCACTTGGCCTTGTTGAACCTCACGAGGTGCCCATGGGCTCATTCCTGCAGCTTGTCCAGTCCCTGTGGACAGCATCCCAGCCCTCAGCTGTGCCAACTGCACCACTCAGCTTGGTGTTCCCTGCAATCTCGCTGAGGGTGCACTCGATCCCACTGTCTGTGTCACTGCTGAAGATATTAACCAGTACTAGTCCCAGTACAGACCCCTGAGGGACACCACTTCTCACGGATGTCCATTCGGATATTGAGCTGCTGACCATCCAGCCAATTCCTCATCCACCTAACACACAATTCATCGAATCCATCTCTCTTCAATTTAGGGAGTAGGATGCTTTGGGCAACTGTATCGAAGTCTTCACAGAAGTCCATATAAATGACATCTGTAGCCCTTCTCCTGACCACAGATGTAGTCACTCCATCACAGAAGGCCACTCAGCTGGTCAAGCAGGACTTCCCCTTGGTGAAGCTGTGCTGGCTGTCTCAAATAACACCCGTCTCCCCCACGTGCCCTAGCACAGTTTCTATGAGTATTGGTGTTGGACAGAGGACGGGAGTAAAAAAGCTAAACAGACACTGCTTTTATTTAGAAGTAATTAATGATCCGGGCACTGTATCCTGCTAACAACAAAAATCTCAGCAGGGTGGTTTTAAACCGGTATCTGACCGCTTGGGACTGTTTATTTCTACCCAGCCGTCCAGACTGAAACCCACTTATCAATGCAGAGCTTCTTTGCCTCTTTGCTGAAATTATCTCCAATGCTCTGCCAAAATGACAGTGTTGTGACAGTCTCTGAAGGTTTGCTTTGATTACCTCTGCATCATGGTGACACAGAACCACTGGACTGCTTTGATGCTCAAGAGAAAGGACAACAGGTTACATAAACAGTGTTTTCTAGCCACAGAAGATAAACAAATTCCTCCCAGACCCTCTGAAGTAACAGCCTAGTTCACTTATTTCTGCTCCAGACTAAATCACTCCTCATTTTTTTCCTTAAAACTGGTGTGTCTGCCTCTCTCTTAATAAGCAGCCTACCCAAAAAAAGCTGTTCAAAAATCCCTGTACATCAGGGCAGATGTGAGATACTTCACTTTCTTTCACTTTTACTCAGTCTTACTGAGGTGATTCCTACATGAGAGTTACCCCCTTCTTATATTCTTCAGAATGATTTTTTCGGTTTGCTCAGATATATATTAAAGCAGTTGCACCCCAAAATATATGAGCTCTGCAGGAGTTTGTGTCTGTGACATGCAGCTAAAGCTTCACAATTAAATAATAGTGATTTTACTGGAGTCTCATATTGCCTAATAGTTTATAGTGTAACTCAGTGCCTTATGCATGCTGAAATGCCTTCAAAAAACTGCATCAATGCTCCAGTGTCTATTCCAAGATATATCAACTCCTGCTTTAACTATTTTGGTGGCTTGGATGACTAATCAGCTTTGTTGTGAGTCAAGACTTTCTGTAAGAATATTTGGATTTGCTACTTCCAGAAGAGCAATGCTGCATGAATTTGCAATGGTTTTAAATAGATCATAACGACCCTTATCATCTTAGGTTCTTCTGCAAATTCATCAGCTGTTCCATCAACAATTTTTAACTGCCCGTTTGTCAACGTTATTTTAACTTTTGCCAGTTTAATGCACTTCCCCCTGCTTTATTGATTTTTAAAGCTTAATAACAACACATTAGGACATAGTCCAGAGATGAAAGTCTTATAGTCCAGCTGGAGTTTTACCATAAAACCCATTCATCTGCACCAAACAGAATTGTTAATAATGAACTATTAAACAATTTTAGTTTTGACATGCTCTTCTGAGTTGCCATGTTACCTAGGATCGGTTTTCCAATTAGCTTGACATTTTATAAAAACAAAGGCAGACATGGACATCTATTTAAAAAGAAGGTGGAAGTGCACAAATTGGCCATTAAAAGTTAGATGTTACATACACATTTGAGGAAAAGTAACATTTCACTGTAAGAGGTAATTGACATCACTGTGAAAAAAGACAAATATAAACAAAACAGAACCCTTAATACAATAATGACTCCTGGAAAAGGTAATCGCACCATAATTTCATATTTGTAAACTTAATTAATGCTTCATTTCCAGATTGTAGCATCTTCCTTATGGACGATATTTCTTCCCAAACCTAAAACAGTGATTTCTCCTAGTCTTCAGCAAAACATTTTGTTTCAAGCACCATCTATCATCTTGCTAATGAAAATGTCAATAACACAGAGAGAAGCAGCACATTTTCCACAAAGAAGAAGGTACATATGTAATAAATCTAACATGAAAAATATCTTGTGTTGTTTTTATGACATGTAAACATATTTGATATATTTTCCCTCCAAATCAAATTATTTAGAACACTGTGGGATATCCCACTAAAAAGGACTCCAGGATCAGGTTTTATTTCTCTATGAGCATGGTTCTGAATAACCAAAAAATTTCATGTTTTCTATTTGTCACTGACAGAAGATTGATTAAAATCTGGGGAAACAACAACTGCTACTATTTCTGTCAGCTCTCAATCAAGCATTCTCTCTTACAATTTTTAATAGTGCTTAGGCTTTTTTTAACTTTATGTAAATGTTTTTCTGATTCAGTATAAATACTAACTTTCTTTACTAACACTATTACTTCACCAACTTTCAGTTACTTCTCAATTATTTGCATTGTTTCCATCTGAAAGGCATCATCAGAGGGTTACCCTCCAAGCACCTACTGGGACCACCTCTCTTTCAAATTAGACCTTAGCACCCACTGCTGCAGTACAAGTAAACCAAACAGTCATGACTATATTGTGATGTAATAGAATACAATTATTATTGTTTAAATTACGTTTGGAGATGGAAAGTCTTTAGAGATCGAAAGTCATCAGTACACATAATGGCACAACCTTATTTTTCTTGCTCACATTTCCTTTCTGTCTCTTGGAATTAGACGAGAAGGACATTGCCGTCTCATTTGAAATACATCTCCCGACATATGTGTCTGGGTGTGGAATACATTTGCTCTGTGGAGCCGTGAGCCCAACTTTAGTTCCCTGGACTCCCTTTAAACACTGTGAACCAGTCCCTGCAGTAAGTGACATTTACCAGCCCGTTCCTGAGAGACCTGACCATCTCCATCCACAAAAATTAACAAAGCTCAGCAGATCTCAAGATCCACTGGCTCCATTTCACACAAATCCCTGGAAAAAGCCTTTTTTGCATACACTTTCCTGATATAGTTACATAGAAGGAGCATTAGTGCTTGCACCATCCAACACTGTCCCCAGAGGACACCTGATTTGCATGCAGACAGCCATGTGAACCAGTGCTCCAAGAAGCTAGTGAGGACCAAGAAGCTCAGTCAGAAGGACCAACTTTTTAAATGCTTCTATCCTGCACAGGGTTTCTGTGATGCCTCAAGGTAGTCCAAGTCCAGGGGACTGAAAGCACATGGAACAAGGACTGGTGAGCCTTGGGAATGCTAAAAGGTGGGAATCAAATCCTGGTCTGTTAATGTCCAGTTGAGAAGAGAGGACAGCTCATGCTCCCATTATCCTATCTGTCCTTTTTGGGTTAACAGAAGAATATTTGTCACTCAATTAAATAGATACAATTCTAAATACAGATAGGGAAGTGGAAAAAACCAGCTAAGAGGTGCTATTTGTATGCAGTCATTTTCAAGAGGAGAAAAGAAACATTACAGTACAAGCAAAACATACCGCAATCACCAATACATTTTACATCTTTTACAAAATGTTTCTGCAAGGAAATTTTACCATGGTATTTCTTATAATGGTTGTTAGGCAAACAGTGAGAATGTGGGTAAGGGTCTGATTTGATACTGACAAAATCCCAAGTCTTTTCATGGCAAGCATAGTATTGAGTCCTTGCAATGTATATTATGCTGATGGGCATAAGCATTGTTTTCATGGCAAGCATAGTATTGAGTCCTTGCAATGTATATTATGCTGATTGGCATAAGCAGAATTGTTTTCATGGCAAGCATAGTATTGAGTCCTTGCAATGTATATTATGCTGATTGGCATAAGCAGAATGTAATAAAAAAACACAGTAGTGGTTTTGCCCCCATCTTGCTTATTTCTCTGACATGATACATGAAGTTTATCTTCAAGAGACCCAGTTCTCGGAAGCCAGCATCCATCTATGGTAACAATTTTCCATGCATGCATTTATCTTTGCAGTAATAACTGATCTACATATAAACAAACCAGTTCCTTACATACAAATTCTAACAGCTCTCAGGCAGATTATTTCATCAGCACGTGCAGGCAATACCACAGGAGGCGAGTACAAAAAAATGCATATGTATCAGTGCAAGTCAGATTCCCTGCTAAAAAACCCAGCTACACATTTCCCAGCCATACACCTCTAATCCATCTCCATATGGAGCATAACTGCAAAATTTAGCACAAATTAGGTAACACTTCTCTAAGAAAATGAGAAACTCTGTATTATTACATCCCTGTGTTACCAATCAAACATAATGAATTTTTGATCCTCTGCAGTATAAAGCACAGTGCTGCCAGCCATCTAAAGCAAACATTCCCAGACTCTGAAACACAGCTGTAAATATTCTTGCCCAGGGTGCTGATCTTGGTGGCAGTTTCTGGCATTGACTCATGTCTACTTTTCCTAAGTCCATACCAGTAAAATCTGGATAAAACAATAGCTTTAAGAAGGATCCTGTTAATTCCTATGAATTACTGCAGCTAGCTGTCCAGTGATGTAAAACTGACATTATTTTTACAATTTTCTTAAACTGAAATTCAAACTAATTTCAGCTATTCTCTCATAGTATTTTTAGTTGAATGAATACCATTCAGCCATTTTGAAAGCTGTTATGACACACAAACTAATACATACATGAACACATTCTTTAATACAGGAGAATAAAGGTTATGCTGCAACTCTTTTTTATATACACACACTGTTTAAGTGTTTATTAGAGGAGCCCAAGAGGTCTATTCGTTCCCTCAATATACTGTAAGTGCTTTTTGCCGTGCAAGGTAACAGCCTCACATCTCCTGCACTTTAATGCATACTGTGACTGATGGTGACCCCTCCTCACAATGCATGGCAATATTCACCAGTAAAAAGCCCCACAACTGCTCTGAATTTGGCCCCCTGAAGTCATAATACCATAGGAGTTTTTGATTTTAACTGTGGTAGTGTAGGCTAGATAGAATGTGAACTCAGGAAAGTAAGTATATTAAAAGGTTCCTCAATTCTCAGATCTGATTTTTGTTCATATTTAAAGCCCACAGTAGGGGAAAGAGGAGAGAATTATTTTTTTCTCCTTGCAGCACTTCAGAGTCAATACATTTACCAAGATACGATCTGAATTCCATTCTGATTTGCAGAATGGTTAGCTAATTGGCAAGCACATACAATTTAAGAACTAGATTTCGTAGATTAAACTCATTACTTCAAGCTTTTTATGTTGGGCTCTGAGTCCCCGCATAACCTCTTCCCCTGCCGATTATCTGCCCTGCTCCCTTTTCATATTTCATTCCCCTGCTTCGGTGCTGTAATCCAATGCCTTCTCTGGAAAGGTTGCCTCACCTGCCCCCAGTGCTTCCTCCTGTCCAGGCTCCCTCTCTCGCAGCCCCGGCTCCTCATACCCCAGGCTTGACCCGAAGGTTACGGCAGTCCTCTCTGAGCCACCAGCACCTCGGCACAAATTACTTGTCTCACTGAACTGTTACATTTCCCGGAATGAAGCCAGTTACCAGGCGGCGGCGGCGGAGCTGGTTGTTGATCTGTGATACCCTCCAGCTGACTGCCTTTTTAGCATGCACGATCTTCAGGCCACAGACTACGCCTTTCTTTTGTGTCTGGAAAGCCTGTAGCAGTTGCTGGGCACTAGGAACAAACCAACCTTTGTATTGGGAGCTACAAAAACTCTTCTCACCTAAGAGGACTGCAATCCTCATCCACCTTCACTAAACAGAAAGATTAAATGAGGTCCGGGGATGTTTGAGTAGCCTGCTCTGAAGCAAGGCTTGTTTTCTATGTTGACTGTTTTACATTGAAAATAAAGCTCATCAAAGGCTCGAAGTTGCCTTTACTTTGAAAGAAATACGTCATCTTCAAATATGCAAAGCAGGTTTAGTGTTGATAACCCAAGAGTTATTGACCTTGTATTTCAGCTGTTCTCAGCGTGCACTTTGGCTTTTTCTGTAATAAGATCATCTTACCACCAGATGATTATTGATCACTTATGACAGAAACAAAAAGCCTTGAGCAGACTAATCTATTCATTGTGCTCAGTGCAAAGTGAAGTAAAAAATGACAAACACTCCCCTCTTCTCGCCCACTCCAACCCCACCTCTCCCCCCCCCAAAAAAAAAAATAGAGTCAGAGTCAGAAACACCATTTCAGGATGAAACCCAGAGAGCTAGGGAAGATGGCAAGCAACAGTAAGTTTTACCAGAGGCCTGCTTGGTGAAGAGGTACCACCTGGCAATAGCCATGGCACTACCAACCGAGTATGATCGCAACTGGAGTGCGTCCTCACCACCTAACCCACACCTGCTGGGGCCTTCCCCGTGCTGCCCACCCAGGAAGGGGAGACAATGCATGGCTGCAAGAGAAGGCAGTGGAGCAGGGCTGGGGGCTCAGGACCCACGGGGCCATCAGCACCCTTGCCAACCCAATGCCGAGGCAGTGGTAAGACACGTCCCCCATCCCCAAGTTCTCCGGACAGGCTCGGGCAGGTGGGCAAGGAGCAGGTCATGGAGGGAGAAGCTTCTAGACTAACCTGCTCACAGGTTTCCACGATGTGCTTTCTCCCCCCTCGGGGGACCCAGACCGTGACACCCGGCTGGGGGATGCTTTGGGCTGCTGTGCCCCTCTCCGACGCGACGGCGAGGGCTGTCCCCTGCCCGCCCCAGCTGGAGGGCTGCAGAGGGCTGCGGGACGCTCCGGGCGGGGGGCACGGCCAGGGGCAGGGGACGAGCGGAGATGCGGCAGGTACCGGCCGCGCCGGGAGCAGCCGGGGGCTGCGTCCTCGCTCGCCGCAGATTTTAAGGTTAAGTGCGTGCGATTTCTCACCCTCACAAAAGGGAGGAGGAAGGAAAGATGATCGAGGAAACAAACCAGGCAGGGGAGCGATGAAGGGGAGGGTGGGAGAAGAAAAGGAGGGAGAAACAAAGGGAAGAATAAAACCCTCTCCGGGAACAAGCAAACAAAGAGGGTAAAAAGAGCTCGGCGGTCTCCTCGGGGGGTAACCCCCCGCCGGGCTCCCCGGCACCGCGGCACCCCGCCCCGACGTACGGCCCCCCCCCCGCC
>VXBT01006893.1:187783-278774 GCA_013400235.1 Oriolus oriolus
CGGGCTGCTGCCCACGGCCGCGCATAGCGGAGCCCCGCGGGCAGGACCCCGCGCCTGGCCGCTGTCGCCCTGGGAAGTTCGGCCGCGCGGAAACACCCCCGCGGGGTCGGGGCACCTTACCTGTCGGCTGGCACTCCTCGGGGAGCGGTGGGATGAAGCGGGGGGAAAAAATGGGGGGGAAAAATATATATAATAAAGCCACCCCAGTTTCCGAAATTGCACCGCTCGATCAGGTTACTATGGAAATCGTCGCGAGGAGGCAAAAAAAAAAGACAGAAGCCATCCTCATCCTCTCCGCCTCCGCGAGGGACCGCGGCGCCGGAGNCTGCCCCCCGCCGCACAGCTGGAATTTAAAGGGGCCGTGCTCTCCGGGCGCCGCTGCCCTCGCCGCCCAGGGTCGGCTGGGTGTGCCTTTGTAACCAAAAGTTTCCCGCGGGTGCGCTGAGATACGGGTATCCGCAGGGACACGGAGGATGAGGGAGCGACGCCTTTGCTGTGCGTAGCCCTGGGCGTTATGAATTATTATAGGCGTAACAGCAGGATCCAAAGGCCTCAACAGAGCTCAGTTGCAATGAGCGCTGTGCACAGACACGGATAAGAGGCAGCCCCGGCCTCTGAGAGCTTGTAATGTGAGCAGTGAGGGCAGACAAAAGGAGAAAAAGTGTATAAAATGTGCGAGGAGGGGTTGAAAACTTCCTAACCAGCCCAGCCCTCCCCAGCCCGCAGATCAAAATTTTTAAATTGCAACTAAAAGACGCAAAAAATACAACAAACAGTTCTGACACAGATCATCCTTCCTGTGCCCCTCATTCATAAACAGAAGCGCTTCTCAAGCCTGCCTGTCCTGAGAAGTGAGCTTGGCCTGCAGGACACCCTGGCAAGCCTGGAGGCTGGATCCAGTTGGAGCCCAACTGTGGAGAGAGCTGTGCTAACAGCTGCCACTCACAGGCACATTCAGACTTTGGCCTGAGCAGGTGGACAGAGCTTAGCAGCCATTGCCACCACTTCACTCTGCCCTATCTGTCCTCACCTTCACCCCTCACGTGCTGCTCTCCTTTGTCTCACTCCTGCGTAAACCATTTCTCACCACAAGCCCTTTCTCGGCTCCAGCAGCAGCAGGTCCTGCAGCTGATTCAGGATCTACCACGCAAAGGATGGGTTTTCACCCCTGCAGAATACATTCCACAAGTTTCCACTGATGGGGAATGAGGCTTCTAAGTTATTCTAGCTCTGAAAAATGTCTGCCTGCAGAGCACAGGGAAGCCCCTTCTTTGCTCTGTTGTTGCAGTCTAACGCTGTATGCGCTTCAGCTCCCAAGAAAGTGGAGAAGTGGGGGAAAAAAAGTCTTCAGATGATTGCCTTGAAGAAAAGGAGCTCCTTCTGGAGTAAAAACGTGAATTTATTCTTTCCAGAGGAAAAACATTTGTCAAGTCATAGGTTTAGGGAAGAGAGCTTGCAGTTAGTGGTTCCCATGATACCTGTGGGTCTTCAAAAAACCTTCATCTTCCAGTCTATCAGCCAGTCAAGACTTGCTGATCTCTATTTTGCACAAATATTCATCAGTGCTGGTCACCACAGCTGCAGCTGAAACTACCTCATGAGGTGAGGGAATTAGCTAGTGGAGGCATGTTTGGATGCAGGAGTAAAAAAATAAACAAAGGAAACAACAAACCTCTCCTACTGAGCTGTGTGGTATTTTCCCATTCTGATTAATGCCTGACATTTCAGCTAGCCATTTCTATTTAAGAAAGCAGGAAGCATGAAATATACAGCAGCTTGCAGCCTAGTGAGAGCTTAGTGTTAAGAAAGATTATATAAAAGAGCTGACCAAAACGCAGGAATTGGAAGCCACATTGTCCAGGAATTCAGTTTTCCAAACATCATCATAACTTGAAATATTCCTGCCAAAATACCACCATAATTTGAAATGTTCCTGAAAATAAATAAGGATAGATTTTGACCATAGTTTACATAATAAAACATAATGGGACATCTGAGGCTGCCTTTTCTTAAAGCTGTGAGACAAGGGAGCGGCTGAATGTCTTAAAATTAGAATTACAAATACATGAGGGAAGATCCCAGGTGACCGAGATCTTTCAGACATGACAATCCCTGGAGTGGATAACCTGGAGGTTATTTCTTTCAGTGCATGAAAGGCGCAGAGCAGTGAGTTATCTCAGCAGTCTCTGTGCTGCAAGACTTCCCCCTGAAAGGTTAATTGGGTTAGAGGTGTAATTTTTACCCAGCAGAGATGTGCCAGCAGAGGCCTCTACTGTAGATGCAGTTTGTATTGTCAGAACTATGGTTTTGTGAGCATAACGTTTTTCACCATAGTGTGGAGTCATTTCATTTCCCCAGTGTGAAGATCAGACCTGGTGGTCCAGCCACCTCTGCTCAGCCACTCTGCCAGTGCAGTGTGCAGACCCTGGTACCAAAACAGACAGCAGCATGCACAAGGCCCCCGCCTCCTCTTTGCCAATGACTACTCTGTGATTGCTGGGGTTTTGGCAAAATGTTTTGCAAATGAATAGAAAATTTTTCTGTTTCTTAGGCTCAACCATTTAATCTTATCCCTCAAGCAGTTTTAGGAGCCTTTGTCTGACAGCAAAACAGTAACCAGTCCTCTAGCCCTGTAGGAAGTGATATTCCAGAGCAGAGAAATATCTTGAAAGTTTACTTATTAGCAAGAACTGTCTGCAATGGCTTTTGTAGTTTTGCAGAGAAAATATCTAAATAATTGTCTATTTTTCCCTTTGTTGCAAAATATTTGACTAACAAAGCATGGTGAACAATAAAAAGGTGATTCTCAGACAGATTTAGAATAAACTGCATAGATATACCTTTAATATATGAAACTTTAACATGAGTTACATTGTAGTTTTCTTCTACATGAGATACAAACAAGTATGTTAATATTATTGGCATGAGATTAAATGCAAATTTATTTCAAGATATACAGTAATTTGAAAGTGCAGTATCTTGGCATATGTTTTAAAAACAATCAATTATCTCAGCTAACATATGCTTATGTAAGTGAATGACCAAAGAGTGACAAACTTAGAAAGGCAAACTAATGTATTATCTCTGTGGAGTTCAGTCCTTTTAAAATGACATCACCATATGACATGTGACCTCATTACAAAGACTAAGGAGTCTGCTATCAACCATAAAGATTTAAACGTTGCTAGTCAAATACATTAGCACCTTTTGTCTGCTCAATCCCTATCTCAGACAAAAACCTGTTTATATGACTCTGGTGTCCAATGACAGCAGAAGAGTGTGCTGCTTCATCCCCAAAGGATGCTGTATTAAAGCAAAATTTCTTGCTGCAGCAATATTAAAAAGCTTGAAAACCTGAAATACTAAAGTTTGTCCCAAAATCTTAACTTAGTCATTCCGAATATTCTCAGTATTTTCTGCTATAAAATAAAATGCAAAATGTTTTTAACTCGTCATGAAAAGCATGGTAATCTTGAATCACACGCCATATATTGGCATGTCTGAATGCAAAACTACAATTGAACCTTTAATATCTGAAAAAGTTTTTAGATGAGAATAACCTGGTAAAACTCAGGCATTTCACATCCTGCAGGTGAACCTTTACAAGAGGTCTGTGTCTTCTTTCTGCAAAGATACTCAGGCACCTGGACAGGACAAGGAACTGACATTTGCAGAACTCCTTCCAGACCTACTAATGCCAGAAGTCCATTTGCACCTCTGCACTTTAATTTCACATTCCCCCAGATACTTGCTGTGGCTGTTTGCAAGACCCTTCCCTGCTTGCCTACCTTCCCTCAGGCTCTCTGGCAGCACTTCCTCCTCCCGCTGTCAGCTGAAAGGTTTCCTCACATTTTCCAGTTTGTCACTCTGCTGAGCCTAGTGTGAGTCCATGTTCCTGATGCCCTGGTCCCTCCCTGCCTCAGCAGGAGAAGGACAGCACTGGTGGAAGATGTGGAGTTGGTGGGACAGCTGGTGCTGGTTGTGCAGAGGGCCACTGAACTCCAAAGCCACCAGCCGAAGCTCCAGGCCACAGTCTCACTGGATAATGTGTGCAGCAGGAGGAGAAAGCCTAGCTGAAACTCCACGTGTATTCCAAAACCATCGGCACAACATATTTAGTGGAGGTAACACTCTGACTGCACTTCAGGGAAATGTCCAAACTCAAAAAACAACAGGAGAGGAAAGGGAGAGGGAGAGGGAGAGGGAGAGGGAGAGGGAGAGGGAGAGGCGAGGCGGGGCGAGGAGTGGAGAGGAAAAAAGAAAGAGTCTATCAAGAACTGAAAATTCCAGTCTCCATCAGGAGAATGACTGGATAAAACATTTCAGATCATCTGTTTGTTATTAGGATTGCCTTGCCCCTTTGTTTAAGTGCAGCCACCTGCTAAGCATCAACCTCCTTCCAGGTTTTGACAGTCTCCTTTCTGCATCATTGGCTCTTTTAGGTGATTTTCTGCATTTTTTTTCCGTAAATGTCTAAATGGAGCTTGTTATAAAGTTTTCTGAAACACTGTTGATATTACATATTTTAAAGTGTGGTGCTGGAGTCACCATCCACTGGCATGTCCATGTTTTCTACAAGGACACACACGAACCTGAGACTAAAGCACTCCTGCTTTCAGGTGGCAGGGACATCTCATGGGAGGCAGTGTGACCTGAAAAATGACTTTCACTCTTTTGTTGTAACGCCAGGCATGGACAAATTCACAAGAATGTCTATTGTGAAGGCAAATAGGAGAGAGAAATTGTCTTTTGCCTTGGGAAAAAAAAAAAGCTGCAGTAGTTTCCAGATTTCTGTTAGCATATTGATACAGCTTCTGTATTCTGGAGAACTCCTGGCTATATTGTGACGTCTTATCACCTTCTCCTCTCCAAGATGTCTGCAAGACCCCTAGCTTTTTCCTTAAGGTTCAAGGAATAATCCCTAGAAGGCTGTAATTGTCACTGAAAGCAAATCATGTATACTGATCTCCTGTTTATGTGTACACAAACACAAGAGCACACACAGCTATGGGAAAAGAAAAATACAAGCTCAAGCATTCCAGAATTAGGAAAGTACACTATTTAAATTGTCTGCCAAACTTTATTTGGCCACTTGTGTCTAGTCATACTCTTAAATGAGCTCATATAAGATTTGGTGTACCTGTTGGATGATGTTCACTTGATGAGCATCTTCTCAATTATACGTTTGATCCTAATTATTCACGATATACTCTTGTAATGTCTTTATCATGCCCTGTAGGCAAAATTTTTGCGTATCTATGTCCCTGAGTAGTGTAGGCAGTAAAACTTTATCATTAATTAGCACGTGGGGAGTTACTGAGAACGAAGGAGAGGAAGGTTCCCTCCTCAGTTTCCAGCACTGGCACGACCTTGGAGCAGAGGCACAACAAAAGCCTGACCTTGCACTTGGATCTCTGCATAGCTGGGATCGTTGTGCGCTGTTGGGGAAGGCAGGACTTGGCTGCCTGCAAAGGCATGAGGTGCACAGGAGCACAACGATGTGCTCAGAAAACAGAACTGCTGAAATGCAGCATCTGGGAAAATGTGGTTTTCCAAGATCTAATAGCTTGAGAAAGTTTTAAAATGGGTTTTCTCAGTGAAGAGGGAGTCTCCAGCACCCTTACTTTTGGCTGTTAATGGAGAAGGCACTGCATAGAGCATCTGGGGCTTCCAAAACAGCCCAAAGTGGAGATGTTCCTATGGAATGGTGAAGGACATATCTATGATTAATTCACTACTAATTTTCAAATGACTGTTCTAAAGCTGCAGTTACTCAAAGAAGAGAGCACAACTTTAATACTGGTAAAGGAGCATCATTTTTTCCAAGTCTCATTTTCACATGTAGCTGAATTTTTCAACAATTTTGTTTTTTATCACACGATGGCTGCAAAACAATCTATATGGTCAGAAATGGACAATAATTTAGAAGTCTCTAAAAACTTTTTCCTCCTATTCAGAGGAAAAAGTGGTTTAAACATCTATTTCCTTTTGTATTAGCAATTGCAATATGACTCTGAAGAATGGATAAGCTCTGCAGTCCCCTGAACCAAACTCATGACTTCTTTAACAGCATGCTCAACTTTTTCTATGCTTCAAGCTTTTCTAGAAAATTCACTTTCCTAATTCTGCTGTTTCTATTAGCCCCAGACCCTGTATTTTTTATACCAGCTGCATTCAACAGAAGGGATACCCAACTGGGGATACAAATTGCCTGCTGAATGGCCCACTCTGACTCCATGCTGTTACTTTTGACCTCAGATGGCACAGAAAATGCTCTCCAGTTGACTTGCTTCCAAATGCCAAAAAACCCCAACCCCCAAACTTCTAAACATAAAACAGAAGGAAAGCTGAATTATTTGAGTTAAAATAACACTGCAAAACAGTTATATCACAAATATAGCAATAAAAAAACTGTTACAAAATATGTGCCTCCTGATACACAGAGTAAAGGTACCCTGAATAATGATTTTGTATTGTTTGCAGAAGAGCTTATATACGTAAGAAATTATTTTCCATAGCTTTCTTACTGAAAACAGAGTTTTCATAGGCAAACAGAATTTTTTCCTATAACTGGATATCTGCCTGGCAGACGTAAATAAATTTCTGTCAAATTCACCATTCTGCCATAGATACCAGAAAATATCTTGGGGAGACATGGACATGGTTTTACTTCCTTTATTAATCTTTCAGTTCTTTGGTTCTCGCATGACCTGGATCTCTTCTGATCTTTTGTATTTTAACTCAGAAGCCCTTGCCTGAATACTCTTTCAGCTTTGTAGTTGCAATGCAAGAGGCCTGCAATTTCTGCTTTAATTTAGGACAGAACTTATTTCTTTCTGTAACTGAAGACAAATGGCAGGCACCACCTTCCTCATTTATTGTGAAGTAATGCCTCAATTCTCTGTCTAGCTTAGTTGGCTAAGTTATTTCCTTTCTAAATAGTCAAGTTCAGCTGCATATAGAGGACTGTGATCTGTAGTGCTTAGTATAAGCAAGCACTGAGAGGAGGGATGTAGTGAGAAGAGTATTTTCTGCAAGATACATATAATAGCCTTTCTGCCCCATGTGCTCCTGCTGCAGCCTCAGCTGTAGCTGTAGGTCCAGATTTAGGTAAGGATTTTAAAAATGTTGTGCATCACTTAGGGCCAGTTAGACTAGCAATGACCAGAGGTTTAGAAATCACATCCTGTAGAAGAGGGTTTTTTTTTTCTCAAAAGCCTGTAAGAAGTACACAGTCATACAGACCAGTAACCTGGCCTTTCCCTTACATCAAAATGGCTTCTACCTAAATTTCTGGGGCTCTGTAGGCTAAAATAAGAGAGGCTTGTCAAAGTAAGGCTAATTGTCAGTGGCAAAATTCCTTACCCAGCAAAACAATTGAAATGTAAAGTGCAAATTCAGGATCAGAAAGGAGAGAAAGAAAATAAGATATAAAAAGATCCTAACAGAGGCTCCTGACTTTGTCACATCAACAGCTGAAGTTAAAAGGTTTGCAGAGGTTGAGCTGACTGTTAATGTTTCCTCCTCATTTCATTTATGAGAAAGAAGAAAGAAAGAAGATTTCCATCCCTGTTATCGGGTTAAGTTATTTTGCTTGGATGGAACAACTTAATACTCCAAATATATGAACTCCAAAGAGGATCACACAAGAATGTTTGTCTCAGGCTGTAATTGGAGTAGATCCATTTGTTTGTGTAATTGCCACCATGGAGGAAATCTGTGCTTCTGTATTTGAGCAACTGCAATTATTTTCCTAGGAATGAACCCTCTGAATTTTAATATCCCATATATTCAGTGCAACACAGCGTATTACAATATCTTGACCTTTTCAGTGTTCCATAAATTGATTGTCTGGTTGTTCCAGTCCTCCCTCGTTTACAGTCCTGGAAGTCTTAGAAGAAGAGGAAACATGGCTGTCTCTGAGTCATATCTTGTATATTTATCAGCATTTTCAGAATCGCACTGCTGGTCTCTTGAAGGCTTGACAGAAGCTACCTACTGTGTGCCTGAGGTGTAGTAGCGTATAAAATCATGCCAGAAAAGGCAGGGATAAGTGCTACAGGCAGGCTCACAAGGTCCACCACAGGTGGTCCTGTTGAAGGTCACATTGGTTGACCAGTATTGTTATTATTGTGAGTTATTCTGACAGCCAGATAAACCTCCAGCTAAATAAATATCATGTGCAACCTTCAACCAACCAAATGCAACTGTTTAATTAATGTGCTTTTCCTAAGTAAATTAAAAAGCAGAGGGAAAAGGCTTCTGGTCTTTTAAGGATGAATAAAGCAGAAAATGTAATACTAGATCTAAACATGAAAGGGAGAGAATCCTCTTAAAGCTGAGGATGCAGTGGTAATGCAAAGCAAGAAAATGATCATTCATTTCCAGACATCACCTCAAACTGATGGACTAGTGAAAAGAAGATACAAATTGTAATAAACTGCAAATGTTGGAGGAAGATGCAGAGAAAGAGCGACTGCCACTTTTTCACTGCTTGTCCTCCATCAAAGAAGGGAGAGGGAAAATTCACATTTGGTAGTGTTCATTACAGCTATTACTCCCTCAAAATAACCCCCAAAACAACTAAAAACATAGAACGAAACAGAAATGCTCTGAAGTGGCTCAAATTCTTCCTCTCAGACTAAATGTAGACATTTTTTCAGAAGATGCTTTTTCACTTCCAGATGTGCCTTCAGGTCCCACATGTGCCTTGCGGTAAATTCCTCTGCCTAGTGAGTGTGATGGAGCTGAAGAGGCCATTACTGCTTTAGCAGCTTCCTACAGGCATAGTTCAAACCATCTCATCTGCCCCTTCAAGCAGCAGCAGCCAGAGCTGTTTTGTCTCCAGCCCTGAACAGGGGAGGACAAGCATGCAGTTACCTGCACTGCTCAAGTGTGGTGGAGCGGGTGGGCACGCCCTGCAGCTCAGCTCTGTTACACTGACCGCTACCACGACTCTGCTTCTGACAAATCTCTGTATCAGCTGGGCCCAAACGTTTCTGCGTTCAGATGCATGTCACCAGTTGGAATGACATCCAATTTTGGGTGTGGGGAGTGCTGTGAGACCATGAGACAAACCATGTAAGAGAGCCTGAAACACAAAGACTTCAGTTCCTTTCTTCTCTGCATCCCATGGAGAACAGTGCTGTCTATCCAGCCTCCTGCTGAAAGCAATATCAAAATGAAAAATAATCATATTAAGGCAAATCCAGACAAAACAGAGCAGTTGTTTATGGGAAGAGTAAAGCATGTTTAAGAATTTTCTCCTTATTTCAAAAGCATACATCTTAAGATTGTTAAAATAAGCCTCACTCTCAAGGTTTTGGACTTATTGGTTTTGGATTCCCATTTTTATCTATGAAATGTGATGAGTAAAACTCACATTTCTGTCTTCAATTAATAAGAACATTTTGGACAAGCCATGAAGAAGTAAATCTGGTCACTGCCATATTGATGTTACTTACTGCAGATCTGCTGCTGAAACTGGAGCTCCTGGAATGCTGACCAGTACAAAATGTACCAGCCTTTTACCTAGCAATAAAGACCATCATATGCTGACCATTAGTAATCTGCACTTTTTCCTTCTTCTTTATTCAATATAGAACCTAAATCAAGGCCTCTCTTGTGGTAATCAGAGGTTTCACTGCCACTGGATTATGCTGTTTAGACATTACCTATGGATATGTTACCAGTGCTACCATTTGTGCCTTAGCAGAGACTGGACATCATCCCATTATCTTTCCAACATAATAGGAGAAGCATCATGGTCAGAAGCATTTATTGCCTACATCATCCATGGAAGAAAAAAGCCTGGGACGCCTGTGGTGGTATAATTTGACTGACAACCAAAAAGCCTGCAGTAACATCATGCTGTGGCTGATTGTGAGAAAGGCAGAGGAACAGAGACAGGCATCTTCCAGCAAATATAACCACAGTAGGCCAGAAATGGCCTACTTATACCGAGAGAGTAACCCTCTATAATGATGGAGGTAAATGCTTATATGGGTATATATCTCCAAATTATCTGTTTTATCACCAGTGAAAAATTAATATCTGGAGGCTAAGCTGTAAGATTGTTTTGAGTGGGATGAAATAACAGTGAAGTGTATTATTGTGATGTGTTATTTATTTACACAATTCATGTTATGTGCATTAACCTGCAGCTTACAGGGGGGATCTGGAGTAGACACATTGTAAGTAGGAAACTCTGCCTTGCAAAGCTTGCTATCCAAATGAGTTGTACAGGAGTCAAGGAGAGGCCCAAAGTGTAGGAACATACCCATGCCCACACGACAGATGGGTGCCAGAGCCAGAAAACAGACAGTAAATTCACAGTGCTTGCATCTTACATTTGGCAGACAGGCTGTGCAATTTATGGTTCTTAAAAGGGACATAATGAAATGTTCCTCTTGATGTCCAAACACTCTAACACATAAAAACAGGACAGTAGGACTGAAGAAAAAAAGGCCTGTGTATCTGAAAACTTGTTTAGAGACCTTTTCATAAATACAAATATGTTTTGGTTGGCAGTTTGAGGTGTGAGCCTTTGTATGTGTCTAACTATAGCCTCTCCAAAGTCATATACAGCATAAATGCCTCACTGGCTGATTTTAAGCTAGGTCAAAAAGACAGAGAAGGCCAAAGGAGAAGGATATTTCTTTCTTTGGTATCCACTGTATGTTATTTTACTTCCCTTGTCAAGGTTTTTCATTGATTTCTGAGAGAGATTTGGCCAGAAATAGTTTGAGAGGATGGCGCTTATGAATTTGTGCATATTTTACTGCTAGGATATACTGCCAATACATGACACATTTCCAGATCTTTCAAACAGTATATGCTCGACACACAGTGAGAAGGGTTTTACTCATAAAACTTAGTTAAAAGGAAGTGTACAGTTTTCTTTCTGGAAAATAAGAATGAGTCATCCATGAACGCATTTGATTTCCAGATCCAAGAGTCTGCAGTCTAGACTTACGGTTTTCATTTTTCTGAACACCTAATCAGTGTCTACATAGGCTGCTACATCCTGATGTCAATAGGAAGTTCATGAGGATATGAAAAACAGAGCAGGAGGTACCAGAGTTTTCTTTCAGGTGAGAAAGAGCAATAGTTTTCCAGAGTGGCTCCTAAAAAAACCCCAAACTGTGATTTTTAACTTGAGGAACCCATTAGTCCTCTCTGTGCCTCATCCACAGAAAAATGACTGCCTATCTCCGTTAAAGTCTGCATAAATTCATTTCTGCCCCCTCAGGGTAAGCAGGCTTTTAAAACCCTAGTTGTACTCTCAAGTAACAATTCAATTTGGCTCTGATCTCTGCAAGACCACCGAAGGAATGGGGGATGATTTGCCTAAGAGAGGCTGTGAGTGCTGACAAGTGGAATAAGGGACTTAGGAAATGAGAAAGGGGTGATGGTATATGGCATAGAGTTATAAAAAGTAGCCTCAGAGAAGAGGTTTCTCTTCCTTGACTCCATGTCCTCAGAGTGGAGTCCATGTTTCACCTTACTGCAAGGGTGGAGGATCAAAAAGCCATCAGAAAATATACACATACAGAGACAGAGATCAAAGAGCAATCATTCCTCCCCTGAGTATGTCCTGGGTTATGTTTATATTTCCCTGTCACTTCCCAGGACGCTGACAATTCAATTATTTTAAGAGTGAGTACAGATCAAGGTATGCACATTGGACTCTACTCTCCCAGGCAGGAAGGGGGCAGAGGAAATCCTTCTGCTTCTTGTGTAGATCTCAGGTGAAACAGCTTCTCCCTGTTCCACCCTAAGCAGAAGAAGAAATAAGGCAGTTTCCAGAAGTCAGACAGGAGAGAAATGTGGATTAAGCAGCAGCTTCCCCAGTAGTCAGTGCAGCAGACAGTGCATCGCTTTTCCAAAGATTTGCTGGTGTGAGTCACTGTCAGAGACAGCAGTACACGAGAGCAGGCTGTGGAGAGTATCCTGTGCTGGTCCTCCATCCTGCCACCCCCAGCATTCCTAGTGATCTCCTCCTGACAGTGTCAGACAGGGACATATCAGGTCAGATCAGAAATCAGGCTTTTAAAGGAGAATGCTCTGTGGCCCTAAAGCTGCAGCCATATCTTTTCAAAACGGATGGAGAAGTCCCTAACCAGGAGGAATGGCACTTGGATTCCTGTGTTCCTTCAGCAAGAAATTATTATAGCAGAAAACAAAACAGGTCATGGTGGATGCAGATAATTAAAAGAAGGAGAAGAAGCTGCAACTTCTGATTAAAAACTACACATGGACACTGTGATAGTTACAGCATGGTCACACTGCCCAGGTGTGAGAGAGACCCGTGGTGTAGCAAATTTGAGTAAAGTAGCAGTGTCTTCCAAAAAGCAATCTACTTTCCATCCATATCCAAACAAAAGTTGTCAATGCACCTGCCATCAAAGCAGTCAGTCACTTACATGGGGCTGCAAGTGCAAAACATATCTCAGTCTGCCCAAGTCCCTCAGCTTTCTTCTGTGGCATTTAAATCCTGAGAAGGTGTAAATAACCTATCTTTATCAATTCAGCTGGTATTTAGCTTTGAGCAGCATATTAATTCATAGTAAGGAGCAAAGAGAGCAACAAAAGAAGAAACTGCAAGCAGTAGAAATGGAAGTAATATGCAGGAAAAGAAAGGCAGGTCATGAAGTAGGTGAGAGCAGCCATCCCACTGCTTCCCAAAGCCCATGAAGATCTGCTCTGGGTAGGCAGTCAAGCTCTCCAGTCTTTGGCACATCTCCATTCTTCCCTGCCTCAGGTGCTCTGTACTTCTCAAGTCCTCCTGCCAAGGCAGAAAAGGGCTGTAACAAGTACTTAAACACAAATCCTCTCAGTCCCCAAATATTAGTAAATTACTATCCAAAATTAAAAGGCTGCATTTAACCCCCAGCTTGCTTGCTGACAGTGCCTTCAGTGTGCCGAGTCTCATGGAGCAAGGTGTGCCCAGGAGGGATTCGCTGGGAATTCCAGCAATGACACAAGGTTGGAATGCTGGCATGGGCAGTCAATCTCCCTTTGTGCTCCGTAAAGCACGGCCAGCGGGCAGCGATTTAATCGCCTGAGTCACCCCTGGTAAAAATTGCATGTGTTTGCTCTTCCTTTTTGTCTTTCAAGGTCTTCCAAGCCAGAAGCAAGGCAGAAGCTCCCAGAAAGCTTGAGGTAAGCAGCAGTGTGCTTCCAGGGATTCTGGCCGTTCTGTGGCACACATAGGAAGCAAATCAGCGCTGCAAGATAGGACTTCTCTGCATTTTCCATGCTGATCAGAATATTCGAAAAGAACTGGAAAGCTTGCTCTTTCAGAGCCATGCAGGGCTTATGCAATTTTTCCCATGAATGTATATTGACACTACTTACCATGTCATTATCTGTTTTCCTTGTACAATAAGTTTTGTAGCTCTGAATTTGATTTCTATTTTTAGTGCTTATTATGTCAGGGTGGTTATATCACAATGCATCCAAGAGAGGAGAGAGCTGTAGAGAAACATTTATGAGAACAATAGAAGCTCTTAAGAAAGATGGACAAACTCTCAGGCTCTGTTTCTTCAGGTCTGGCAATATTTATTATGATGACTGCATTAAAGATAGAGAATTGTATGAGCATAGCGAAAAATACCCATAAGTACTTTTCTCACCATCTTTAAAAAGTCGTTTAGAGTCATTACCATTCAACTCAAACTCTTTAAAATGTCGGTTTACATATTTTAATAGTTGCTGGCAAGGAAAGTTAGTGCTCATGATCTTTCTGTAAGGCTGCATCCTGGCCACAGCTCATATAATCAGTTTTCAGGCTCCTCATAATGTTTTCCTGAAGTATCTACAGAAAAGAAATGCACCTCATACAGAAATGATGTGAAGCAGAATCTGACGTCAAAATGACCTGAGGTACAGTTGTTCCCTAGAAATGAAACAAAATTAAAAGCAACATAAAATACTAAAAGTATAGAAATGTTTCTGTATCTGGCAGGGCAAACTAGCACCACAGTCCCAGGAGGTTTGTTCTCATTTTCATCATCACTACTGTGTAGTCCACACTTCAGAAAAAATAGCTCTGTAAATTTTGGTTTCTGTAGTTTTTAGCTTTAAACAATTCCAGAAAAATTGGGGGGTGGGAAGTGTTTGTTTTTTTCAGTCATTGAAGTTATTAGCCTACTGTGGCTGCATCATGTTTTTATTATCCTACTGTGGCTGCATCATGCTTCATCGCTTTCCTAATTTGACTGTATATATTTAAAAACAACAGCAGAGGATTTTTTTATTAAAAGCATTAAAAACAACCACTTGAACTATCAGCTATTTTACCCAGCTCTGGTACTGAATTTCTTTCCTTTGTCAGGTCTATACATATGTCATTAGTTGAGTATTTTGCTTTTTTTGCACAAACTCTCAGTGATGGCATCTTCTGTGTAACATCAAATCTTTTGGCAAAAAGACCATTGTACTGAAGGAATACTTGGTCATATAACAGGGAGACATAACCCAGAATAAGTGCTTGGCCCATGCAATAATGATTAAGATCTCAACAAAAGTGCTACATGTTAGAGTAAGTTATTCATTTTAATTGTTAAATTTTTTCAACATGGAAGAAAAATTCCCACGGACAGTGATTGCTGTTGGTTTGATCTGTATCTTGGCAAACCCCTGAACAACAACAAGGACAAAAATTTTAGTTACCTCTGCAAATATTTAAGCATGTTTAGTGCTCATAGAATGATGGAAAGTGACCAAAAAAAAAAAGAGGAAAAAAAAAAAGGCAAGAGACACCTGTTTCTGTTAGTGTCTTCTGCCTGTGAGTTTGTTCCTCACACCACTGGGGCCAGGAGAGAATGAACACCTGTCCCCAGGCTGAGGGAGCCACATGGCACAGCACAGCCCCCATCTCCACACAGTGGGGGGGATGGCTGGGGCTGAAAAAAGCCCCATTCTATCTTTTTGAGGAAGAAGGGAAGGCAGCTGCAGTATTTTTAGGAGTGGGTGACAGCTGAAAGTATGTCTTGTGAAGTTGCTCTTTGATGAATGTATAGCATACCTGGAGGAAAAATAGGAGTTTGCCAAGTGCAGACATCTTCTATTCTCATATAACTAAAGCTGCTTTGATCTCAACTTGACAAGTGATGTGTATATTATACTACTGAAACCACTTTAGTCTTTTTAACTCGAAAAACAAATAGCCCAGGGACCTAAATCTGCTCTTAGACACCTCCTCCTGGAACTCCCACTGCTTTCAGATTGAGAAGCATGAAAGGTAAGTACAGCAGAGGAGGACTCAGAAAATGCAGGAGTGGTTCAGATCCTGGGACACTTGCAGCTTGGCTTGGCGTGCCTGGGTTCATGTCCCAGCCTGGATTCGGATTGGTTTCCAGGGGAATGGTAGCGGTGCTGGTGGAGGCATGAGAAGCCAACTCAGCCATGAAGTGTTTCCCTGACCTGCACTGACACTGACTTACATTTTGCATCTTTTTTCTTGCGTTTCAGAGGGATCAGCCTTCATCGATCTGTGGAAATTAATGATACGTGTCTTTTTTTTTTTTTTAAGATAGCCTATGATATCTAAAAAAGAAGATTTATAAACCCTTTAGTCTGGTTAATTGTATCTGTCTCAGTAAAGTCCGCTTGAAGCATTGGTAACTTTAATTCATTTATTGCCAAAATGACAGCTGCGTTCCCTCTATCTGGTATATGTATTGCAATACCTGGCTGAAATTCAATAATGTAAGAAGGTGTAAGAAGGTTTGTGAAGAAAAAGAGTCATGTATTGTGACACTGAAACTTGTTCTCTGCATATACCATTATCTTCTTTGAATATATCCTAACCAAATACCTACTGTACCTACATCAAAGAAAGCAATTATAGATTCAATAATCTGCATTATAAAATCATTAAATTAATATTTGTTTGCTCCATTGTATCAGAGAGTGCAATATCCTCTGACAGAAGCTCTTATACTTCCACTTTTACTTTACAGTTTCTACTAGCTGCCATTTAACTTCCAGCTTTGATTTACTTCTTGGAAGACTTTTCAAAACTATTAACTTAATTTTTAGACTAAGTCTGATCCTGACATTTAACCAAGGTAAAACACATTTTGATTACAAAACTACTTTTTTGAAAGGTGATTAAAATACAATTTCAGACATTATGTTCTTTAATAAAAAATATTGTATTTTAATGGGAAGTGTTAGGTGAAATTATGTTGTAAAGGACTTGTTACAATTTGTATTTACAGAATGAAGAAACTTATTAAAAAAACCTTTTCTGCTGGTTCCACTGGGAATTGACTAAAGGAAACTCAGTTTATATTGCACATGACATACTGAATTGAAATAAATGGAAAACTCCAGCATTGGTGGCAGGGGTAGCTTGTCCTTGGGACTGGGAGGACGAAACAGGCTCATGTTGTCCATGAAGAAAGGCACAGTACCCCCTGACTGCCACTTCCACTTCCCTGAAATAGCCTTACTAGAAGATGTTACCAAGTAAATGTATAATAATGCTTAGCAAATCCATTTTTACTGGTGAAGTCATGTCTGGAACAAATTTATGTGGTTTCTGATAAGGTATCACCTTAGACAGGTAACAGGCAGATTGTCTACAGGCCAGTAGATTGCTGGAGAACGGTGTCAAGATACTAACACGTTAAAAATGTCTTCACAGGAGAAGTGCTTCAGTCCTCTGATCATCTTCATGACCCTCATCTGGACTTGCTCCAACAGGTCCATGTCCTCTTTTATGTTGGGACCCCCAAAATAATGAAGTTCCTTTCACAATACTTACTCATGAGGGCTTCTACCACATCTAGGGTTAAAATGTTATATGTTGCACGTTGCTTTCTTTTAGTAAAGACAAATAATTTCCTTACTTCTTTCTTTCCCCTCTCTTTTTGTAAGGATGAGTTCCTAGGAAAAGATTTTAAAAACTTACAATCGAACAATCTCCAGACTGGAAGAGAGAAAGGAGAGAAGGTACAATCCTGTGAATATGAGAAGCTGCACTTCTTGCGGATTTAATTTGTGTTCAGTAAGCAAGGAAGAAAAAAATAGTGTTTAGTTTAATATTTCAGGAAATTATACAGTAAATGCCCTGAGAAATGTAGTGTACTGAAGCAGAGTCACAGTCCAGCACAACATCCCACACACAGAGCCATTTGCCAAGCCTGGCTGATGCACAATTCTTGTACAAGTACTTAATTGTGGGGCATGACTTTTTAGCAAATTATTTTTACTTTTCTAAAAAATAACATGGATGTTTTTACACTAGAATAATTGTTCTTTTGTCTTCTAGTTACGAGCATATTTAGTATAACTATAAACAGTAGAAATTGGAAGTTGTTTAGGTAATCTATTCCATACCTCTGCCTGTGATGAATTATTTCTCAAATTGTGTTCATTAAAGTTTTTTTCGACATATGAACAACACTGAAAAGTCATGTCATGCAGCTGGGGGAAATATACAGAAACAGTAAATAGGATTACAGGAACATCTGCTGGAAACTTTTTTCTTATGAAGTGTGACATTTATACCTTGGCAATGAGCAATATTCACATTAACTGCAGATTATTTGTACAATTGAATTTTTATTCCTTTTGACAACACTTCCCGGCCTGTTTCCATGGCAGTCCAAGAGACTTCACCCCATTCTTTTGGAAGAAAAACATTTGGGCTGCTGGGATTTTAGGGTTTAAGCGGGATGCATAGTACCTGGGTATTGGCTGGCTTCCTTCAATATATATACCCACATATACTGTTTTTGCCTTTAAAACAGGTATTTTTCTGTAAGAAAGTGAATAGAATAATAGAACAGGTTGGCCAAAAGGAATGAGGGCAAGGAGAAAAAAGCACTGCCCTAATCTTACTTACAGTAAAATGAGGAAAGTTCTCTGCTTTCAAGGCAAAACTCAGTTGAAAGGTTTATTTTTTTATATACATAAATTCATTTTCCTTGCATTTTCGTAAACCAAAAAGCAGTTGTGATGACAATGTTGCAAAAGGGCAAGAATAGGTAAATAAAAATTACTTTAGGGGATTAAAAGGCTTAATGAGGGTGACCCTGAACACATACAAAGCTGTGTTTGTAACAGAAGCCATGCTTCTCTGGATCAGAGGTGGCCTTAGAGAATGCGAATGCTGCCTCTAAATTTCAAATTGTCATTCCATTTCTTCGTTGTATGTGCATATGCAATGAGCTCCTGTGGGGTCACCATGGGGCAAGTTCAGAGCCCATCTGGGGTGAATCAGTTATTCAGTGACTGTGTAAATCATCATGTTGCCTCAGTCCTGATTTTTGTTTTAACTGAGGATGAGGAGAAGGTGGTAAGTGCTGGTGGAAACTTGAAAGGATTTCTGAGGCAGTGGGTATGAGTGAGAGTGATGTAGCAGGCCAGGGCCAGAGCACATGGCCAGAGTCAACGCTGAAGCTGATAAGGAAACTGCTTCAGCTGGCAGAGAGTTAAATATATAGCAAAACTGAGCCTTTCTTCGTTATTGTCTGTGCAATTCCAGACTCTTTATACTACCACAGTAGAATAGCACCTTCCTCCTCCAAGTCCAGAACACGGGACTCACAGACAGTATCCTGTCTAGTATTTAAATAGTAGCAGAAATCCTGTACTCAGATTAACAACTTCGGCTTTATTTCCTGAGTGTCTTCAGCTCCAGTTAGAGTAAATGAGAGTTTTAGGCTATCCTGAGCAGACAGACTGACAGGCTAGGGCTCCTCCATGCATTGTTTCCTCTTTTCTCACTTGTGCATAGATCAATAAGGGTTAATATAGGGCTGTGACTGTCCCTGTGCAGGCACCTCAGGTAGTCCTTGCACTGGTTTAATGGAAACTCTGGCACCAGCCTGTTGGGTATATAGAATTACACCAGTCAAAATGTTTCTCTAGACATCCAATGAATAATGAAAAGAGTTTAATAGGTACTTCAGATGATCGCCCTCCCATCCTTTGGGGTATAGAGTTATTCCTTTGAAGGGCTAAATCCATGCAAGTTTAAAGTTTCCTTAAAATGTGTGCCCTTTTGTGACAAAGGGACGTGGATACAAAGGTAGGGAGACAGGTGCTTTTGCATTGGTTTTATTCCTGAACATGTTGACTATATTTTGCCTATTTGATCCATCTTCATTCCATCATTTATCTCACGAGGGCTCCCTTTGAATACAAATCCCTAGGAAGGGGGCTGGGATGGTGGCACTTGTATCCTTGTCTTAGACATGGTATTTCTGATACACAGCAGAGGCTGCCAAATGGCCACATCCACAGCTGAGGAGGGTACAATAACTTGGCTTATCCTTTCAGTTCATTTCATGCACAGACTTTATTTAAAGACTTATTATAAATGATTAGTGTTAGCTAACTCACAAAACCTTGAAGGAAGCTGACAGCAGGCACATACCAGGGTATGTGGCTGGGCAGTTTAGATTTCAGGCCGATAATGCTTCTTTTCTTTCGATCCATGGTCCCTGCTGAGGGAGTATCTTGTCATGTCAGCAGTAAATAACTAACGTAGTCTTCATGCAGTGCCAGTGACCCATTAATGAAGCCTCCCAGTCATACTTCTGCTGCTCTCTTGCTGGCTTTGCACCTTACTCCTACAGGCACGGCACAGGCAGAGGCAAGACTTGCATTGCCTTTGCCTTTGCAACACCCAGAAACAGTAGCTATATAAGAATATATTTCCAAGATGAGACTAAGGTAGAAATGGCAGTGGGTGGGAATGAGGAGACCCAGGTTGTCTGAGTAGTCTGTCTAGACTATGACTTTCTCCTCTCTGTTTTTTGCCATAATGATGATCTGCATGCTCAGTAACACCTCAACACTTCCACAACCTCAATTAAAAAAACAATTAAAAGGAAATAAGGAAAGGTGATGCTTTTGAGTAAACTACCAAAGCTCAAAAAACAGTATATATGGTCAGGGGTAGTGAAGAAACTTGAACCTGCTTAGTAAATCAAGATGTGAACGATGCACATTAACTCTTCTGAGTTCCTTGAAATACGGAGACCAGGAACCAAAATGGATCATGACTAAGAGCTGAGGATTTTTGGTTGAGGGGAGAAGTGGAGAGACAATCATAGATAAATTGTGGATCCAAGGTTGTTATTATTCAGTTATTAAAATAACTTTTTAAAATATCAGTCTTTTGCTCAGCATGCTTTATTCAATGTCAGTGAGGAAGAGGCATTTGTATCTCTTTATAACTGTTGCTTAATGGGTCATTTTGTTTAACTATTGAATTGTTCTCCCTATCAGGTGGTAGCACGAGCAGATTCCACAGCAAAACAAAATCTACACGCACTGCCATTCAGCAAAGACTGTTGGAATCAGTGGCAAATGTTTAATGTGTATTTGCAAATATGACCCTTTCCTTTCATTCTGGTTCAGGATCCACTTCACACCTTCTCGTCAAAGATCTGGTTTCCTGGATCACTGCTAATGAATCTTTCAGATATGAGCCATAAGTACATGTATATTTTTGTTCAAAAGAAGACAGTTTTTATTTGCTATTACCATACCTTACACAGGAAAATGCGCTTCAGCCACATGAATTCTTTTTCTCACTGAACAAAAGAAAAATTGAGCAAAAGAGCAAACTTGCAGCATGGGAAAATCAGGCATCAGAAGTTATGCCAGTTACAACCAGAAGAGAAGGGATCTAAAGAGGTTGATAACTGCTATTTCACAATTATGTGTGAGTACATTCAATAAGAACAATTTTTTTATGTGCATATATGTAAATATGAGTAGCAATTTAATCCATTTAAGTAAGAACAGTGCCAATGCAAGCAAGCTATTTAAGGGCAAGTAAGGGCAAAGAAACCCCATGTGTTTGGCTTTTGTACTGTAATCAAAACCTTCAATATAATACACAGATTATAATCATAGTAGCTCATGTTGCCATTTATGCTACACAATTCTGTTTCACACATTTGGAAAGAAACTAAAAGAGTTTGAGTGATATGATCAAATACTACGTGGAAACACAGGGCTCCTGACTCTGCTTGGCTCACTACATCCCTCTACTCGAAAAATTTTTCCATTTTTCTTTCTTTCTTTAGGCAGCTAATCATTTACATTTCATCAACTTTCCTGCTCCCACCCTCCACAAGTAAATGACAGTAATAAATATCTTCATTTATGCTACTATTATTCAATTATTTCAGGTAATGAAGCCACTGCTGTTCCTAGGGACAGAGAGCCAGGACAGGACAAGGAACACAAGAGATACCTGCAGTTAAGCATAATGGATTTTTAAAAAGGGCCTTTTCACATGGAGCTTAATTAGTATATAAAAAGTTTAGGGAGGAGAAAAAAAAATCATGAAAGAGTGGTCCATTGTGGCTACTAACCAGGAGCATCTAATTATAACCCATGATCCAGGGATTCTCCTGCTGCTCTGGGGATATAGAGAGATGTTCCCCCTCCTGTACTTTTGTACCATCCCGCCTCCACGCACCCAGGAGCAAACACACACTTCTTTGTTCTTATATTCCTCTCCCTCAATAACGTGCAGGGAGAGAGGAAGCGGGACCAGATGAGCCTTTGCACTGACATCATGTGGATGTTCTGTGTTATGTTACACGCTGATGCTACAGCCAGGCAGGCCACGCCCCTGCTACTCCCTCTCCCTTCAGCCAGCCCTGCAAGCCGGATCTCTGATGCAAAGCCTGGTGAATTCAGTGAAATGTTTTTTTCAGATCTTCAGAGCAGACTCCTAAAGGCAAAAGCCTGGTAAATACTCCAGCAGAGAACATCTGATTATTACAAGGGGCTGGTCAGGAGCAGTAATCAAGTTACCTAAAGGAAAATATTTAGGATACATTATTTAAACGGCATTAGTTATCTGTATGGTCATTCCCAGGCAGAATGAATATTTCCTCAATTTAACTTAATTTTATTCCATTTAATTTACACCTTTCATTACTTCAGATGAATATTGCTCTACAACATGTCTTAGGGAAACAGGCTCTGCAGGAAATGGTGTGAGCTACTGACGTAATTTCTACTACCATTTCTAGTACTATAAAATATTGCAACAGTACAGAGTTCTCTCTTGAATAAAATATAAACCCGAGGTTCTCCTCTGGATGCAGTTATGTGGTAAATATATTTGCATGGGAGTACAGAAATCAGCAGTAGAGAGAAACAGCTGCCTCAACATTCAAATTTGCAATTTTCCCCTTACTACATGGAAACAAAGTCAGCCAGCACCATCCCTCCCTCCATGATGTCTGTCCTGCACCATCCTCACAGGCTTTTGAATCTGATGCTCACTGGCTAAAGTCCAGCAAAACCAAAGCGTAGGTGCCTTTGAGTCGTCTAAGTCCTGGAGAACAATTTTGCACTCAGCGAGGTCCTTTGCATCGCACAGGACCTAAAATCGAGAAGTGCCTCTACTTTCGACCGATTTTCTAAGGGGCTTTGGAGTTTACTGGCAAGAAAAGCAAGATTTTAAGAGGCAAAGAGAATTTGATACTCTGACCACCTCTTCTCCCCGCTCTCCAGATGTTCCAATCACTGAGCTATTGTGCAAAAGACAGAGCACTGAGCACTGTCTTCCTGCTGCTCACCTTGTCAGGTTCCCCACCACCTGCAAACTAGTCACAGCACCTTAAAAATATCCCTCACTTCATCAATACAACAATGGTTTTCAGGGATAAGAAATCATAGTTCTTTCTTGCAGCTACTACCTGCTGGGACTAAAGTCAGCGAGAGGGAAAACGGTGAATAGTCTCTGGATTTTAAATTTAAAGGAAATCTTGCTCATTGTCCTCTGAAATTCATGGCAATACAGAGAGTACTGTGATTACGCAGCGTTGGTAGTTACCAAAAATCTGCTCGCCATAAATATTGAATTGTGTCATTATCAGTTATATATGCTGGGCTTCCATGAATACTGGCATTTAGTAATTAAACAGCTGGCTTTAAACTTGAGTAGAGAGTCATTAAAATGGCCATTAAGAAAGTTCAGAGTAGAAAAAAGGCTGCTTCTTATTCATTCAGGACACTGGAGCTCTCAAAAAAGGGAAAATTTTCATTTGAATAGGTCACATATTCTGTATTTGATGTTATTCGTATTGTGTCTCAGATTTCCTCATATCCCTTCAGCCAAACAGCATATTTTGCATCTTCATTTCCAGATTCATCAACACAAAATCGAGGCTTTGTTTTGCAGGTCCATTCCAGAGTCCTCCAGAAAGAAGGACACATGCAAAATTACTTGCAAGGTCTTCACAATGGATTTTAAAACATGTACTTGAAAACATCAGATAGTATTGGAAGACCAGTGTGAACTGACTGATCTATACTATGTTTTTGCAGGTTAAATACCAAAGTTTATAGCTGAACACTATACTTTTCCAGGAAAAAATACCCACATATGACTGGGAAATAGACACAGGACAATTTTCTAGCTTGGGCTTTCTGGTAGAAAAATTGAACCATGGTGTTATTGGGAAGTCTTTCCTCTTGCATTTAATTTAAAAATGCTGAAGAATTTTAGGCAGCTTGATAATAAACTGTTCATTTAAGTATTTAATTTTTTATGTAAGGTAAATGAATAAGGCAAGGCCAGACTTCGTCTTTTGGATGGTCAAAATGACTCCTGTTATTTGCATAGTCCCAACAGTTCTGGGGAAGACAAGGACTTTTCAGAACTGGGGCAAAGCAGACTGAGCAATAACCCTTCCCAGCGTGCAGGTAGGGGCCACTGCTGCCCTGCCAGCCATTAGGAGGTGAAACAACTGGAAAAGTCCTTCAAACACCAAAATCCATGTATTCCAACACATACCAGTGAGAAAACAAGCATAATCGGTAGAAATTAAAATTAAAAAAGGTCAGTTTGTATATTGGTTGCGGCAGTGGAGGCTGCCATGCTGCAGAAGACAAGTCCACAGGCTTTTCTCTTTCCAAGAATTCCAGGTGGAGCTGACATTTCTCTTCTTTAAAAGTCAGGGTTGTCATTAATTGCTGCTGGCTGACAGATACCTCCATAATGACTACGAAGACACAAGCAGCTTTGAAATTCATGGGTTTCAGTCCCACAGCAGGGAGGCAGGAAAAACGCCGAGGTGCTGCCACCCAGCAAGCAGGCTCTCTCTGTTATTGCCACTAGCTGCAGCTCTCTGCCTGCCACTTTGACGAGCAAACGCCAGTAAGCTTTACAAGCGGATTATTGGTTTACACTCTGCATGAAATATGTATCTAATAAGAAGAAATAAGATTAATCTAAAATCAGTTTAAGGCAAAGACTTCAAATTGAAATGATTTGCAGCAGTAAGTCTGAAAATTTATGGGATGGGTGTATACACCCGTGGAGGTGTTGGAATTTAGGGAGTTGCTGGTATGCATCTCTTGAGTCCACTCTTGTTAGAGTCAGTAATTACACTTCCACATTTTGTTTGTAGCTTACTGCACCACAGCTGCATGTCTGCACAGACTTGTGCATATGTATGTGTGTACCTACAGGGAGAAGAAAAACTGATGGATTTTTCTAATTCAAGGCAGAGTTACATATATTCATAGATGATCCTGTTTGGAAAGAAATATAATCTGTTGACATTTGGGTTTATGAGTGAGCATGTGTATCTGTACAGCAGCAGAATGGCATAAGAGAAAGCCAACCAGTTTGTTCTTAGCACAGTGCCCAACAATTCACCTCTTGATCCTGCCCTTTGCACAGTTGTTTCTCAAGGAGTTATTACAGCTAGGAAGCCTGAAAGCTGAGAAACATCCCATCTCCATGCACAAATGATGATTTTTCTCCCATTTGTGAAGGCTTTAGAGCTACACAGGTGTAGCTACAGCAGGACTTGACAGAGGGGTTTGGCTTGTACCAGCCCATGTGATGGAGACACTGCAGCTGGGCTCAGTGGAGGGGTCTGCCTCATACCCCACTATGGATCTGAGTGAGCTTGTGGTCTTGCATAAATTATCACTGTGGAGATCTCAGCTCTGAGCTTCAGGTCTCCAGCTGTAAAAACAAGCTAATACAATCTCCTTAGTGCCTTTTTTCTGTCTCTTTCTTCCAAAGTTCTCCAGGGCAGAGGCTTTTACCTTGTTATATTTGGAAGGCGTCTCTTTGCTTTTAGTTGCTTTTCATCCTATGGCCAAATCAGCAATCTGTGATGGGGAGACAGGAGCCACACTGGAGTCTCAGTGGCAGATCAGTGGAAGAAAATGCCCTCAAACTGACTCCACCACAGGAGGGTTTGTCTTTGCTACTCAGGGCTAGTGAAAGGGAGGGAATACAGGCAGGCACCTTGAAATCGACAGGATTTCCTCAAGCCACCCATATGGGTGAGGTCTTGACCCTTCTTTGCCGCAGAGAAACCGGTGTGGAATGTGCTGCAGGTTGCAGAGATATCCCCAGTCAGCTCCCACTGGGTGAGGATTTACCACTGGATCCATCCCTTGGCATGCTCTGAGGGATTCACTGTGTTTCTGCTGAGGGAAGAGAGAATAGCAGGAGGGGCTGAGGTTGGAGACGATGAGATACAGCCTTGCTCCAGCTGTAGCAATTACCTGCACTGTTAGAAAAACAGCAGGTCTTAAATTCTGAACAGAAGGGACTAAATGCAGCCTTGGAGTAACTCCAGAAATTTCTGCATTTTATAAGAGAAAGATTTTGGCCCTCTGTCAGGTTTGTGCACAAAAGTAAATATTTTCTCTAACACTGAGTTAAAGGTCTGAAATTATTTCTAAGATTGAGAAGTTTGGTGTTAAAGCTGGAGGAAAGAACATATCTTACTGCCAATGAAATTGGCCTCTCCATATTTCTAGTGCACATCAAGTAAAACAGCATTTTTCAGGTAGATGGTTTTTGCTGATGTTCATTTCAAAATTTCAATTTCAAGAGCACTAGAGGGTTTCTCTGTCAAAGAGGCTAGATTCTTACTGTCATTTTTCAAAGGGTTGCTGTGAGAGCAAAGAATTGGCTTCCTTTAAAAATCCTGCAGCATCCTGAGCTCATTCGGTGGTGAAACATGCCCTCTGCCAGTCACTGCCTCTCCTGTCTGGGTGACTGCCAGAGTGGAGTTGTCTGAGGAGGTTATCTTAGACTTTAACCCTAAATGTTTATAGCTGGTTGCATTCAGTTGGACTAAAAATATCCTAACAGCTAAGGCATGAGGTAATGATGTGTTTGGTGCGACATAGAGTTCAGTGGGATTCCCAGAATTTCTTTTAGGATGATTCTGGCTGATTTTGCTTCCAATGGACATCTCACAGGCATCAGTTCTCAGAGGTGGAAGGCTTGACATCATGCTCCCACAGCACAGCGTGGGGGCAATGGCAACAGATCCCATGCCTGATGCTCCAGTCCTGCTGCAGTTCCCCAGGATAATGTTCACACAAGTGACTGTCACAGATGTGTTGTGGCTGCAAAGGGGAGGATGGAGAAAGAAGCTGAGGGTACTTATCTGAGCAGGAGGTTGCTGAGCTGTATTTCCAGGGAGGCCACTTCTGTTCAGCCTTTTTAAGTCTCATTTTACCCATCTGCTATGTAATGCTCATTTGCCCACTCTTGTGTCAGGAGACCTCACTGGTGGATATGAACTGCTTTGATGCATGACAGCTCTATGTGAAAAATAAAATTATCAGAGCTTGTTTCTATCTTTATCACTTTTACTTGGACATCAGCAGCTGGCCAGTGTTACTGAATACATTCAGAAAAAAAAAATTATTTATTTATTTATTCAATGAACCCATGAATGGTGCTTCCCCAGTTCAGAGCTGGTTTCCTAGACTTTTTTGCCGATAGTAACTAAAGATTTGCAGTTATTTGTTTTCCTACAATGCTGCTTATGACCTCCTTTTCTCTCTTAAAACAATGCACGAATCCCCTACTCCTCTCCCATAACTACTTTTCCCTGGAGTACAGCAATCTGCATTGTTTGTGAATTATATTTGACAAAAAAAAACCCAAACCAAGCAGAGGAAAAAAGCACTATTTAGAAGTTTCCTTTACCAGGGATAGTGTTACAAACAGTTAAAAAAAAAAGAAAAGCAGACATCTGATTGTAAACTGCAGGGGATAGTAAAGAGTTTACTCAGAGGATGGACACACATGGAGCAGTGAGTGCTCAGTTACAGGCTGCTCCTCCAAAGCCCTGGCACAGGAGCAGATCTTATCACTTCTGCATCGCACCACAGATCTATGGAGGCCGCAACTAAATGACTGCAAAAGCCCAAGCACTCTCCTCATCCGTCAGACTGGCTCAGCAGCTAGTCTAGGATACATGGTTGCTGAATGCAAAGCCGCTAGCTGACAGGCACTACCATTTACGTGCTTTAATTAAATAGAGACAAGGAGATGGGAAGGGTCTGAATCAGGACAACAAGAGGCAACTGAGCACCAGAGAGCCTGGATTTTTTCACTCTCTTATCTGTTCGCTTCATCAGCATCCATTGTTGCTGGCCAGGCTAGTGCGTATTACCAGGGTTTTTTATTTCTAGGTTGAATTTCAACCTTTGACTAAATCTGTCTGTTACTGAACAGACTCTTGTCAGCTTTGTATTCCTCACATAAACTTGGTTTAAATCTCTCATGTTAGATAGATTAATTTATTTTTAACTTCCAGTTATCCCAGATTCCCCACTGGTCTTGAACCCTTGTGATTCTCCATCTGCAGAATTATATTAGCAACCATCACAGGCTTAGATATTGTTATGGAGATGCTGCGTGGTGGTTTTGGCTTTCTGATGTCCCTGCTGGCCTGATTATGTATGGATTCTCCACAAATGGATACGTGCCACAGATACAGCATCAATCTCAGCACATCCCCATTAAAGCCCCCCCAGGGAACTGCTGGTAGGCTGCAGCTCCCACGCCGTGGCTGCAGGGAGCATTTCTGGGTGTGGGGGGTGTCCGTCTCTCTGCATGTGGCTTCTTTGTTTTCAACAGAAACATCATAAATCTAGTATGAGTAGGACAATGTACCTTAAGTGGAACATTAGACAGAAGAGAAATATACACTGCAAATTTCTCTTCCCCATTTACAACTAGTCTAAAAAAACCCATAGCTGTATGGGTCTCAGAGACTGTATATCTTTTTTTGCCACAGCTTATACTGGTTTGAATTTGCTGCTTTGGGTTCCTTCAAAAATAAGGCCTTTTGGAATTTCTCATGTGTCTCCAAAAACACTGCTGTTACTACCACTGCTGGTGAATAAAATCTCATAAAAGTGAAATAGAACTGGGCTACATCTCTGCAGCTTTCTCGCAGATAATGCTGGAAAGATTCTCATTAATTCCTACCCCTTTTCTTTAGCTGTGGAGCTTGTTCTCATGTTCCATTTAGCTCTTTTTTCCCTAATGAGTTCCAAACACTCTGTAAATCACAGTGTTTTGGTTAGAATGCCCGTGCTGTAATCTCCAATGTAATTCACAAACTACTGTGAGATTTTCTGAAGATACTGTAAATAGTAAATAAAATCTCAATAGGAATATGTTCAAACAGGGGGCTTTGGGTGTGAAATATTGCTCTTGTTCCATATTTAGCCTAATGTGGGTAACATTGGACATGACTCACTCACTTGAGTTTTGACAGCGAGGAGAGATTCCTGCAGCGAACCTCATAAAAGCCACTTAAGTTACAGGGATAAGTTAAGGAATGCAGGGATTCAACTTGTAGAGGACTCACGACAGCAAGAAGGCACCACAGTAGTGAGGTATGATTCATCTCGTCTAAACTTAACTCTCTAAAAATGGCAAATCTCTTCTCAGGTTGTTTGCTACCCAATCAATGGAAAAGGAAGGCAACCTGCAGGATAACTGACTCACCAGGAAGGCTGTGAATTAGGAAGGACCTTAGGAGGCTGAACCTTGGGCATCAAATTTGAGTTAGATGAGCACAGTTACGCAAAATCAATCCAGCCCCAAATGACCTTGGTCCTTACAGGATTTACAAAACCTGTAGTGCAGACCTGCTTCAGAAATGGCAGTGACTACCCCATTAAATTTGATGTCATAATCCCTGCAGCAGCTTTCCCATGGGATTTAATCTTTCACAGAGCCTTGGTTTTTGCTAGGAGAAAAGGGGAAGGAAAGAGAAGATGGATATGTAAGGAAAGAGCTTTAAAGACCACTGTTGTTTTAACACTTTGATATGCTGCTCCTTGGGAGGTTTAAAAGCTTCTGGGTTATTTTAGAAGAGATGAGTGAGAATTGCAAATAGGACAAGCAATAGGACAAGAGGAAATGGCCTTAAGGGGAGGTTTAGATTGAACATTAGGAAAAATTTCTTCACCACAAGAGCTATCAAGCACTGGAACAGGCTTCCCAGGGAAGTGGTTGAATCACCATCCCCAGAGGTGTTTAAAATCTGGAGGCATGATTTAGTGGTGGGCTTAGCAGTGCTGGGTTAATGTTTGGAGTTGCTGACCCTGGAGGCATCTTCCAAACTAAATGATTCTATGACTATGAAATAGAAACTTCAGAATTTAATTTCCTGATATTCCTGAAGGAATTTTCAGGGACTTGGTTAAGAATAGGCATAACGGTTAATGCCATATTATTCCCTTCCTAAAATGAGAGAATCAAACTCAGGTAATGAAATAAAATTGAAGGATGACTATAGAAAAGCCCTTTAAAGTCATTCTTCAGGCTGCTCTCTCATCTGTTCACCACCACAGATGTGCAAAAGTGGGTTGAAATGATCAAAACAGTAGCACTGGTTGCTGGGATGATGGAGCTCTCCAGGAGCACAGACTGAAGGATTTTACAGTCCAGAGCTGACAGGCCAGGAGAGATTAAACTGTCAGCTCAGCAAATACAAAAAGGAAAAACAGAGCACCTAGCTATAAGGCCAGTGACTCAAATGCTCAGCCCAAAATTTTATCTTGCAGCAGGATTCATTTCTACTGGATGTTCTCAGGGTGGTGTCTTGCCTAGAGCAAGAAACAGTAGGAAAATGTAGAACATGTCTACAAAAAAACCCTCTTAGCAGTGATTACCAAACAATATCAGTTTGACTGCAGCTGTAAGTATGCACTCTGGCTGTAAGGAGCAAGTGTCTTGTATTGAACAGCTGGTACAGATGGAGTGTCCTACCCGTGGCAAAGGAACCACCAGCAGAGGAACCACCAGGTGTCATTCTCTCTGGGGCTCCAAGCTAAGAAGGGAGAAAAGCTCCATGACAAAGAAAATAAAAAATTGATGGGAAGTGCTTCATCCCAGAGATAAAACTGATTGCTAAGTAGAAGGAAAAATGTACAACTGCAAAAAGGATTCTGAACTAAAGCACACTATTTCTAATGAGCATTTTGTTGCAGCAGCTGAAAGGTAACATAAATTTAGTACCTCTGACAAGGGTGGACTTTAATCAATGCCCAAAACACAGAACTTTTGTCTCTGGTACTCTCTGTCTGGCTAGCAGACAGGAGCACAGACAGCTCATGGGCCAAGTAGTGCCCTGAACTTCCATTAGATCTAGGGCCATACTATTTTTTTTTTGTTAAAACTGAGCAGCATTAAGGTATGTTTTGCCGTCTGGCCTGGAAAGGCTTTCAGAGCACTTTTTTGTCTATTAATTTAAAAATAGCGTTATTTCCTGTTTCCTAACTCCTTTCATAATAATTATCCTTACCTTAAAACTGCTTGAAAATAGACAGGCTGGTAATTAAATACAAGAGTAGGAATCAGGTTGCATTTTGTTGTCCATTCTTGTAAGTGAATATACTCCTTAGGAAAAAAAAAAAAGGAAGAAAGTACAGAGCAACATCATTCTACTTTATTAAGACATTAGGTTTCAGAGCTCCAAGGGATTATAAAGCCAGACTGAGTGGTGTCCATGGAAGTCAAGTGTTTACTCTGTTTTTAACTACAAGAATGAAGCCAGAAGGCCCTAGCTGACCTTTCTGCTGGAAGTTCCCTGAAGGCATCAATATGGTGTAGCATAACTTTGCCTGGTTTTGCTGGACTCTGCATCCACATAAGGAGCAGGGCATGAGAAAAAGGCCTATGGGCAATGTGTTTCTGTACCCCAGCTATCCAGTCCCTCCCAGAGACTTTTCTAGCCATCAGGCCATATGTGGGTGGAATTCAATTAAAGTTTTCTTTCTTTCTTTCTATTTTTTTTTCCTTTGGAAAATCTAGATATGTGGAGATAATCATCTGATAAATGTCTCAGGTTAGCCTTTCTGAAGGCAAAAGCTGGCCTGCAAAATACAGTTATTTCTCCAGGAGATATTTTTAAGTAGTCAGTTTGTTCTCTCCTGCAGTAGGACTCTGCAGCATGCATTTCTCCAGGGGAGCTGGGTTCACAGCTGGGAGCACCCGCCAGCCATGAGGTACCTCACACCAAGTGGCCTCACCTCCAGTCTGAGTGCTCAACGCTCCAGCGGCATTTCCCTCGCTAGGAAGCACAGGGCTCTCAGAACACAGCCATCTGTGATGATGCCTACTAATAATACGAGACCAAATTAAAGCCTGGGAACTTAAGTAGGCTGAAAAAGTGTTGCCTCTAGAAGAACTCCATCTTTCTGCGTTCTGCTTCCCCCTGCGGTGAGCACAAGCATCTCCTAACAGCTCTTCTGGCACCGTAAGCCGTCATTTTGGACCACTCCAAACCCAGTAATACGTATGTAAGCCACTCACAGCCATACCATTTTTAATAAACCATTTATTAGCTAAACATGGGCTGATAACAAAGACATCCATACTGAGAAAGATCCCTCCTTTGAACTGGAATTTGCACAGTTCAAAATCCCATTTCTTCAATCGTCGGATTAATGTCTGTGTTATCTGTCTGTGAATACAGTTGTACTTTGTCCCCATTGTAACAAGGGCCTGTACATACAAATACATGTTTGTATTTGTAGGAGGATTGTATTCAAGGCTTGACTTGGGGAGGGAAATGCCGCATAATATTTGTATTACCATTAAAAAGCCCCCATGCTGGGTATTAGGCATTACTTCTCTCATAGACAGCATGTTGTAAGAGGTTGTGAATGCTGTAATACCCCTTTGAATTATCTCTGGAAGTAAAACCATGCAGAAAAATGGAAAAAAAAAATCTGTCTTGCACGTTAACCTATTCTTGATCTCAAACCGCTTCTCACACTTCTCTTTAATTTAGGCATGGTGCTTATATAAATTTGGAAATATGCCTATGCCTTATCTGGTTTGTAACTTAGCAACCTTTAATCTGGGTTTCTTGCTGCTCCTTATAAAGCAGTTGATAAATCTAGTCGAGCACTTACAGTATACTTGGTAGAGAGAGTGTAAGGGCTTCATCAAATACATAAGTAATACCCAAAGCTCCGTTCATTTTGCTGACATTTACCTTTACGCATAAAGACAAGCACAAAACCACCCACTGCTCAAACTCACATATAATCAGATTGAGTGGCTGTACACTGCACAAAACACTTGCTAGAGGGAAGATTGTGATTTGCAGACTGAAGAAGTTTCATAGAGCATTATTTGTCTTCAATAGGATGATCTTTCATTTAAACACTCAGTTAATTTGCTATCTCTGTACTTGAAGAGGTAGTTAGCTAGAGCAAAAAGGGAAAGGAAGAAACAAAATGGAGAAGATTATCTTGATGCAGTATATTTTTTGCAATTATTTGACCCCACTGAAGACCATGAAGCACTGTTGCATTCAATCCTATTCAGAAGGCGAACATATTACAGAAAATAAGACCTGGGAGCTCTGAATGACATAGTTATCATGAGTGCTTGGTGTATTTATTAGAGCATTGCACCTTATCAAAACATATTTTGGCTGTGGGATTCCTGGAGGATGCCCTACAAGCTTCTCTGTTTTCCTCACACATTAATGCAGCTACATCCTCCCAGAACTGCATCTTGATGCTATGCATTTCATGAAAGGCAGAGAGGCATGTCCAAAGGGCAGAACTATAGGCTCAGAGTTGGAGACTGCCTCGCAGGTCATGATTTTTTAGACACTTAATTACACTGCTGCATTTGAATCTTCTGTTCTGAACAGCGTGGGTGTTTCTCACGATGTCTTGGTATTCCCTTTTCATCTCCAAAGTAAGCCCTGAGGTAGGACAAGCTCCAGGAGACCAATGCTTAAAGAACAACAGCAAAGGGATTGCTGTTTTGCAGGCTTCAGTTTGTTTCATGGGAAGTGAGAGGGGAATTTTATCAATGCTGTGAAAGAAGTCCTTTGATATAAAGATAGTGAAAGCTATAGATAAAATGCATCTGTCCAGAAGCCCTAAACATATGGCAAAGGTCAATCCATGAGAAGGGGATTTTATGAAAGTGTCTAAAAGGCATGAGCCATATTCATTCAGGATTTTTACAGTCTTTTCAGTGGATTTTGTTTCAGAAAAGAAGCCAGGTGCGTGATGGTTTGGCTATAGGACGGTACAAAAAGAGGCACTTCTATCCACCACAGGCGAATGGGGGAAGGGGAGAGGGTAACCATATGATCCTTGTCATTAGCAGACTGCAAAAGTTTGTTTAGCCCTGATAATTAATATACCCCACTTCAGCTTTCTACTGAGAGTCCGAGTGAGCCCAAACCAGGTCGAGTTTGCCAATCTGCTTTTTTTATCACACTGGTTTCTATGACTACTGAGGAAAGTTAACATTTTAGTACTGTTCCCCCTGAACCTTGTGAGTATCCATTGCACTTGCTTGTGAGCCTTATCACCCTACAGTGAAAGGAAGCATCTTCCTCCTACTTGTTTTCTTTCTTCATGGCTGGAAGAAGATTCCTTCACATGGTTTCAGTGTTCCCAGTACAAAATATAAAGCTCTGTGTAGATGGAACTTGCATTTTTACTTTAAACATCAAGATCCATCAAATTAACGTCTTCACGAGGCAAAAAATGGTCTGCAGTGCACTGACATGATTTCCTCTGACAACACTGCCAGTTCATGTAGGAGTAACACCAAGGAGACATGCTGGAATTAGAAAATACAGGCAAGCAACAGCCAAGGACCACATGAGAGCACAGTTTGGTGACAGCTGCCAGTTGCATGTTCGAGTTAGCAGATGTCTGTGGGGCTTCTGAGTTTTAACATCTCCATTGGTTCGTTCAGACATATCATGCCTTTCTTGTCAGGGTTTGTGTGTTCTTTTCTCCCTCCCATGGGCTTTTATGCAGTGGTGCCCTTTCAAAATTTGACTGTGGTAAGTTAGATAAATAGACATTTCTTCTTCATATTTGCAATAGCTGTGTGCTTCTTGCATTTACGACATAAAATATAAAGTTTTGGGTTTTATGCCCTGCAATAATAATTTCCAATCTCATCATTTCAGGTCTAGCCTTTAAATCAAAAATATGGCTTCTATCAGCAATACTGTGGCCAGCTGGATGAGATCCCTGATTGTAACCTTGTACTCGGCACAGGCCACACCTTGAATCCTGCGTCCAGTTCTGGGCCCTTCAGTACAAGAAAGACACTGAGGTGCTGAAGGGTGTGCAGAGAAAGACAGCAGAGGTGGTGAAGAGTCTGGAGCACAACTTCTTGGCTGAGGGAGCTGGGGTTGTTTAGCCTGGAGGAAAGGAGGCTCCAGGCAACCTCATTGCTCTCTACAACCACCTGGAAGGAGGTTGTATCCAGCTGGGGGCTGGTCTCTTCTCTGGGTTAGCAAGCAAAGGAACCAGAGGAAATGGCCTCAGGTTGTGCCAGGGGAGGTTTAGATTGGATATTAGGAAAAAATTCTTCATGGAAAGGGCTGTCAAGCATTGGAACAGGCTGCCCACAGCAGTGATGGAATCACTGTCCCTGGAGGAATTTAAAAGATGTGCATATGTGGCACTTGGGGACCTGGTTTAGTGGTGGACTTGGCAATGCTGGGTTAGTGGTTGGACTCAATGATCTTTGAAGTTTTTTCCAACCTAAAGGATTCCATGACTCATATCTGGCTAATAAAGAGGGAGGTGAAATTCCCCAGAACACAGTCCAGTGCCCAAATTATCTAATGTCTAAAAGGAGATACTGTGAATTCTCTGCTCCCACTGGAAGAACAAGTAGAAGGGCTGATGTCAGACAGCAGAAGAGAGACTGAGCTGAGCTGAGGTTCCAGCCTGGTCTCCAACCACCAAGCCCTGTTGCTGCTCTGCCCATGCAGCAGGACTAGGCAGTGCAGAGGGACCATGAAAGCACCAAGGATCACGTCGCTACAGGCATCCATGCAGACATTTTGTAAAGCAATAGGCAAGGTTTTAACTTCAGTGGAGAAATTTCACAGCTTGCGTGCTTCCTAAATAATTTCATTTGGTTTGTTCCTTCTTTATTAAAGGCATCTATTATACACCATTTATAAATGTATATAAACAAATATATAGCTAAGATTTATCTTAGCTGGATGTGCTTACAGTTAGAAATATATGCAAATATCTTTTTTCTTTTTCAAATTTCAAAATGAATGGGTATTGAGAAAACCCTAACCTCTTGAAAATCCAGAAATGTTTGTAAGATTTGTTTGTAAGAATGTTTGTAAGATTTTCTCCTCCTTATTTCCTCAGCTAGTTGTGAATATGATGAAGAAAACCTGATAAACTGATTATTTTTCCTGAACAAAACTGCAACAAAATTATTACGGTACCTTCAAACAATTTTTTTTTAATCAGTCCATTCTAGAAGTTTGAAGAACAGCAAAACAATTATTTTTGCTTATCTCCGCTTTTCTAATTGTCACTATGAAGCATCCCTGTCTGTCAGGGGGTGTGATAGCAGTGCCAACAGACATGAATGTTCTTCTGCTTCAGCAACACAGCCTCCTAATACTGCCTCCAAACCAAAAAAAGAGGTGATGTCGTACATCAGCACCATTGCTTTGTATGCCCGTGGGCCATTCAGATGTACTGGTCTAGCTCCCTGAAATGTTTGAATTATTATCCATGTTCATTATTTGCCTGGAAAAATAGCTGAAATTAACCTTGCTAGTTTTCTTCTAAAAATTCAGTGCCTGCAGCAGCTTACCTTACCATGGTATTTGCCAGGAGTTCAGTTAGGGCTAGCATTTGTAAGTGATTTGCTAGGCAGCAGCTTTTTCTTCAGACACCAGGAGACTGCGGGAGGGATGCTCAGCCTGCACACAGTCTGTTCAAGCTCTTGAAAAACCCTCTTCTCACCAGGGCCCCTTTTGGCCACTGAGGCCCAGAGCCCACAGGTATTTGAGATCAGTGGGACTGCTGGGAAAGCCTATGTTGGAAAGCTTGGGCTTCGGTCAGCTCCAGTTTGTCGGCGCCGCAGGTCGCTGGCTGTGTTCCTCCAGGCGCAGCCACGGCCGTGGCTCCTGCCAGAGCCAGGCTGATGGTGCTGCAGCCGGAGCCAAGCCCTGTTGGAACGTGAGCCAGAACACCACCTGCACTCAGTGGTGGCTCCAGCACTGACCCTCGCCTGGGCCCATCTGCTCCTGCGGCATCGCAGCACTCACATCGCTGTCCTCCTGTATCCAGCAAGGAACTGGGTCCTTTCCCCTCCAGCTTGGTGTAATCCTCAGTGATCTCCTGCCGCAGGGATGGCCTCCTGACACTCACTGGGGAGCACAAATGTTCTCTTTTCTTTCCTCTTCTTTGCTTTCAATGTCCAACCAAATGCAGCGGCTCAGAGCTAGCAAGGAAGGGATGGGGATGAGGGGACAGGCTGAGTAAGGATCCTATGAGGTCCTCAGATGTTCTGATTTAAACTAAAGGACTAGGGGAAGAGTGTGGAAAAATATTGCTGACATTCACACATATTTTGTGTGAAGCTGGATCTTTCCCGTGGTGCCTAAAGTTACAAGTAACTCTTGTAGAGTCAGTTTTGCTCTGCCTTCACATTACATTCTGCCTCTGGACTGATACACCAAAGCTGCTACTCTGGTGTAGCTCAGCTGCTACTCAGGTGAGCCTGAGAAACTATTGTATCTTGAAGGACCCTTTTGTCTCAGAGCACTTAGAGCTCAGGTGTCCAAGGTCTTAGGGCTGTGATGGAGCAGCAGAGCAAAGGTTCTGTCTCCATGCACCAGGGGCAGACAGAAGTATCAAAGCACATAGCCCTGAGGCATGGAGACAGAGTGACCCTGGAAAGAGAAAAGAGCCAAAGCTAGGTGAGAGATGAAGGACAGATAGACTTAAAGTGCCTTAGCCCAGCTGCCTGGCTCTGTGTTGGGTTGTGATTGTGATGTTTTGGTTGTCTTCACTGTACTGGTGGGATTGGCATTTGCTTAGACTTGAGGAGCTCTCTGGGGACAGATTTCATCAGCCACTCATTAGTGTTTGTGCTGAGTTAGCAGAGCTCGTGGAGTCTTTCTGAGCTCCAGTGGGGGCAAATTAAAAGCTTTGTTGCATTTAGGAGATTTTTCTGAATAGCTCTCTTTGTCATCTTCTTGTTAGCATGTGGCTACCTTGGCAGGAAGAGGATGTATTTTACCAATGGGTCTGAGCAAATTCCTGATATTCTGCATTCTTGGGAACTGTCAGTATTCAAAATCTGTGCTGCTCCAGCCCTTGTAAGAGATGTCAAGAGACAGATGGAAGGAAAGAGGGAGCGAGAGCAGAGAGGGAGGAAGATATGTAAGGAAAATATGATGGCATAATACAAAGGGGTTTTTTGTCCACCTGTTAGCACAGTGATCACATGCATCACCACCCCAAAAGAGAGGCGGTAAAACCTCTATCGTGATGTACAAGATTCCTGCATGCTTCTCTGCAAACCCCAAGGCAGGTGAGCTGCAGGAGCAGTGCCAGTCCCTGACAGGGTTAGGCTTTTATTCCCCCTATAAATACTACATCTCTCTATCCAGCTCCTCCAGCAAGCTGTTGAGACAAGATGCTCTGAATAGCTTCCTGGAAATGCGTACTGATGGGATCTGGGGGCTATGCCTATTCTAGCAAACAAAGCAGGGTGACAGACAGAGCATTGGCCTGTAATCATCCTCCTGTTTAACTGAGTAGATGGAGTAACACATTACCCAGCATGGATTTGACCCATGCCAAGCGGTATTTTCCTGGACAACCCCCAAGCACAGTTTGTGTGATACACAGGCCAGGATCTGTTTCCAGAAGACAGAATAGATGTAGTCACTCTGCCCAGGAGGAAGGAGGGAAGCAACTGCTGCTACAGAAGTACAGCTCAGAGCTTGCCACTTCCCTTCAGGGAACAGAGAACAGACGCTCTACCTAATTTATTAACATTTATGTACCCAGGGACACCTCAAGCCAGATTGTAGACGGTTTTTTTCGGTTAATATAAGTCGAATGGCACAATTCTGACCAAAACAAAAAACCTAACCTCAGCATAAAGACATGAAACAGCTCTTCAAATATTCTAAAATACTTTTTGTATACTTAGCACGGCCCATCTTTAAATCCCAGAGTTGAAAGCCAAAGGAGATTCTCCTGAGAAGCTGGACACTCCCAGTGTGAGGACATCAGAAGACAAATTTCTGAGTCACTACATTTCTAGGAAGATAGGACTGAACTTGGCCAGCATTGAGACAAGGCACAGGCAGGGAGGGTGAAAAGCTCATGAGAAGAACAGTCAGAAGAGGAAGATTTCTTTCACAGGAAGAGAAAAAAGCAATCAAAAGGAAAGATTTGCAGATGCTTAGGAGTTGTCTCAGGAAGTACATTAGTATGTTGATTGAGATGTCAAGTATCTAATAAACTGCACAGGAATATGCAGTTTTATGCATGGATTTTATTTCCACATATGGTTCAGATGTCCTGTGGGGAAATTTAAACAAAATCTAAAGCTGCTAACAAATCCCTTTTGGTCTGGATTTAGTTTACTGTGCTTCGTTGTAAACGCAACTGGCTGATTTTTGCATAAATGTGCATGTTACTCTCTCATATGATTCTCATTGGCAATAAAACTGCTGTTTTTAAGTTATGGAATTTTAAAGCAAATTTCTTTGAATTACCTCAATTCACATAATTTTGGTATCTCCTTGGTGGCCCCTGATACATCTGAGGAGAAAGCAGAACTGAAGCATTATTATTGGTTTAAGGCCTTGTAATTGTGCAAGCTTTTGCCATCCCGAGCCTGTGTGTGCTACCCTGTACTCACAGCTTCAGTAAACTCAGAACTCAATTCAGTGTAGTTAATATGTCTTTGGATAACATTTCTGGTTACAAACATCAATCCTAAGTTGATCCCAGTGGTAACTACAAACTCACTTAAGAAAAAAACTTCTCCTAGTGTTCTGTGTTGCATACGAGCTGTTCTGCCCCATGCCTAACATGAAGGGTTTGCTATTCCTCTGTAAGAGCAGCAGTGGTGGGAGAATAGCTGTGGCACAGCCTGCCCTTTCCCACACGGCTTTTATCATTCACTGCACCCATCTGTGCACATTCTGGGGGGGCTCTGTGTCCCCTGGTCCCCCGGGTAAGTTTGCCACCAGCCCTCAGGGTCCAGCTAAGAAACTGGAAAAATTAGACTGTGCTAAGGCCTGTGTCACTAAAACTAAACGGCAGTGTCTTTTCAGGGCTTTTTTTTTGGAGACTACTAATATTTCTAAACATTTGTAATATCCAAGGGATGTATTAAAAGGTCAACTAGACTCTGGCATGTAGAGTCAAATGTATTAAATTGCACTCTACTTAATAGAAACAGTATTTTTGTTTGAGATATCCTCTGCCAGTCTATCAGCCACCAATTATTACACAAATATCCTTTTAAATGTAATTTTCTGGCTTTTGGCTTTTCCTATACAAACATCATCATACACAGCAATATATCACGAAGTACCAGCAACAACCGGTGCTTGCACAATACCAAAATCTGTTCCCCTTTACCTATGAGGCAAATAGTCTCTTTCTAGACAGTGAAATCAGTAATGTTACTGATTCATCTATCAAAAAGTACAAGACTTGGGGATAAAACCATATTACATGTGAACAAAACCATGTCAGTCAGTGTAGATGCAAGTGGTTATGATCACTTACTTGCTATGGGCTAACAGCTACAGTGCTCACCAGCAGTACACGCTCTTGCTTCTTTGAGAACACCACTTTCCTAAAGCTGAAAAAAAATCAAGCAAAAGCAAGTAGGAAAGATTCTGTCGACATCAGCTTCAGGACAGTGACAAGCAATGAATGTATTTGTGGTATCACTAAAGTGAATTTGGGTTTGTCTGTTGGCATTTGCCCTTCTTGGATGAGTTTTCATACCACACAGAGATCCAAACCAATGTGACCATGCTGCCATAGCCCATGGTAGCCAGCCATCCCAGTAAGAGTGCAGGGCCATTCCTGCTGCAGCCCTGGCAGGTCAGGACAGTGGGCTGCCACAGGTGGAATGGCTGCCTGTGCCATAGTGATGTTATATCCAAGGGGAAGTGTCTCCAAACACACAGGCATGCTCTGCTTTTGGGCTAAAGGGATGAGGAGCCTGTCAAAAGGGCAGCTGTTAAGTTAGTACCGCCTGGGTCTCTTCTCCCCTTTCATATGGGGCTGGAGGAAGGAGCCAGGTTCTCCAGGGAATCATTCCAGATCTTATTCCACTTCTGCCTCTCCTTCAGCAGCAGCAGCAGAAGCAGCTCCACACCACATTCAGTCTGTCTGTTCTGCTGCAAAGCCTCAAGAAAACTCAACACTGGAACCACAGGGACAGAGCTGACCACAGCCGATGAACCCAAAAGACACCATCTTAGGGAGTCCAGCTCTGTACTCTGGTGGATATTCTCTCTATTTCAGGTCAGGAGAAAGCAAATTCTGCAGAAAGCAGAGCAGCAACTCCTAATCATCCATATCTGTGCAAAGACTCCTCAGAGGAGAAACGCCTCCCTTCACTAAAGGGTGAGAGGGAGGTAGAAATACTGCTAAACTCAAAACGATTCTGATAGTAATGGGCAGAAATAAAGAAATGTGGAAATACAAGTAATTACTAAGGATAGAAGAGACGCCATTGGTATCCAGGGTAAGGCTAACCAGGCGGAGTTATTAACATGCATCAGGAGCAAATGAAATTAAATCCCATTAACAGCCTGGACCTGCCATTAGACAAGGTTGGCAGGATTACTGATCACAAAGCACAAAAGGCAGAAGTACGCAAGCAGTGGTTCCCCCAGGTGCTGAGAAGCTGAGGTAACAACAGCCAGAGTCAGCCACAGGGGTCTGGCACAGCAGAGAGAACACCTTCCCACATACCCCATTCAGACAATTCTGACTTTGCAAGACCAGCTAAGTTGCATTTATAAGAAATTACAAGTATGGTCAAGGAACTCTCTGAATTATTAATGCTAATAAATCCTAGAATGATAAAAGAAAATCCAACCTGCAAGGTTACAAACAAGCTTAGGTTGACATTGGTCTCTAATAAAATCCAGGAAAGGCTGGCAGGGAAAACAATCACCAAGGAGTCAAAAGAACAAGTGATTCAATCAATATTGCTGGGGCTTTTCTAATTTTTATAATCTACCTCAAAATTTTTGTGACATTACAAATTTGATTCAGTTACCCAACTTTTATAAGTCGTTAGAGCAAGTCCTTCATAACATTCTCAGAAAAATTAGCTGTACAAGAAAATCAATACAGACTCATTTAAAAAAGATTAAGGATTGCTCAGCTGGTAGATCTCAGTAAGGCATTTGCAATGGCTAGGGGTTTTTTGAGCAAAAGCCTCCAGGGAGCTGCTCTCATCCCATTCAACGGTCTTGAAGAAAATATTAAATCAGTGCTGATAGAATTTGTAGCAAATAAAAAGAAAATAATGAAGAGAGAAGAGATGATGGGCATAGGTCAGGGTCACTTGGAAAGGGGGTTTCATTTGAATGCACGTTTCTATACAACCAAATGTAAGGTCATTTTTCAGGAGAAAACAAATCCCATTTATAAAGGGGGGGCAGAGAATATCAGCAGAAGCAGTGGCTTTTAGAAGGATTTAGTAGCTGTAAAATATAAGAAAAATAACAGAATGGTTGAAAATGCAAATCATTTCTGTCACAGACAAATGCCAAGAAGCAGTAAGGAAATACCATTGTTTTGTTGTACATAATGCTTGTTGCTTTAAAATACAAAATTGACCATGAGCATCAATGGAGCTGCCACTTCTGTTTCTCAGGTGGCCAGTCTGCTTCCAGCTTCTGTTTTTTCCCTCCTGCTACTGTGTCCCAGTGGCAGGGGCCAGCTAGGCTCAGCACCTGAAAAAATGAGCAGGGCAAGGCACTGGCTATTCCTGTCCCCAGGAGGTCCAGGGATGCTGCAAGTGGGGAAATCAGGGATGTTATACTGTTATATTGGGGAAATATGAAAGCTGGGGATGAATGCTCAAATTTGAGAAGCATCTTCTGGTGAAAAGGTCTAAAGTTTTAGTCTATTTTGATTTCCCAAGGAAAGGATAACAGGTTATTTTATTAGTGTAACAGAATTTAAATGCTTAGAAAAAGATGTATGATTCAGTGGTTGGAAACCAGAGCCAAACAAACTCAGTCTAGAAACTCCTCCTTTTCAACAAAGAGGATAAATAATAACTGATCCTTCACTTGCAGCTTTTAAAACATGAAAGGATATGTCATAAAATAATATGCTATGGTTCAAACAAAAGTTTAGGCTGGAAGGCAAAATCATTGCACAATGAGTTGAGAGACTCAGTAGGTCACATAAGGCCCTTCTACGCCTACTTTATTATTTTGGTATTTTTTCTAGGCCTTGGAACTCCCTGGGAAATATGCTACTATTCTCCTTGGCTTTTGTTCTCCTTTTCTGAAAGCATGGCATGACATTGAAAAAATGCCAATACAAATGATATACACTTTGTGCTTAGGCAGTTTTTCAATCCTGAATTTTCAAACCTACATGGATTACTCGAAGAACTTATACTGATTTTATGAATTTTTTTCTAAAAATATGGAAATGACTACTTGTACTAGCATTTTGTACTCTAGCCATGAATTAGCTATAACTGTAAAGATTTCTGCATCTTTTAACATTATCATTTTTTAACACTGTAAAACCTTATTTTAAGACTACATCATGCAGTGGTTTCAAGTTACCCCTAAATTGTAGTACAAATATGTTATAACTAGACTTTGCCTGTACATCCCTGAGCACACCAGTTGTACAAGTTGGGGGTTGTTTCTATGACTGAGTTACCTTCTGATCACCTAGTGTGTTTTTAGACCCCAGATACCCTCAGTTGAGTTAATGCTGTAATAACGGTGTCATGTACTAACCAGAGTATATCAATCAGTAGTTGTAGGTAACATGGAACTATAATAACTTTACTGTAATTGCTGTGTGATTATTATGTGATTCAGTCTGATTACAAAATAAAACATATTTACTTTGCCATTAATGTTTTAGCTATATTTACCTATCTCTAATAGATTTTAGCTGTAAGGTAGTGACTGAAGTAGAACTGATTTTCTCCAGGGAATAATCCTGATTCCCAAATGGTCATTTGGAAGGAAGAGTCCTTTTGCTCCATGATTCAGTGAAGCAATTAGCTCATTTTCTGTGGTCCAGGAGACACGTTACATGGTCAGGGCAGACTGCCAAGAGCATGTGTACCACCAGTCTCAGTGTGGTCGGGATTCACCCTAGGCAGGAAAGATCCTAAGTCCTGAGTCAGATAAAACTCCCCTTTGGTGCAAAAAAACCCCAAAAACCTGCAGAAATACAAGAATCTCTTTGGAGGTTTTTGCAAGTGATGGCACGGAAGAAAATTACAGAGGAAATGTGATGTTTTCTATGGTAAGCATCCAATACTTTTTATTTGACTGTTGAGTTGGCATCTCCCCAGTGCTGGCTGAGACAACTGCAAGGCTGAGGGCTGCTCTGATACCATGTCCATCCAGAAGCTCTCATATTGAGGATAAACGCATCGAACCAAACCAAAGACAGTAGAGCACGTTTGTTGCAACATGCACCACAGAGGACTACTGGTGCTTCAGCAATGGATTGCCCGCCCTTACATTATGAGAACATCCATGTCCAAAATTTGACATCCATTTTTAGTGACCCAAAACTGTAAGTTCTTCTGTAATTAGATAAGTAAAAATTATTTTTGAAAATTGATATTGAGTCAGCTTCTCATCCTTCCCATCTCACATCACTACCACAATTTATTCCCTTTCACTCTTCCCATTCTTAACATCTTATCTTGCTTGTCACAAGTATAGTTTATATAAAAATCAGTACATTTCAGGTAGAAGTAGCATGGAGAATAATTTCTGTAGGCCCTAAACTACAGGCTCATGCTGACATTAGTTACCTTCTTGAGACTCACATTGGCTGTCACCTAGATAAATTCATGCAATAATATCCCAGACTCAAAGTCCTCTTACAGATTAGATTTTGTAAATAGTTCTTACTTTTTTTTAATTATGGGGTTTTTTTTCCATTTACTTCTGGCTTGGCTCCAGGGGTTATTTTGGAATAAAACACAAGACCTTCTATTTCCTTTGGATGCAGTGATTAAACGAGGGTTTGGAAACCTCTAAACCACTCAGTAACTGAGCACATTACATGGCATGGAAAGGGACTTTCTTTCAGCCTCTTGGGCCAGCTGGGAGCCTACGCAAGGAGTCACATGAAAGAAATGATCTTGACTGAGCAACAGCAGCCAGGCAGAGCCCCAGGTGGCAGCCAGCACCAGGCAGAGACTTAACCCCACAGATATGGAGGGAACAGTAGGCACTGATTTTGTGACAGTAGAAAGTACTAATTGCATTCCAATTCCAATTGGAAATAGCCCCTGACTTAGCCTTTTATAAGGTCACATGCATGATAGAAGAATTATGGGAGGGGAATTCAGTTCCAGCTACAACACTGCATCTCAGGTTTGTAATTTAGGGAACTGTCATAATTCCCATGGTAGCCCATGGAAGTCTCATCAGCAATGCCACTGGAAACTGGGGGATATCTCAGCTGGCCAGCCAAGATGCATCCACCCAATGTGAGCAGAGGCATTCCCTACAGGAAGATGATGTCTACTGTCTGTGACATGAGAGTAGTCTCATAGTTAAAAATCACAGAGTTGTAGAAAGGTTTAAGTTGGAAGAGACCTTAACGATCACCTAGTCTCAACCCTCTGTCAATCATGTTAGCAAAATTTGCCCTTAGTGAAACCATGTTGGCTGTCAGCAATCACTTCTGTATTTTCTATTTGTCCTAGCATAGTTTTCAGGAGGATCTGCACTATGATCTTGCTGGGCATAGAGGTGAGACTGACTGTTATATAGCTCCTCAGGTCTTCCTTTTTTCCTTTTGTAAAAATGGGGATTGTGTTTCCCCTTTTTCTGTCAGTGGGAACTTCACCAGACTGCCAGAGCTCTCAGTTATAACAGATAGTGATAACTTAGACAATTCATCTGCCGGTTCCCTCAGGACATGCAAAAGTATCTCATCAGGTCCCATGGACGTGTGCACCTTCGGGTTCCTTAGATGGTCCCAGACCTGATCTTCCCCTACAGAGGGTGTTTCCTCATTCTCCCAGTGCCTTTGCCTTCTATGACTTGGCAGTGTGGCTGAAACACACTTAGCAAGGAAATCTGAGGCAGAAAAGTCATTGAGTACCTCAGCCTTTCCCATATCCTTGTTAACAAGGTCTCCCGTTTCCTTCCAGAGAGACACCATATTTTCCCTGGTCATTCTTTAATACTAACACACCTATAGAAGCTTTCCTTGTTGCCCTTGATGTCTCTAGCCATATTTGATTCTACAAGAGCTTTTAGCTTTCCTAACCCTTGTCCTCATAGATGATGTCTCTGTATTATGCCCAGGTTCCCTGCCCTTGCTTCCACCTCTGTAGGCTTCCTTTTTGTGCTTGAGTATGTCCAGGATCTTCTTGTCCACCCATGCAGGCCTCCTGACATTTTTGCCTGATTTCCTCTTTGCTAGGATGCATTGCTCCTGAGCTTGGAGGAGGTGATCCCTGAACACTTGAAACCTAAATTTTGATTTTCCTATTTGAGGAGCTGGGCCCAGTCTTAATGCTTTCATCCTCCCAGTTTGTCCACAGGAATCTCTACACAAGCATCATGAAAGGGCACTCTGTAAATTCCTAAATCCAGTTCAAAACTGACGCTGAAAGCACTAACTAAAAAGCTGTTCCATAACAGCAACTATCTTCTATCGAGATTATTCAGCAGTAAGCAGTATTTATAGTAAAGCTCCTGATTTATTTGTAATGTTTATACAAAATGTCAGAACAAATTACTTACATCCAATACAAACTCTGCTTTGCAATTCCATCCATTTTGTTAGGTTTTTATACTGGCCCTAATTTGCATCTTTATGTTAAAACATGAAAATAGAGCTGCTTTCCTTGAACACCCTCATTTTTCATTAACTTCAATAGAAATGTCTCATGTAAAAGGAATGCTAGATCAGAAAGTGGTGGCTACAGTAAGAGCAAGCTAAAAAATGGCATGCCAAAGGGGACAGTGTTCTCCAGTGCTTTACAAGGAAGATCCCTTTTGAATCAGGAAATATTGTGCATAAAACTTAGCAAACATTATGAGCTTCATTTTAGATCCCCTAGCTACAGTTTTCAGTGGGTCCCATACTGATTTCAAGAAATATTTTACAGTCCCAGAGTGAGTTGAAAAGGATCCCTTCATTACCCACAAACCTTCAGACAAAATGGCTGAAGTCAGTGTAAAGAAAAGAGCATCCCCTTACAGCAATTGGCTTTTAAGAGCAAAACTCAGGGTATCTCTGTTTTGGTTAACATGGCAAATCAAGGGAAGTTCATGTGTATAAATTATTCTAACAGTGGTATCTTAAAGATCGAACACAGCATACATCAACATATCTCTTTAGAATAAACGCTTCTAAAATTAAGCTTTAAAGCATTTATGTAAAACACAGAACAAGTTTTCTGCTTCTACAGATGATATTCACCATCATTTCCTTTTGATCCACCCTCACTGTTTGCCCCCTCAGCCATATGTACAAACAGCAGTGTTTTTCCCCAGAACAGTTAGAAAGATTGTAATGACATTGAATATGACCTGGTTATAATATTGAATAGATTAAAAGTAACAAAACAAAAGCCCAAAGCAACAGAAAAACAGACCATACTGTAATTAATGTTGTAAACCAAAGGTGTTTCTGTCAGTCCCAGCACAACATCATACTAGTCACCTCTGTTTCCTTTTGTTAAAAAAGTTACATTCCTGCGCTAAAAATTTGCATTTTATTCCTGATTACATTATGCATTCTCACTGAGAAAGTGCAGAGGACACAAGTATTTAAGTATGCGAATCAGACAAGACTGCAACGTTGCCAATTCTTCAGTCTATTTTTTCACCAGTTCACCGGAGGTTCACATATTGCTTCCTAACCACTAATAGGAGCTATTTGCCACGTGCATCTCATGCACTCATTGTGGAAAACTGTAAGGCACTTTGTTGGTTGTTTGTATTTACAATGTAAGGACATGTTTCTGCACCAGTGATTTCTGTGGATGCATTGCTACTGATGTGAGCAGGAGCTCCCGTGATGGAGGATGTTTCCTCTTCTTTAGACTGGGTGGCAAATCCATTTCAGACATTGCCAGATGGGAAATGGTATGCTAATTAACCAAGCATCTGATTCTGTTTTTAATAAATATTTTAGTATTCTTCCTATATATTGCCATGAAGATGCTTTAAATGTGGGTTTAAGGTAATAAAAACATAAAAGTCAGTAACAGGTGTAGAACAATAAAGACCCATGACTGAGACCTGCATCATGCAGTAGCAAACAGGAGATATTTCTGTGCCAGTTAATCAGTTAAAAGTGCAGAACCACATAGATGGATACAAAGCCAAACATGTAGGAATAGCAAATGACCTTTTAGATGACACAAAGCCTGAAAATTGTCTGATGCAAAGGCAAATAAAGGCAAAACCTCACTGTAAAAATATTTGTTATGTCAAGTATGCACAGTAACATCAAGATCTGGCTCAGAAACAGCTGAGCTCTCACTGTTGCTTTGAGATAAATCATTCTAGAAATGCCCCAGTGTCTAGAGACCCAGTTCATTTTCAAGCAGCAGCAAACAGGTGGGCTGACACAGTGGGGTGAGCTTATGAAGATCTCTATTCTCACATTTACAAGAGATGATTCAAAATACAGAAGGGGAAAATTTTGGATATCAAGTGTCCTTGTCTGTCTATCCTGAATTGTCTTTATTTGCACAATTTATTGTGTTAATATTTATGCCTTTGTGTGAAAATCTGAAGGATAGCATATTAATGTGTTTTTTCAGAAGCTGTATTTTTTTACCAGGGAAACTGGAAAATTTTAATCCAAGTGTGTAATAAACTTACATTTTTTTTATAGCCCCTATTCCTTTTAAATAACCATAAAGCCTTTTACAGAGGCCATGCTCCAATAAAATTGCAGATTTATGCTTTGATTTAAAAACAAGCAAACAAGAATTTATGTTTTCCATTGAATGAGGAAAATATTATATTACTGTTTTAGCTCTCCTTTTGCTGTACTATGTAAAGCAACAGTGATGATGTATGGAGTAATTTGGGAGGAAAAAACTCTTCAAAATATATCTCAAGAAAGCACAGTGAAATAACACACCACGGGAGGAAGATGAATCCTCAGCCAGCCATTCCCAAGTTCTCTCAAAAGGACATCACAGACCTAACCCACAAGCACGAGTGCTGCGAGGAACGCTCCGTAAGGAAGGGCACGGCCCTGTTACTACAAAATAATGCGGCTGTTTGGTGGGATTAAGCTATTTCCTGAGTGTGCATGGGCAGTAGCACGAATCCTGGTGCCTGTGCTCTCTTATGCAGAGAGCCTTGGCCCCGGGCAGCCAGCTTGGTGCCTGGGGAAGGGTTTCTACCAGGCCCTTCCAGGTACTGTGGGTGTTGCAATGCTGTATTGTCCTGGGGCGTTTAAGCAAGCAGCCTCAGCATAGCCAGGAAGGAGGGGTCTGGGAAGAGCTTTTGAAGGGATGTAATTTCTATTGACATGTTCATTTGGCTTCTGTTTAAACCAATGAACTTAACGAATATGTCATCATAATGCTTAAATGACTAATTAAATTAAACCTGGGGTAGTTCGTAATAGTAAGCTAATCAGAAGCACATGTTTGGAGGTCAAATAGTTCTACTACCATCTTATCTATTGTCAGCACTTAATACAAACAAGCTTCCAAATAAGGCACAGGTGACAGTTAATTCAACCCTGAGGGACATATACTAAAAACCTACATGCAGTGTATCTTCATGAATGAAGAGGAAAAAAAATTGAAAACAGAAAAAAAGATCAAAAATACTGTCGAATCAGAAGGGGCAAGTAAATAATTTAGGGTTGAAGAAACCTAGAGCTGTATAAGGCTGATGTGCAGAGCAAGAAACAAGCTTGGGTAGAGGGTACCAGTTTGGTGCAAGGCACCTTGTTCAGCCATTCCCCATCTGACTTGTGGCAAACTGGCTTTACCTCCCCAGGAACACAGGACTCCAACAGATGGCAGATGTTCAAACATGAGCCACGAAAATCCTGCTAAAGAACACTGTCCTACAGAAACCCTGGAAAGTGGAGTTCAGAAGGCTTTCCAGTGCATCAGAGAAAGGATGGTGACATTGCACCTCTAGCAAGGGTTGAGTTGCTGTGCCTGGGATCCCCTCCACGGGTACCCTTCCTCTCATCCTCTGAGGTTTCTGGCAAGTACTACAGGACGGGGTTTAATCACATAATTTGGGCCATTAAAAAAAAAAAAAAAGACTATTTAATCCTCTGTTTCTCTAGCTAGTGATTAGAATTGGTAGCTTTGGGAGAAAACCCTCCTCCTGACAACCCTGTTATACAACGTGACAAAGTACCTGCTGGGGTTTCCTTCTTGATCTCTTCTCTTACTTCTCACATCATTGAGGGAGTCCAGGTGAAGAGCTTGTGCAAGAGGCCTTATTTTTAGATGAAAAAGTTATATGAAACAAATCCTGCTTTCAGCTTTTCCTTTCATTTCTGGAAACTACCACTATGTCAGATTAAGACTGGCAGCTTCCCCTCCTGGAAATACACAGTGAAAGACTGCCTTTACTGAATCACACTTGATTTGATGTTTCTTGTGTTTCTGTGTTTGAAATAATTTCCTACGTGTAATTATACACTTAAGCAGTATTTATGTGCATCAAATAGCTACACAGTTTTCCTGTTTTCCAAAAGAGATTGGCTTGCTCTGGGAACATTTTGCCTTACTACTGTGTTTTTGGACTAGATATTGCTACTTAGGATACAAGTAAGAGTAAGAGACTATTAACTGTGCTTTTAAATGAATTGTAAAAAATGGTCCCACATGAGGCCACACATTCATGCAGACAAAAAATGTGTACACAGTGTACAGAAGTGTAATTATACTGAACCCACACGTGTAATGAAAAAAAAATTAGGAATTGACACTGCTTTAATAATGTGCCAAATATTAAATTATGCTTTTTAAATTCAGATTCACAGTAAATCTTCTGAATTTTAAACAATCTGTCTACTGCCATGACACCAGTCTCTCATTCATCTGCTTCCTGACAAAAACCTGCCTCTGTCAGATTTTGAGTGAGTGTAACTTTTGAGAAGAAGTTCAATGATAGCCAAATCCTATGGCACTCATACAGCTAAAACCCAACTGCAAATTGCAAGTGGCTAGAGACTGCGAGAGAATGGTCTCCTACCTTTGTTAAACCCTCCATTTCAGGGTTTAACAGCACAGTTCTGGAGACAGCAAGGAATAGTCCTGCTTTAGTATGACTCATTCAATTTTTTTGTAGTGTATGTGTCTTTCCCACTTAATAATAACTCAGTGTGATAGAGTATATAACCCTATGACCTCCAACGAAATTGGGAGGACTTAAAGGAGAATGGAGCTTAGGCTGCAACAGTGGTTGCGCAAAAGCCTTTGTAAATTAGGCTGCAAAAATACATAAAATTCTACAAAACAGAGTTATAGGACAGCTTTTTCCAGACTCCTCATGCCTTAACATGGAAATGTGAGGTTTCAGGCTTCCCTTCACCCACACCAATCTTTTAAGGAGCTTACTGTTCTAAATTTATTTATTCTGCTTCTTGGTATAAATACCTGCTCTCTGCAACCTGAATGTTCACATCCTTCTTGACTTCCTATGACACTGAATTTCACAGATCATTATGCAAAAAGACATTTCCTTTGTGCTCAGACTCTTTCACTCAGTTTAAAATGTCTGCAATAAATCATAAAATGTCCCAGGTTGAAAGGGACCCACAGGATCACCAAAGTCTGACTCCTGGCCCTGCACAGGACAACTCCAAGAACTACACCATGCACCTGAGAGCATTTCATCTCACATGGTATTTGTATATGTTGCCTGGTATGCACAAAATTTCTCAGTGAGGGTGAAAAGCACAGAAAATCCAATAACAAACACACTTTGAAAGTCAAGATTGTTTGAAAGGGATAGATTTCTCACCACAAATACTATTATGTCAACAGCCATACCTTTTGCCAGCTTTAATTTGTCTCAGTCTATTGATTGTCCCTTGTGGAATGTTCCCGCATCGCTCCTCTACGGCTACAGAAAGAGGAAGGATCACTTCCACCCATGGCTGCAGCCAACGCAGCCTCGCTGAGATCAATGGCATGACCTGCCATCTGAAGTCATTAATGTAACATTACAGCTATAAAGTCTGGGCCAGCTCTGGCTTGCAGGCAGGTGTACGTGCCAAAGAACTTCATTAACAGCAGTAACACTGGACTGATGGAAAAGGCCTCGCCAGAACCACTCTCCTTGCTCACAGCTGAGGCACAAGCTTGTCTTGTGCATGCACTTGTGTTTGCTTAGGCAGCTTTGGTCTCCACATGTACTCCAGGCAGAGTAGTCAGAGTAGTCAGAGCTGAAATTAGATAGCTCTTTTATCAGTTTTCTCCCTCTTTTACTAGACTAATGATCTGGACTGGTTTCCCCCTCCTAGCAGGAAGGTCTTTGCTTCTGGCTGATGGTCCATGTGCTATCCATTTCCCTTTCTGCTGGGGTGTTTCACAAAACCACTCAAAACTCTCCATCCCTGCTTCGGCTTTCTTCTGGGAAGACAATCTGTGTTGAGTCAGTGGAAGCTATGAGTTACAGTCTGGATCCCACCCAGGGATGGGTGTTAAGAGCTTGCTGCATTTCAGAGCTTTTCTGAAGGAGGCTTCACACACTCCCCTTGTAAAGCAAGTGTCCATTTTTGCTTCCCAGCCTGGATTGCTGAAGTGAGACTGAATAACCTCAAGCAATATTGGGGGTCAAATTCAGGCAAATATTGCAGTAGATACAAGACTTGCATGAGCTTCAGCCATTCTCATGAAATGGGCCAATCCCTTTTGCGCATTATCACACAGGAGCTCTAAAGATAACTGTGCTGATATTTGTGAAGAGGTCCAATGTCCCAGTAATTCCTGCTTCATAGTAGCACAAGGAAGAACTGATTATCTCCATTTCACACAGCTTGCTGCTTAGTCAGAGTGACACAGGACCCCTGCATGGAAGAGCTGGGAAAAGAGGACTGCTGAGCAGCTGCCCATCACAGAGCATCCTATGCAACAACTGAAGCAGGAGTTGAATGTGAAAAACACCGTATGTGATCATGTAATTAACAAATGTATCATAATGCCTCAGCATAAGGGAGCTAAATTAAGCTATGGATGCATAATCTAGCTTGCATGTAAGATCTTCATAAAGACTGTATCCCTTTTATTGTTATCAGTGAGTGCTCCAGGCAATAAACAACCCTGCAGTTAGATTTCCTTGCTTGGGCACACAGCTGCTAAATTCAGCATTTATTAGTGGTGTCTGAGAGGGAGACTGGTGTTATTGATGAAAGGCTGTACAAGGAATAGTTGCAGTATTACAACTGCCTCTCTGTAAAAATGGCTAGGAAAAATTTAGCTCTTAAAAATTACTGTGCTTTGGGAGGAATCCATAGCACTCTACATGGCACCTGAACAATTACAATATAGTACAATTTTGAGCAGAATAACTCTATGGGCTGAATGAAGGCTACTTCCACATATTTACCTACCATGAAGCTCAGTTTAGATGGTAGTAATTGCTTGTTTGGTAATGGCATTATGAAGCTGAATTAATGGTGTGTACGATATATCTTAATGCTCTATAAAGGTGCTTCAATATTTCAGGCTCAAGGAGACTACTGAGCAGGAAAGATATATGTGAAAAGGGAAAGACTGATGGTCCCATTTTTCATTTTCATTATGGATGGACCTGATAGCAGTCACCCTGCTTCACAGTCTGCCTGGGGAGAACTGATTTACATTTCTGCTTTGCAGCATGTGGCTTCCCTGGGTGAATGCCATAAAGGGTATTGTCTGGCTCACTGCTCCTTGAAGACCAGACTCCTCACTCTGAGCTGTGACAGGTCTATGGTCCACCAAGATAAAGCTTATTAATGTGGAAATTTCATGTGACAATAAGGGGTGTCGGAAGGAGGGCACCCCCATGCACTGAAGGGTGCTGCAATGCCATCACACAACCTGAGCTGATTCATACTTGTATTGCTCACAGAAGCGTTAAAATGTATACAGCCTTCAGTTACCAAACAAATATGGTACTTGCATCTATGTCTGTGCAGAGAACACCTGCTTACCAGCTGTGGAGTGACTGTCCTAAGCAGAAGGGTGGCCTGAGAGCCTGGTCTAGATCATATTCCTCCCAGGCAGTGCTGGGTTCATCACCTTCCCACCAAGCCTTCCCTTGTTAACCACAGACAAAAAGCACTGGCTTAGTGCAGCAACATTTTTCACTGCATTCTCAGAGATGAGGCCGCACGGATCACAGGTGGGTCCCATTTCGCCATCTGTAAGTGGAGAAGGTAATTTGTTGCCTCCCGCTGGTGCTAGGAGGTTCTGCTTGTTGCCATTTTGTGCTTTGCATGCAGAAGGTAATACACAAGTGCATGTTTGATGCAGATATTTGCCAGAGGCTTACAAAGCTTCCCATATGGCATCTCCACGCAGTGCTCATGAGCTCAGATTTTCTCTGCACGGAGCTGAGGCAATAAAATAGTGTCTCTGTCAAGCTGGAAGCCTCCAGAAACCAAAGTTAATGCCTCAGAAACATTTTAGAGGGTTTTCTTTATTCTATTTTTTTTTAAAGCATCTGAAAGTTTTCTGGACTTTCAAATTTGCGTTCTAATTCTTATCCTAAATGTCCTCTGCTCCAACCCTTTAGCTTCTTTTTCTCCTCAGAAAACTAGAAACAGCTTTAGAAGGTTGAAGTAGAACAGTTGTGCTTCAAAATACGTACTTTTGAAATAACATTCCCATTTAGAGTTTGGAATTGTTACTGTATGCTGAAAGTAATGCTTTCTTTCACTTTGTGTCTTAACCTTGAACACACTAATGCAGACTTTTTGCCTAAATGCAGACAAAGAACGTTTCTGTCCACTTTCTAGCTTTAGTAATTCCCTCTCTAAAGAGAACAGTGTGCAGGGCAGGTGGACAATGCCTAAGGACAGAACTTATCACCTGCCACTGTGCCCCGTCCCCTCCATTGCCCTGATAACAAAAATCACTTGCTGATTTCAAGAGCCATACTAAATTTGAGCTAAGTCATGCTTAATTATGACTGAGAGGGATAATTTTCAGTCAAGCTTAATATCATATTACATAGTGGTACATAAGGTCCTTTTCTCACCAAGGGAGATATAAGCACTCATGCTTTTATAGCTCATTAATTAATTAATTTGCTCTGAATAGCGAAATATATGCATGGTGCTTCCCAAGGACGTAACATATGGAGACAGAACATAATCGGTCACACTGAGCTGGGTGATTCACCTAAACTCAAGTGTGGTACCTGTGTCTGACCTGAAGGTTAACTGGTACTTTGATTCACCTTCAGCACTCACCAAAAAGGCAACTTTACATATACAAGAAGAGAAAGCAAACATCATTTAAGGGAACTGTGCTTAATGCTATTTCTTGTTTTGCCTGTAGTACTGAAAATGGGACAAAAGCATTTGGGACAAAACATTTCATCCCAAATGAAAGCTGGAAAACCAAACTAACTATTTTAATAAAGAGGTTTAATTCAAACCTAAATTGTACTTAAGAAAAAAACACCAAAACAAACACAATATTATCATTGAAGGTCACCCATTGAATCCACAAAATATCTTAGCCATCTCCCCACTGCTGGTCAGTCTGTGCCTTTGTAACTGCCAGATCTCAGTGACCCAAAATTTAAAGAGTATTTTACCCCTCATATACCAACTTTGTGAAGTGGAAGAAGCATTTATCCCATTGGAAGAAGGATTATCAAGACAGTGGATTGTTAAAGAGCATAAAGGCAGCTTTGATTGGGAACGAGGACAAGAACCTGTGTCAAAATAGGGGAATTGAGCCCAGCTATTCCCCTTCTTCTGCTTGTGCAGGTTGTTGCTGGACCCAGCTGCAACAGCCCCAGGCATGTTGCAGAGCCTGCTAGTAAGTTGCAGGCAGCCTCTCACTGCAGGGCACCTCCAGCTGGAGGGCTGAATCCTGCATCCCCATGCCCAAGGTGGCACAGTGCGGCAATGCCTTCCCCAAGTGCCCGACAGTGACAGCCCTGTTGCTGCCCCCTTGGGCCCCATTGCTTGTGAAATGCCAGCCAGGACTAAATCGTGTACCCAAGGCCACAAGATAGCTTTGCATCTGACCTGGCAGTCGTACCTACATCTTGCAATGCCCAGCAAGGCATCCCCCGGTTTCACACGGCTCCCATTTGAGAAAGGAACTCCATATGGTTAAATGGATGTATAAAATGGTAGAGATTTATGGGTTCAGGATCTTATCCAGGCTGTTATGGTGATTTAGAGTTGGGTCAGAACCAAAACCTTTGATCACACACACAGATTTGGGTGGCATTTGAAATCTGGATCCACTTCTAAAATCTGCATCTGACTCATCTCTAGCTACAGACACGGTGTTTTATGGTTTTATTTCTATTCCAGGGGGACATTTTCATGCATGCCTTGTAGCAGACAGAGGAGGTGGAGATCTCTATATGATTTATATTCAAGGTAATGCATACATAACTACATCTGTATTTCTCTAGCACATAGCGAGATACAAATTTAACTTTATTCATTTGCTGCACTAGGTAACAATGCAGCTCCCTTGGCAACACATCAGCCACAGACAGGAGTTAGGTAGAAGAGAGATTCAAAGCCAGTCTCCTAATTGACTTTTTGAAGTCATAAGCCATTCGTAGCTATAGCAGTAATGGCAGTAAATATATCGTTTTTGGGACAGTAGAGAAAAAAGTCTCTACCACCAATGTTTATTTCAGTGAATGCTGGAACACTTCAAATGCTTTCTGAAGATGTTCAAGAAGAAGCCTTTCTTGTTTTGCTTTAGTAAACCACTCTGCTAGTTAGACTGTTGAACAAAAAATTGCAAACTTTTGATATTTTAAAAGGTTAAGACTTCTGGTTTTTTAAACCCAGTAATTTAATCTCTGTGTAACAGAAGATTATATTACCCCAGAAGAAAATTCATTTGTTTAGTTGGGAAGAAGTGACCTCATTGAATGTGATTCACTTATCTGTGGGTTTAGGTGAGCAGCCTTTTTTAAACTGATCAGGAGAACAAGGTGTTCAGCTGGCTCTGGAAAAAAGAAATAAAATGTTGTTTTCTGAAAAAAGGTAATAGCTGTTTCTTTTTGTGGAAAATGTGAAGTCTAACAGGTGTAAGGCAGAACAAAATGAACATGAAAGCAAGAACACATTTCCATATGCTATTTTGAGATCTTTGAGAGAGACTGAATCTATTTTCACATGGAAAAACAGCACACCATACAGAGTGGGATATTTCTGTTCTCCAACCAAGATGCATTTCTATCCAAGGGGATACAGAAATACCAAATTACACTTTGAATTCCTGGGGCAAAACACCAATATCAGGAGCTTGTATCAGGAGCTTGACATCCTGTAGGCAGCAGCATCCGCGTGCACCGTGACAGAGCTCTGTGTTGGCTGCTCCTTCATCTCTGTGACCCAGGGGAGGTCCCTCTGACCGTATTTCTTCCTCCTCTAGCTGCCCCTTCACCTGTGTGCTGAAGAATCCATGTCCAAGGTCAGAATTAGGGTCCTTTTGGGTTGTATTGACATATTTCTCAGCTGTGCCACAGGATCCTGTCTACCAGTTTCCAGCTCCGAGATACCTGACTAAGTGATGAATGCAAATTTACGGAAGACCCTATGTCATGGATCCCGAGACAACTAAGGCAGAAGAAGCTTGTGGGTGAGTCAAACTCTAAGGAGCCCAGTTCCCACAGTGAAAATCACTGCTGCAATGGAGGTGCGTGGCTCTTTACACCATGCATGGGGAGAGCCAGACACCCAGCAGGACAATGCTGAGACATCACCATGCTGAGAAGGGAGCTGTCATATCTAGCCAGGAGGAAATAACAGGAAAAAAATGGGACTGCAAAGCTGACTAACTTCTAAAGCTGGAATAACAGCAATTCTCAGCTGTACACCTCTTCCTGGAGCTAAATATTTCAGACAGGTCAGTCACAGCACAGTCACAACTGTCCAGAAAGAGACATTTTCTTATGCATCTGAGATACCTTGGCATACCCAAGGAAGGAATGACAAAGGAAAAAGAAAAAAAAAAACAAGACTAGAAACCCAAGAGTCCAGATTACTGTAGAGCATTGGATATAACACCAGGTGTCATCCAGGCAACAGAAGCTGACCCCTGAGCACTCCAGCACACCAACCAACACTCCACTGGTCCTTCAGAACAATCCCTTGAGGGCTAAAAGCCATGGCCTCATGAGCCCACCATGTCTTTCAGGACTGCCTCAAAGACTGGGGTGTTCGTGCCAAGCCCTGCCCTTCAGTGCTGAGTGGAGAGCTGCTGGCCTATGTCGAGGATGGATTTAACCCCTCTGGTGATTGGGACATGCATTTTGAGCTGGCATTACAATAAATGCACCTTACTTCAGTTAGGTTTAAGCTGATTATTCAGTGGCCAGCGCCGACTCAAGGCAAGATCAGAACAAACTACAGTAATTCCCACGCTGTTCTTCTTGCTTCCTGCTCATGCACAATGTGTAAAGCAGCACTGCCAGCTGGACTGGGGGCAGCCTCTTGTCAAAACCAGCGTTACTGAACATACGAGCTTCAGCTACTCTGTCCACACAGAGGACCAAATTCCGTGAGTTTCACATAATGGTGGAAATGTCACCTATGTAAGTCTGGAATCACAGAGCAGAATCTATCCTCCCCGTGTTCAGCAATGCCCAGAAGTTCTTGGCGTGCAAACTGCTGTATTTACAAGGGTCAGAGCGTTCTTACAGGCCCCGAGAAGGCTGTAAATAGTACAGCTAAGCAAAGATGAGAGCTAGCTGTTGCTAAGAGGCTTGATCCCAGTTTCCCTTTCTTCCTTACACTTTCCACTTGGCAGTAGCTCTAGATTCAGCAATCAGTCTCTGGGCAGACAGGAGAGTGCCAGCACCAGGAAAGTGATGGGAGTGCAGGAAGAGCCATGGGAACGCCACTTTCAGGGACAATTAGCTATTAAATCAAGTCACCCACAGCATCAAACGGCACTGCTGGAAATGGCCTCAGACCTTTTCCAGTGCAAATTTCCTTTAACCAAAAACCCTGGTGAAATGTCTCATCTTCTTCTTATGCCGGTAGCTGGATGGAGGGTCCTGACGGCTGCTGCCGCAGGCAGAACCAGCAGCAGGTTTCAAGTGTGATGTAGCTGAAGAGCACTTGCTTGTGCAAGAGGATTTTGGTGGTGTTATTTATCACAGGCATTTCTCACTCCCTGTTTACGCATCTTTTTACCTTCCTCAACTTACTTGAGAAGGCATTTCAGAATAACCAGCAAAGGATGTAAAGCGGATAGGTTATCACTCAGGCACCATGAAGACACATGCACCCTGATATACATCAGGATAGAGGAAGGCAATGATTTAGTCTTCTGCAGTGTGAATGCTGGTCCTCTACAGCTCACAGAAGCCAGCATATATGAAAGATTTCCAAAGGCTGGTGAGTAATTCAGTGCTGACTTTTTCAGCTGCGTGGAAAACTACAAACACAGCAGCTCTACCATATTTGTGAAACGTAAAATGAAAAGATATTGATGTCTGGTATCTGCAGCTGGGTTTGTTCTGCTATTTAGGTCCTATTTCAAATGGAAAAAATTTAGAATAATATGTTAATGCTTACACTGACAGTATTCACATATCAAGACTTGGACTATAGACATTCAGTGCAATTCTGCCTCAATTATTGTGCTTCTGAAAACGTCCTACGGGAAAGAGATGGCAAGGCAGCCTGTTCATGTTCAATAGCTTTAGATACACTGGATTTCATCCTGATTTTATCAATCTAGAAAATGATAAAAAAGTGATATCAAATAAAAAATATGGCTGTTTTGATTATAGTTTTTAACAGGATATTAGAAAGGTTGCAGTGTTTCCTTAATGCCTTCCTGGAGTTCTTAAATAAACACCCAAATTTCTAGGTCTTTGTAAATCCACCTAATACCTTGTGTCTCTGTTCACTCTTTTTTCCTCTCTCTAGAGTGTACAGTTACATGCACAAATATTCAAAGTGAGACCAAGTCTGAAAATCATCTAGGCCCACAGGTGCCCTGAAACATTACAAGGAATTGTAGTCCTTTCCCCGGACCTTGTAATATAGCTAACATGTCAAAATAAAAATGCCTTGTGCTGTGAAGGCAGAGATGTAAGAGAGGGCCAAGAACTTTCATACCCCCAAAAGGAATAGAATCCTCCATGCAGGGATCTCCCACAGGTTTCAAATGTATTCCTTCCGCTGAAGTGTTTCCTGACTCAGAAACCTATGTGCTCATATTAAAAACATCATCTAAAGGTCTTTTTTGAAGGTTGAGATTAGAATTTTTTATACAGCTCACCTTGACTTTAATTGAATTTTATGTTTACATCATTTCACATGAAAACTTGACTTTAAATTTCTTTTTTTACCTCTCTGGAGATTGCACAAGTCTGGGAAGCAAAGCATTTTATTACACTGCAGACTGAAATCTGCTGTTTTCACGGTAAATGACTATGATGAATTGGTGCCTGTGACTGTGGAGCCAGTTCACAGAGACATCACGTCCTCTTGATAAAGGGTCTGCTAGTACTGTTTGCAAGTCAAAAGCTTGGTCATTAGCCAGAAGCTTGATAGCTTACATAGCCTTTTAGTCTCACATAAGGATAAAAACACAAGAGGGGGTCAATTCTATACACTAGATGGAACATTAAAACTCATTTCCATCACTCTGGTCACTACAGGTAATTTTCAACACAACCATTCTGAAGTGCAGTGTAACTATTCATTAAGAAGAACTAAACCAAAGCTATAACTTCAAACTATGAGCATAATGCCTTGCAGCACAAGAGCTCCCTCAAGCAAAAGAGCTTTTTGCTAGCTCTGGCTTGGACCCACAGTAAAATTCCAGCTACTGCATTTCCCAGTCGGTGAGCAGTATCAGCTCTCTGCTGTGTCATTGTGAGTGTTGGACATACCAAAAGTTCTCCCATAATTTATTTTTTTCTTAGTGAACAGGGGATTGATTTGGCCAAACACTTGATTTAGGTCTATATTCTTCCATGTGGAATTTGAGCTTCTTTTTTAACACAACCTGCAGCTATTGCTCAATCCTTGAGACAGACTGACACGGTTTAACAACCAACCTCTGTGTAAAACTCACAATTGAAATGTTCAGAATGAAAGGGAGCATGTAAGCCCATGAAGCACACTAGCCTTCTTTAAGGCATGTTTTTTCTCTATCTTCTTAAATACATGGAATCTACCTGCGATTTTCTTTTCTCAGAATAGTATATCCCCTTGCCAGACTTCTGCGAAGTTATCCGAGTCAAGAAGGAATGAAAGAAGTGGGATTTGTGAACACTCAAGACTGCCAAGAAAGCAGCTGAATGTAGCACAAAATCTCTTGGGCTCCAAATATTTAATCTTCTTACAATACTACAGAGTTAGAGGCCAATACTTATTTACTGCTTTCATACTACAGTAACAGCATACACCCTAGCTGAGAACCAAAACATTTTGTTTTTCATGGGGACGGCACCCTAAAAAGTGTCTGCAGGCAGATTTAAATCTCAAACCACTGCAAGGGAAGATCATCACTGGCTGCTGCTGCCGCTGCTTTGAAGACTGCTCCTGGAGGAACTGCCTGCTGCCATCTATTGATGCACTATAGGAAGGCGCTGGACCAGCAAGCCCCCAGTCAGGTGCTTCAGTGAACATTTTCACTGCTGGATTACAAATCCTGTAGATCTGAGATGTGGAACTCTGAGAGAAATCCTTACTCGGTGACTCAAGAGCAACAGAATTATTTAACATAATTCAAGCCAAGAGTTCACTACAGACAAACCTTAGCTATGTGGGCTTAGGATGGCCTGAACTCCAGAACCTTAAACACCATGAATATCCTTATTGCATCCTCTTTCCCTTCCAGTGCAGGAGAAGCATTAAGATCTTGACTTTTAGGGGGCCCTCCTTAGGGAGAGGTCACAGGATCCATCCACTGCGTCTACAATTAAGAATTGGATGAATTTGTGAGTGTCACCTTCAGCCAGCACCCACAGCACTGAGGTCACTTGGCCTGGGTAAAGCTAGAAGCCTCCTAGCCAGTGCTGGTAACACACCAAGATGAGAGTACCATCCCATGGGAGCAGCAAGCTCCCATGGCATCAGCTTTGTGTGACACTGCAGTCACTCCAGGGACAAAATCTGCCATCCAAAGAAAGAGGGTGGTGATAAGGCAGCTGCCTTTGGCCCTGCAGTTCAGAAACAATTTTCTTCCAAGAGAGGAAAAAGGGTCTGTTGAGCCTGGTACTGGATCCCTCAGTCCTGAGCAGCTCAGCACTCTAGAGGTGACCTACCCAGAGGCAGTACCTGGAGTGTCACTCAGCTGTGATACAAGCCAGCCCTCCTGTACACCCGTGGTGTACACAGAGAGCACAAAAGGGTCACACTCACCAGCTATGTGCTGCAAAATTCATAGGGGTACAAAAAGAAAGAAGCAAACACAGCCCTAGGGATGGGGTTTAAGTATGGTTGGCACCTGGATGGCCAGTAACCTCTGGGGTGAGTGTAAATGGCAGGGACTCACTGGCGGTGGGTGACTGCATCTTTGCAAGCACAGAGCACACCAAGAAGATTTATTTGAGTTTCCTTGATACTAGGCAGCAAAGGGATGGGAAGGTTTCAGTCTGTGAACAGAGGCTAGAAAAACTATTACAGAACATCGTAATGAAAGAAGCAAGTTTTAAAAGGGAATCTTTACTCATGATCGGACCCTAGTTAATCCTGGTAAGAAGAATGACAGGAACATCTTCGAGTTAGTCCCTGTAGATAGCAATAGGTTAGAGAGGAAGAAGAGAGGTGAGCAAAGAGCTGTGATCTCATTGGAATGGGTATTTTAGTTACTATTGGCAGCCTGCTGAGTCAATGCTTCTATGATTTTCTTAAAACAGAAGTGCTTTCCTCCTTCCCTCCCCCCTTATTCAGTTTGAGACTACTTTTATGTGCAGATTTGAACCCTGAAAGCAGAGAAGTACTGACCCCGGAGCTCTCCAGTGGAGATAACAAGACTTGGCTGGGAGTGGAGAGTATGGGCTCACACCTCTTTTGTTTTATAGTATTTTAACAACTCAATTTTTTTCTAAGTAGTGGTTTTCATATATGCTTTTGTATAGCCTGTATCTTAAGACATAACCACAACACCAGACAAAAAGAACAAATTACCCACAATCCACCCCTGGGTCCTTCACTACAGCTCCAATATGACTTTCTACTGTTGTTCCACTTAAATACATAAATTAATACGTGCTTTGCCCATATTTCTCCCAATAAGTCTCCTTATCTCAAAGTCCTCATGACTCCCAACCATCCTCTGCTACCAAAAAGGACTGTCATGGTTTGACACTGGCCCAACACCAGGCACCCTTGAGAGTTGCTCGCTCACCCTCCCCTACCCCAGCTGGGCAAACGGAGGGAACAGAGGAGAAAGGGTTAACGGAGGCTTCATGAGTGAGATAAGGAGAGTGGGAGAAAATATTTCAAGGGCAAAACAGCAAGGATACCTACACATAGATCAGCCTTTAGCAGAGGACTAGATCTCTGAATTGCTCTCTACAGTTTCCTGCAAGCATACTCTATATGCATCTGTATTACGGAATATGAGCCTGATGCACAAGGTCAAAAGGGAATAAAAAGCTTATGCAGTGGATTTTATAAATATACCTTATAAAGGAAATTTTAGTGTAAACAGAGTAAGAGTGTGATTTAATTCCCAGAGATCCAGCCCATAGACCTCACTAATGTGCTAAAGAGATTTGAGCTGGTTATGTCATGCTCAAAACCAGAAAAATTAAACAAGCTGTGGGTAAAGTATTGACTGGGACAAGGAAATCTGGATAGAAACTCTTAACATTTCTCCAGTAATAATGACTTAGCACTTTCCACTAACAACTTGGGCAAAACAGACTGGACTTGGGCAAATTAATTTAATTTATTCCCAAAGAAGAGTCAGAGTAGGGTGATGAGAAATAAAACCAAATCATAAAACAGCTCTCGTCACGTCTCCCTCTTTCTGGGCTCAGCTTCACTCCTGATTTTATCTACCTCCTCCCGTCCAGCAGTGCAGGGAGATGACAATGGGGTTTGTGGCCAGTTCATCACATTATCTCTGCTGCTTCTTTCTGCTCAGGGGGAGGACTCCTCACACTCTTTCTCTGCCTCTGGTGTGCGGTCCCTCCCACAGCAGACAGTCCTTCACAAACTTCTCATGGGGTATAGTTCTTCATGAACTATGGTCCCTTTCACAGGATGCAGTCCTTCAGGAACGTACTGCCCCAGAGTGGGTCCTCCATGAGGTCCCAAGTCCTGCCAGCAAACCTGCTCAGTGCGAGCTCCTCTCTCCATGGGGCCACAGGTCCTGCCAGGACCCTGCTCCAGCCTGGGCTTCCCACAGGATCACAGCCCCCTTCAGGCCTCCACCTGCCCCAGTGTGGGGTCCTGCACAGGCTGCAGCTGGATCTCTGTTCCCCCATGGACCTCCACGGACTGGAGGGTCACATCCTGCCTCACCACGGGCTGCAGGGCAATCTCTGCTCTGGTGCCTGGAGCACCTCCTCCTGCCCTTTCTGCCCTGACCTTGGTGTCTGCAGAGTTGTTTGTCTCACATATTCTCACTCCTCTTTCACGGCTGCCATGTCATGTCACAGCATTAGATATTTTAACCCAGAGGCGCTACCAGTGTCACTGTTGGGCTCAGCCTTGGCTAGCGGTGGGTCTGTCTTGGAGCCAGCGGGAATTGGCTCTGTGGGACATGGGGGAAGCTTCTGTCAGTTTCTCATGGTAGTCATCCCTGTAGCCTCCCACTACCAAAACCTGGCCACACAAACCCAATACAAGCATACAGAAAAGGGCTTTAAAAACAGTGTTTAAAAACATGAGTTAAACTTGTGGATAACCAGAAAAAGTAGAAGAGCATTATGGTGTTTATCTGTCTCTACCTGGAGTCGAGACTATGAGTAAATTCCACTTAGTAAATCCAAAGCACAGGTAACCTCTTTTTGTGTGCAAAATTAGAGAAAACTGATTTCTCTCCCCAAAACTAAAATCACCTTTTTAAAGCATTGGCCCACACATTCTGCACAGAGCAACTAGAATTATTATGGCACTTCTTCCACCTCGTTTATCAGCAGTCTCTACCCCTTTCTTTACACTGAAATGTCAAAAAAAAAAAAGAGCAGAAAACAAGGAACAACAAATTAAACCACTACATATATTTTAAATTATATAATATATACATTATATATGTATTTAATTATATTTTATTATTTTAATTTATAATTACAGACACCATCTCTGCTATCAACAGGAATGCTTGAGTCCTTGAAGCAAATGCTTTTATTGGTATAGTCACAGCCTCCCCCCTTTCTTTTTAACAACAACCAGAAACCCCCAAAATCACCCTTCACTTTCTTTTGACAAAATCTTATTTTTTTGCTACAGACTTCGTAGATAATTTCAGCCCTCTTCAAGGATCCCACCTGAAATCCCAGATGACAGTATGGAACTTGAGTTTTCCTTCCTCAAACAGTGGTAGACAGCATGACTTTGAAAAGTCTTGGGCTCCCTATTCTCCCCTTGCACGTCTGAACTTAAAATTGAAAGAGATTAAATAGATGAAACTATCTCTTCCATTTCTTCCATAAAGTGATCTATTGTACAGAAGAATAAATTTCAAGAAGTACTCCAGGGGGAAGAAGATATATAAAAGATACTGTGGTTAAGATGGTGCCTGCTTAGCATCGTGGAGCTACAGCTGTGAGATAAGCAACAAAATAATATTGTTAAGCAAGGACTTGTTGGCTAAAACCCTACCATGCATGAACTCCCAACACCTGACATCGTCATAATGCCTCCAGCCCTCTGTCCTTGCCTGCCATGTGTTAGGCTCAAGAAGAACAAGTCCTCTCTTACTCCAGAAGTTGCTGGCTGTTCATTCAGAGACCTCTCAGAACCTTGCCTTTTCCATGGGGCTCGTCAATTGCCATCAGCCAGCAGTGGGTGAACTACTCTGCTCACAGTTATCTCAGCTGCTGATCACACAGCATTATTCATGATGTTGGCCTTGGTAAAATAATTAATGTTCAAAATAAAGCACTTGCAAGCATCCCACAGGACTCTTCACTAAATCAACCTCGAATTTCTTTGCAGACACCTATTTTGTCCTTTTTGTTCACATCTATGTATACACAAACCCAGTTATTTATCTGCTGAGATCATGCTGTCAAGAGTTGCTCATCTTCTTGTCTATTTTTGAGACCAAACAAACACCAATTTACCTTCCTTCTCCCTCAAAAAACCAGAATGAAAAACAGTGGAATGAATAAACCACTACGCCCTAACAAAGGTTAGAGATGTTGCACTTTTATTTTCAGAAGATAAAATGCTGCGACTTACTGGAAATTTGCTATTCTGAAGTAATTACTAAGATGGTAATTTTTTCAATACTTCAGACAGGATAAAAAATAGCTCATTTAAAGTATGGCAAATAGACCTTACAGTACAATGAAAAAGATGAAAGAGGAGACTTTGAAGAGAATCATCTTTAGATTGAAAGTAGGATTAATAATACGCCATTGGCTGCTGAAACTACCTGAATAACTAATGGCAATTAGCAAGCAATCTTTCAGTATTATTCATCAGTAACAACACAATTTTGTGAGGTCCCTGTGTTCCTTTTGTCTGATACAGAATAGCCTCGGTGTTCAAAAAAGTATATACAATTAAAAGTTTGATCAAATTCCAATAAAAAGCTGTAACAATGATTTCAGTAGGAACTGAATTGGATAACCTTTGTGCAGAAAGCACTTGAGCAGGTGTAGGGCTACTATATTACTTGTTACAACGTGAAAGTAATTCGTGCTGAGCACAATTAATAGCTAACAGAGATGACCCATATGAAAAGAAGTATTGAAAAGTGCAATAGAAACATAGATACAAGGTTTGGTGAAGTAAAAAAGCGGTAGATAGAAGAAAGGCATTTCATGAGATACAATTTATTGTTTAGAATTCTTCCCATCAGTTTTGGAACAGCCTGTTTTATAAAGTTCTCTAAATATCTCCATTTTCTAAGAGAGCATATCCCTCAGAACCATTTGAAAATGTATTCTAAAATAGAATTTCTTCCTCATATTTCTCCTCTGCTATTCACAGACTATCTCCAGAAAGAAGAAAATCATTCCCAGCTCTTGCTTCTTCCTTCTTCTTGAGCAGAAACTGAAGCCCAGGAATTTCAGCCTGACTATAAGGAAGAATTTCTTTACTGTGTGGGTGACTGTGCAGTTGAACACATTTCTCAGAGAGGTTGTGGAGCTTCCCTTGATGGAGGTGTTCAAGAAGTACCTGGACACAATCCTGTGCCATGTGCTCTAGGATGACCCTGCTTGAACAGGGAGGTTGGACCAGATGACCCACTGTGGTACCTTCCATCCTGACCCATTCCTGATGGAGGAAGGAGCTGGCAATAAATATTGTCAGAATGAGATCATCTGTCCTTTTAAACCCAAAATTTACAGCCCACTATCTGTTCAAGTGTAGGTATAACTAAGGATAGAATAGGTGCAAATGCAGCAGCATATATGTCTGGAAGAATAGAATTTGCTAATGGGAAAGCCAAATTGCTTGTAAATATTTACTCTGGAGTCTTGTAGCGCATCACAACTACGTTTAGTTATGGTAGGGACGTAACACCGCTCCTCAGAGCAGACTGGGGTCTTCAGTAGCATTGTGACGGTGACATCCTTCACCCCTCCATGGTGACTCTCATCTAACACAGGCTGGGCAGCCAGCAACTGCAGTGGCTTTACTAAAAAATACTGGGTTTGATGGAAGGTTGAGTTCTGTATTGCACGGCCTCTAGCTCAAGTCAAGGCAAATGCTGGAGAAAATCATGCAAACACACATATTGGTCTGTATTTGTTAAAGTTTTCCTGCTGGCTTGGATCCACAATTTCCTCTGAAATTCCTTTTCCTGCTCTCGGGAAGAAACTTGTCATCTCTGATCCAGACCCTTTGCTTCTGACCTTTTCCCCCACCAGCTGCTTTTCTCTCTGGACAAACTTGGGCTGGGTTTTTCCTGCTCATTCCCAGAGCTAGGGAACTCTTCTGGAAAGTGGAGTGTCTGACTGCACACACCACCGAATACCATGATTTAAGTAAGAGCTACAGCTTCTGACATAACTCATATCTCATATCTCATATTTTATATATCTCATAACTCATATCTCCTACAGAGCCTACCACTGAAAGAGTCATAATGCCATCACATTCTTCTGAAGACAACAGAAGTATCTTCAGTTCAACTCACTTCTCTGAATACAGTCATCTAACATCCTAGCCTGTCCCAACCCAATTCCAGATGCCTCTCTGTTAAGGTGCAAGGCTTCCAGAAGCCCTACATCACAACTTGTGGGTTTCATCTTCAGCAGGAGTGGGTTCACCCTCCAGAACCTGCTCTATATCACTCTCTGAGTATCTCTTACCCCTCCGTGTGGGAGGTGGAGCACGCCAGAAAAGTTCAACACCAGTATCAGCAATAATCTGGTTTTACAAAATTGCAGCTCAATGCATATTTTATTCCTAACAGAGCCCGTCTGAGTTTTATTAAGTTAGGGATCCATGACTGAGGATTGTACCCATCAGAAGCAGGAGTTACATGAAGGAAGCAGATTTAAGCCAAAGAGCCTGAATCCTGTAACAGATGGGCTGGCCGTGTTTGCGTTCATAGAACTGGCTCTCCTCTCCGAGTCTGCATGACATTCCCCAGCACAAGGCATCTGCTGGTGAACGCCTTGCAGACTCAGAGAGAGGAGCCAGTTCCACAAACACAAGCATGTTCAATGCTCAATGGGTCACTAATCCTTAATCATGTTCACAGCTTTTCAGGCTGACACAGTGTCAATATAAAAATACACGAATTTGCCAGACTGAAACCCTCCCACCTCACTCAAAATTCAAGAGAGAACATGGGAATGGAAATGATGGTATGACCTGTAGGCTCTGAAGAACACTCTTGGGCTGTGTTACACCCAGGTGTTGTGTGTGTGGTGCTAGGTGCAATATTATTGCTCAGGGAATGGAAAATTAGGACTGCTGGTGTTTTATCGTTTAGCAAGGGTACAGCCAGACCACAACAGGCATTAAAGTTAACTGCAAACAACTGAGTTACTGTGGTCTGAGAAGCTGACTCATCATCAGAAAGATTTTAACTAACCATCTGCAGGCTTCTGACTCACTGCAACTAAGGAATAAACCCTATATATTTAGCTATGCTTAATATGCTTTGTTTTACCATGGCACCAAGTCAGGAGTACATAAAGAAGCCAGGTTAAGGCAATTCAGCTTTCCATCTGTAAATTGATCATCTGTTCAGCCTTTAAGACTTTCAGTCATTCAGCACAGCCTACTAGGAAAAGTTTGTAAAACATTTTGGTCCCTAAGCATTTTGTTTCCATTTTGTGCTCTGAAAATCCCTATTTAAATCAAAGATATCCCCTAAGCCTCATACTCCTAGCTGGAGATGCAAAGAAAGTGGTTCAATTTGCAGGGAGAGGTTTGAGCGTCTTCACTGTATTCCACTGAATATTTTGCTGGCAAGATTTTGACTGATGTTTGTAAATCCTCACAAGCTTAATTAGTTTGAGTCAAACCTAGATTTCTTTGGTTCAGTGAGTGTTCTTGAATAAGAAGCAGAATCCTAGTGAACTGTGGAATTATATACCACAGGTCCCTCTAGAAATAGATTAAATTCCATAACTAGAGTAGGGCTGCATGATACGTTTTTCAAATGGCCAGATTCAGGGGTCATTTTTGTTAAAGCTTTCTGGTAGAAAACACCTCAGCTACATAGAAGCATATTACAGATTTAGATTTTTGCATTTCACATTACTAAACTTTCAAAGGTTAGATTTTAGTTTTGTTTCCAGAACAGTTCTTTAACTGTTTTCTTCCTAAAAATATGTTCAGCACTAAAATCAAAGCCAAAACACTGAAAAATATTTTGTTTCCAGGTAAAAGAGCATTTTCCTCCCAAGATAAATTTTCACTCAGGCACAAAGGAAAGAAAGTATTGGCTCCTCAGACAAAATGTGCAGCCTTAGGCTATTGTGCCATTTTGTTCCATTACGTCTGCAGCAAAGCTTAAACTGACCAGTGATAAAAACACACATTTTATTTTGTTTATGACCAAGAAGAAGTATTTGTCTACATAAATGGATAAAAATACCTGCCTAATGCTGTTGAAGATGTACTTGGTAGTTCTGGATTGCTTGAATATGATTGATTTTCCTGTTTTATCCTTATCTTTCTCAATAAAAGAGTGATGTGGACATATATCAGCATAATTCATGCCTAGCCATTCTCAAGGCTCTAAAGAGTTTTATAATGTTTCCCCCTAAGTCAGCGTATAGTTTACCAGATCAGCCATTTGATGGTTTTATGTATAGCTTAAGGATTCCTTTGCCCAATAAATCCCTTCATGCTAGCACCTGTTTGCTAGACTTGTGTCACTTTGGCAGGTGTCTTATTCTATTTACAGAGACCAAAACTAAAGGATGACTCCTAAACTTTACAGTGCAGGGAAAATATGAAATGGGAAAAACAGATTAAGAAGCACTTAAGCAATAAATAATGAAATGACACATAACATGAACTACGTATCTTTGGTGAGTTTTTAAATGTATAGGTGTTGGTTGGTGATTTTTTCCCTTGTATCCAGGAAAAGCCTAGCTTTTGGATATACTCAGGAAAAACATGACATGGGGCACAAGAAATGCATGTTTTGTGGGAAGAAGGACCAGAGACCATGCACAGTAGTACATGAGATCACCGTGACCCACAAGCCAGCAGAGGACAGTCACAGTCCTGGGCTCCCATTCTGCAATGGGAGTTACAAATTATTGCCTGCCCTGAAAATGCAGGACATCTCATTACCTGGCTAGGGTTCAGTCCACACTTGAACCACTGCCTTCCTTCATGGGTTTACCAGAAAGAGAACTAAATAAGAGACTCTAAGCACATTGGAGTCCACTGTTAACGGATCTTAGAGCAGAAGCAGCCCATCTCATCCATGGATGGGTGGAGACAGTGCTGCCCAAGGCCCCTTTATGTCTCCTGCTATTTTACGTAAAATCTATGTAAAACACATTCATCATGTGACATGATGAACAAGCACAAATGTTTCATGGTAATTCATTATGAGGAATACTTTCCTTAATTCAAACATGCTCCGTTTGCAGGTCATAACTACAGAGAGGATTTGCAAAAGTCTCTTTTCCTCAGTGGCAACAGGAGAGAAGGCAATTTTGAAACTTCTGTGCTGAAGGCAAAGCTCACATAAGGAATAGGTTGACAGCCACAACACTGACATAAAAAATGGCCACCAGGTATATCATGAGATCTGTTTTTATTTTGCTTTTTTGCATTGGTAGTTTTAGGATTTCTGGGGTTTGTGTTCTTCTGAAAGGTGGAGGCTATCTTTAGAGATGATGATGATAAAAGATTTCCTTAAGCACAGGCTGTCACATAAAGTTTTATGACAAAGACCAGATATTATGTGATTTAATATAAAATCTGAAGGAAATGTCAGAAGTGCATGACTTTCTGAAGGGCCCCTCTTGCCTGAGGGAGCCTGATGGACCAGTTGTCTGTGATTTTCCTCCCTGCCACTTCTTTTGCCAACACCTTCCTCCCAAGGACAGTGTCTTTCTGGACTTAACACGTGCCTGGATGGCTTCAGCTGTGTACAGTCTATCCTGAGCTGCAGATGACTGCCCCAGCATGTCAAGCAGGACCTTGAACCACCCTCAGCTCCTCCTGTGTGACTCAGCCTCCACAGACTGTTTAAGGCACCCATCTGGAACAGTCCTTGGGAATCCTTGTCCATATTGCAGTCGCCTGGTAAAGTCCCTGCTTAAACTTAGGAAGGAGACATTAATATTCCATCCTTTCTTTTTCAGAGCTGTAACTTCTACCGTGGCGCCTGCAGGGGCTACTTCTCAGCATAAAATAGCTGAGAGGAGGCTACACAGTACCCTTGAAATTTCCTCGTAGTGGCAGAAGGAACCCTGCTGGGACCCAGACAGCTGCCAGGACTAGCAGGCTGCCAGCGACACAGTTCTTCAAGATCCTCCAAGAGAAAAGCTTCCTATCCGTGCAAGTCCAACATCTCATTAAAATCTCTTTTGCCAGACATTAACTAATCAGCCCAGCCAGATCTGTAACGAGGTATTCTGAGCTCACTCTCACCCTCCTCAGGCCCCTTCCAGCTACTGCAGCAGTCTCCCTGCAGCAACAGCCAGGACCTCACAGGCAGTGAGTATCCTCTTCCCACAGTCATCGGATCGTTCCCTCCCCATGCTGCCTGTGGCTCTGAGCCCATCTCTCTTCAGGTTAAATGGTTCCTGCTACGCAGCATCCATTTCCTCATGGTAGAACACGACCTGGTGTCTAGAAAGGGGAATACAGTAGTATGGCACGTTGTGAATAAGAGGACTAAGATGGTCTGGTAGACATACATGCTAGCTCTGTCCCTCCAGATGGTGAGACCCATACATAGCAAAAAAAAAAAGAATTGGAACTTCATAATTAATGCAGCCAAATGATTATTATAACCTCCCCTGCTTTACTGTCTCACTTCAACATGCTGCCTTTGCTTCATGTTCACTATTTCCCCTTTCATGTCCAATGGGTGGCTGCTGGGCCATGTGTGCTCACAGGCATACCCAGGGGCTTAGAGATGATATGATTCCTGGCAAACAAAACCAAACACACGTGTTTGTTTCCTGGTTGGACAATCAGGATCCTTCATCACTTCCAGACACCCATCTTCCTCTACTACAACACCTCACATGCAATTAGTAGCTTTTATAATACTACAGTACAGCAGAGGTCTGTATGTGGAAGAGCATATGAAACCCACAATCTTTTGTTGTAACACAACTTTCTATGCTTTTTTAAGGAATGACAACTAACTGTAAATATATTTCATTTAGGTTGCCTTTTGCAAAATGTCTCAAAACAGTCCACTGGAAAAAATATGATTATTCTGTTTACAAAGATGAAGGCACTTTCCGGACTGTGGGTTATATTTCTTAGAATGGCTATGACTAAATGGACATGAGGCACTTTTTAAAAGCTCAGGAGAGAAGCTATGTTCAGCTGCCTGCTCTTCCCTAAAGCAGTAATCTGATAGACTTTACCCTGCTTCAAGACAGAGTTTTGACAGCCAGCAACTCACACAAGGTATACACATGGTAAAAATCAGCTAAATCATGTTGTTGGGAGCTGAGCTAAAACATAAGTCTATTCGATGAGCTTGAAGAATGGCCCATACTTGTTCAGAGAAACCTGCTCTTCTATCTCCTTAAAGGGCACTCAGTTGCCCTGGCAGACTTATCCCTCTCCCTGCTCCAGTCTAGGCTGGCCCACATTTCTCCCCCGTGTACATTTTTGTAACAGATCAGAAATGGTGGGACTTCCTGAGCACAGTGAGCTGCTGCTGCCCTGCCAGCTGCGACGGCACTGCTGTTTCATTAGCTGTGTGGTGTTTGCAGTGATTAAGCTGGAAGCAGGCCAGCACTTTTGGGGGGATCTTCCTTGGAGATAGACCTCATTGCCTTACTCCAACTGCCACATTCCACAAGAACAAAAAGCCTTCACAAGGCCTTGTGAGCAGGCATGCTTTGTCTTTTTAGGCGCATAACAGGAATCACTATCCTCCATCCACTAATCTTACTCTTTTCTTTACCTGTTTCTTTTTTATTGAACCCCCTGTTCTCTTCTCCTTTCCTGCTTAATTTTTCTCTGCCTTTAGCCTTTTGCCTTGTTAACTGATTCTTCCTTCTTTGTCTCTCTTTCCTTCCCTCCCTGCCTCATCTTTGACAGAAGGTGACACATTGCTCATGCTGGGAGCATCTACCAGATGACTGCGAAAACAAGCTCTGGCTTGTAGACTGCTGGAGGAAATGACAGATGCCCCTTCCAAAGTGACTGCCACAAAAGCGCCAAAAAAACTGAGAGATGAAAATCAAGTCATTTTCAGGCACAAAGGTATCACCCTACCAGGACCTGAACAGCTAACAGGAACCTGTATGCAGTATATTTATGAGGCTTTCAGCTCAGGCTGTTGTTCTGGTCTGGCAGCTCTTCTGCAGCAGCTTGTGCAGGTACATTTCCCCTTGACAGGCTGAAGATTTTGTTCCACGATGTCCAAATCTGAGCTGCACCAGATTGCATAAATAGGACATTGCATAAATAAGTATTAATATCTTCCTATTTTCATAAATAGCTTTACCAAGATCAGCATCCTCCTCCCTGCTATGGAGAGAGAGGGAGACTGACACACAGCACAGCGCAGTGACCAGCTCTGTGTCACACAACAAAGCAATGACAGAGCCCATAGCTCATCTGTCCCCAGACACAGCTACTCAATAATTATTATGATGATATTTGGGGTTTAAATTCTCTTCTACAGAGTCACCCTTCAAATACTATGTGATCTAACTAGACATCATTTAATTGTCTAAATAGTCACCCTTTCATAGACTCACGTGTCAGATACATGGCACTCTTTTTTCTGAAAGGGCCAAACAAAAAAAAATTACTGCAAACTGTTATTCTTGAGTGGTTTGAAAACTTCAGGACTTTAGAAATATGAAGGGTCAAAGTCAAGACTTGAAATCCATCTACTGGATATGAATTTCCATGCACCCTCCACTGGTAGGGGCTCTTTTGACACACCTCACTAAAACGATGACCAGGTCAGTTTGGTTTCAAATGGCTGCCTTTGGAAGAAGAACTTTAGACTGTCTGGAATTTAAGCAAATTTAAACTTTCAAAGCCACTAAAACTTCCAACACTCGAGAGATGCTTTTAGCTTCAAAGCTTACACATATTTTTGGTCTGGTACATGGTATAACATTATCTACTTTGTCCAAAACATGTTTTTGTTAATATTAGATGGTTTTACTGCTGCATTTGATTTACAACTGAAAGTTGTAGAACAACAGACAGCTAACAAGAAAGCAAGACCAGTTCTGAGAGCCCTTCCTCTTTTAATAAGGCTTGCTCTGGTAGCTAGTTTATGCCTTATTACTATAAAGGAGAATGTGAATAAGAGTGAATGAATCTTTCATATACTCCAACCCCAGAAAGTACCATTCTGCTCATTTAGTTTGACCTCCTTTGTTTGAAAACAAAATAAAAATAGCAACAAAACCCCCAGGCCATAAAATTTCAAGATGTTGCTGAATCAAACCCATAAATTTGACATACTAGAGCCAAGATTAAAAATTCTGCGAAGTCTGCATTTTACAATAGCTAAGATGCAGAGAAGTGTTTTTTTTTTCTTGAGAGAAATTGTCTTTAAAAGGCTTGTAATACCAACAGTGCTGCTTCTTCCTACACACTCATGCTTGTCTTCGGCCCATCATGCAGGGAAGGGTGCAGTGTGTTACAGCTCTTGCTACCTCAGGACTCCTCTCTAACACAACAATATCTGCAGATCCTTTCAGACAGCTCTATGCTTGTCTGAGCAGTACATGAAAAGGCCAAATCTCCTTCAGGTTTATAAAAGTTTTGCATATACCAGTATCAGCTATATCAGACTAGTAAAGGGACATTATAGATGTCGTCTGCTACAGAGAAAAGTTGGGTTTGTTGTGGTGGCTGTGTCTTTGGAGCAGTTAGGCAATCACATCCTCCAGACCCAGCTGGTCCCTCACCCCTGTGCCTCCCAGGAGTCTGCAGCTCGCTCAGCTGTGCCAGTTGAAGAGAGAAGCCTCTCTAAGGTCGTTCTTTTTGAAATAAAACCTTACTGCTTTTTCTGTCAGATATAGCTGGAACACCACAGTTTTTTTCCTCCTGCTGCAAAGCCAGTTTAGAAGAGTTTTCCTCTCCTTGCCCCTCCTCTCTGGACTCCAGGCATTATTTCCTACACTCTTTTCAATGTTATGCTGAGGCAACTCCTTAGCATGTCATGCTTTAAACCGTATCAGTAGAATGATCCAGATTAAAAATGGATTCAAATTAAAAACATGCCACAAGTTAAAAACACACCACAAATAGACATTTTTTAATGCCTGGTATATCTTATGGTCTGGCATGCACTGCATCCACAGAAAAAGCTGTATCAGCACATTAAAAGAGTGCTGATGAGCTGCAGAACAGAGATGGGAAGGAGAGGGAGGACTATGGAAAGATTATCAGCCCTTTGGCAGGTGGAAACCACACACATGGGATGCCAGGTCTGTCCTCGGGCTGCCTGTGTCCTTCTGTGAGAGGCAGTCCTGACCCAGGAAGGTCCTGTCTCTCTCTTCTGATCTTCAGCTACTTGGTCCCTCACCACAGTGCCAAGCACTTCTGGGGCTGTGCTGGGAACTGGGCTAGGCAACTCCCCTGGGTCAGAAGTAACACTTTTGTACCCAGGGGCAGGAACTCCTAAACCAGTGTGTCTGCTAAAGAAAGTATGAAATTATGGTAACCTGGATTTGAGAGTGTGTGTGTGTGTGTGTGTGTGTTTTGTTAAGCCAAATCATTCCAGATATTTAGAGAGCAGTCAGGCAAACACCCCAGCGGGCAGTGACCTCCAGAAAGGCAAGGGGCAGACAGACCAGAATGAAAAGCAAGAATAATTACTCTACCTCAAGCACAGTCACACTAAATATTTAATAAATAATCTAACTTCCTTTCCAGCTCAGTTTTCTTTTCCTGTCATGTCCTTGTCAATCTCTCAAGAAACAGCAAGAATATTTAAAGACTAAAGTTCAGGCTGAGTCGAGTTGGTCATATCCCTTTACTTAATTATGCTACTGTCATCCAGTTGATCAAAATCAGACCATAGATTCTGGACCCAAGGCTAGATATATTGAATGACATATTGAACAGAGAAGTCCAGTTGCTCATAAAAGGTGGTTTCCTGAAAAATACAGTAACACACTCCTTTCTGAGAACATCTATTTAAATACTCTGTAGAAACATAGTACTTTCAAAAGAAAAGGAAATGTCTTTACTCAAAAGTGGTGTGTCAATATTATCGTTCTCAATAATAATACATAGGGTGAAAATACAGGAATGACATGAAAAGTTCTCAAACACTTGTCCTGTGCAGTATATCCAATCCCTCGTGTCTTTCAGAGTCTCACAGAACGAAAGCCAAGAGGATCTGCTCTGAAATGACAGAGTATCTCATCTGCTCAATGAAAGGTAAATGTTTCAATTATTAAACATCTCAAAAGGTGTGTCACGGGCATGCTGCGAGTACAGAACACTGGAATCCCCAAAATGGAGAGAAATTAAGGGCAGGAAACGTCCGGAAAAATCATCAAGAACAAGACCCCATGCTGCAGTAGGGAACAAAACCCCCAACATCCTCTCTAAACTCAAATCTGATGACAGTATAAACAAAGTGCATGAGAAGGATGCAGATGTGAGTGCACACTGAAGTCCTTACAATTCTCCATAGCATGCTGAATTTATCCTCTGCCTACATGACACATGGTACAAGTCATGGATCTTTCTGTAGGAATAGAATAGTCATAATCTGGTTTAAATACAGTAGCTGAAGCATGTCTTTCTGTTCTTCCCCCCGGTTTAATAGGGTTTTTCACACTCCAGTTTGAGTTACCTTGTTCAGTGAACAGATGGTATGCCAGCGTAATTTCACTGAAATTACTTGGAAAACAGAAGGCTGCCCCATGTATTTTTTTTTACCACACCCTCGACATCAACTGTTGTTTTCACCTCTGAACCATGAACATGCTTTTTTTCACTTCAGATGCCAGTGTCACACCTATAAAAATGGTCATGAAGGGCAAATGAGTAGTGACAGGTATACACTTAGAACTTTTATTCTGTCAAATTCATTCCAGCAACAGTAGATTTCCAGAATCAATATTGACTGACAGCCAGTCCTTCTAAATATCAGCATCCTCATGAATCAAATCTACTCTGTATCACACTGCATCTACACAGACAACATTAAGAGAAGCAAAACTTTCAGACCTTCAATTAGGCACATCTATGATTGATGTACCTAAGTTCACTGTATACACAAATGTACTTGCTGAATAATTTGTACTTAACATGCTTCCCAATTTCATGGGGAATGCAGCAACTTTAACAAATCCATCTACATGTTTGCAAGACTCATAATACAAGCCTCTTCACAGGAAAAGAAGTATTTCTCCATTCTCAGCTAGACAAGTCTCTATCAAGTCTCAATCAGAGCAAGGACATTTCATGCCTGTAAATACTTTGTGCTTATCTCTAGTGATGATAACAAGATTCTGACCTTGAATCAATGTCACCAGTCACCAGCCAGTGGCAGCAGACCCATTTGTTCTGTGATTTTGTACAAAAAGCCATGTTGTTATATGACCTGAATGCTTGAGAATGCCTGCTGTTCTCGGACTAAATGCAACCAAGAATCCTCACTGGAGATGGCAGTGGGATGCAACTTCATCTTCCAAATCCCTCAACGATTCCCTCCAGTGTCCAGCATTTCCCTCCAGTGCCCTTTGAACATCAGTTTGCTACACACCTTCCTCTAAAACATGTAGAAATGTCCAGATCCAACATAATTGGGAACACTCAGCATCTATGCATGAACACCATCTGGATCTCAATTTCACATTTAATTAGGGTATTGCCAAGCTCTGTGTGGAATTCCTAAAGCCAAGGTCTTCCTGCAGAAAGTACAAAATTAGGTATTCAGCATAAGATGTGCAGAGACCGGGTCAAGCCTAATCCAGCTGACTGCAGGATGATCTGAAATCCCGTCTCTCCCCTGGGCCTGAAACCAGTGCTTCAAGCATCCTTCCATGTCTGTAACCTGGTTAGAAATGCAAGACTGAAAACACCTCCTGGATTTTGGATACCAGGCTGTCCTAGTGGCTGTTAATCATACTTTCATGAAAGCCAAGGAGTTCAGGTTTCAGGGGCAGATTTGTCCTGTCTTTATTCCAAGACAACCCACTCTCCCAGGCAGGAGTGTGAGCCTCTCACTGTGGACTCCAGAGTCCATTCAGGTGAGTGTACCAAGGGGCTCTTTACTGGCTCTAGTAATTATTTCTTTCTGTTAATGTACCAACAGAAGAATGATCAAGTCTAATCTGGAACAAAGCTTATTGTAAACTTCAAACCTTGTGAAGTTCAACACCAGAATATATATGCTAACATTTTTTCATTACTTTGTTATATATTTCTTGAGTAAGGACAGGTAGTTCTTTAACAGCCCTCCTCCCTCCTGAGTATCTTTAAGTTACCCATTTGTACTGTTCATTTGAAAAAGAAAAGAAAAAAAAATGACTAACCGAAAATAAGAGCAAAATCAGTTCTTGACTTTTCTGGAAATTATTCTGATTCCTTAATGAATGAGAAGGGTTAGGCATTAGATTATTAACAATTTTTACCAAGCAATGAAAGTAAGCCCTGAGCTTTTATTAAGCCATCCTTGGTATTCAGCCAAAAAAATAATATGAGTGGCTTCCATTTAATGTTTGGTGCCAATTCTCTAGGTTAGATACAGCATTCTTTCTTGATAGTGTAGGCAGTACCAGTAAAATCAGTTCTTGGTATTTCATCTAAAGAGACAAGCCACTGCACTGAGCCTAATTACTGGCATTCCCAGCTATATGTCAGGAGGGCACTGGATATGTTGAATAAGCAATTCACTCAATGCTTGCACTGGAAATGAGTAGCTTTTTAAAGGCGTGTGATAGACTACCTGGTTTTTGCAGCTTTCCAGACATTTAAGAGGAAAGCAGTGCTGTTCTTTATTTTGAGCACTGTCTCAGTTCAGACAATTGCAAACTATGTCAGCAAGCTGCAGTGAAGGCATATTCAGAGTTTTCACACAATTACTAGGGGCCACAGAGCCTTGATAATTATTTTCACTTTTCACCTGTTCAACCAGAGTAGCTGAAAGAGATCAATTTCATGTTGTAACTGAATTCCCAAAGGAACCAGAAGCCTCTGGTTGCACACACTGCAGCTCAAACACAGCATCTCGTTCATATACTCTAGAAGGCTTTTGGGAATAAGAACAGCACTGTCACTTAAACATGTGATTTACACCTGCAAGTCAGCTAGCAGCATTAACACACTTGGAGATCAATCCTATAGTGGTATATCATAGCAGGCCTTCCACTTGTTCATTTTTACTGTTTTAACGTACAGCTTAATGTAAAGAAAGCCTTTGTACTCAGTCGGACATCATATTTCACAGCAAAGTACTTTCCACGCTGTGTAATTCCACTGTGTAATTACAGTGTGGAACTTGTCACTTCAGAACAGGAGTTCTGAGGTGGCCAAGAGTGCAGCTGAGTTCAAAAGCGACTTTGTGCAGGCGAAGTTCAGAGGCGGCTGCTCAACGTGACTGCCTAGATGCAAGTGCTTTCCCAGGAAGTTCCTTGAAGTACTGGACCTGGGAAGAATGATCAGGGAAAAAAGATCACTTTCTGTAAATTATGATTTTATGTACTTCCCTTCAGTGTTTGTTTCTGCTAGTTGTGAGACACAGGGCTGCTCAGGGCAGACTTCTGGCTTAGTCTGACACGGTCGTTCCCGTGTTTCCCTACACTCACCAGCACTGACTGTAATTCCTGAGCAACACGGATGTACGGTTTTGTACAGTTCTGCTCAAGGTAACCTCCCTGAACCTGGTAGCCTTCCTGGGACCGACAGATTGTGTGTACGTGGGAGTCCTTAATAAAATGGATACTAAGTGTGTTTACACAAGCTAATTGCAGCCAATAGGCCTGAGCAGACCCAGTCTAAGTGATTTCCTTCACTGTTCTTCCTCTGATTTCTTACTATCATCTCCCACACAGGGCATACAGCAGAGCTGTATTTGAGAGAAGGCAATGTTATCTCTGATTCAAAAAGAGGTGTTGTTTGTATTTTTGTAAAAGATTATAAATAACTGAGTTTGACAATCTTTCTTGTAAACCACTGCTCAAAACATACTGCAAAGGCTCCAGCAGAATATCTTATTTCCCACGTGTTTTATATGAACTTTATCAAGCTTAAGCACATGAATGTTAAATTTTAAAAAATAGCAAACAGTCCACTTGGAAATTTTACCAGTTGATGAGAGAGGATATTTTCCTGTAACTTTCTCTATGATGTACTGAAGCAAGAAATGTAAAAAGGAAAACAAAAAGAGCAACTGTCTACAGGGTAGATGGGCTTTCTGGGCTTGTAAACTGCTTTCATATCCAATCCCTTGCACTGCAACTGATAAGCTGTGGATATTAAAAAGTTTTTAGCAGAGAATTTTTCTAGCTCTCCCAGCATTTTGTAAAAATTGTGCTTTTCCTGGGTCTTGCTTTTCCTAGCGTTTTGTAAGAACTTTCATGCTCCCAGACAAACTATTTAAAAACAAAGCCAACGGATTTTTGTAAACTAAATTTCTTATCTCACACCTGCAAGCTGTTGTAAAATTGTTATGATATGGCCTGGAGAAATATTTGGAAATGGGTGTCTTCTGGACTGACCAATACCCTGAGGGGTGGCTAGTCATAGATCCAATAACCTTTTCTATTCAAAGTAAACTTCAAATGAATTAACTCATATAAACCTGTCTGTATATTAATAAATAATTGCATTTGATTCCTGAACACCGAAAATCTGTGTCACGTTTTCTCTCTGTCTCTGCAACCACTGCAACAATAAGCTATTGTAGTTAAGTCAGGTCCTAAAATGCACCAAATTCCTAGCAGTTTCCCAGCTGATTTGTGGGGCTTATAGGGCAAGTCTTGAGCATCAGACAAATGGTACTTGGGTTTTAGCAGAGACACATAGCTCCATTCTCTGTTGCCATTTTAAACCCTATTAGGCTGGGGTTCTGTTGATAATTTTATGGCATCGGTTGACCCCTGCCAAAACAGCCATATTCATACATCAAAGAAAGGGGAAAATATACTCTGGGCTTGCAAACATTGGAGAAACAAAAATGTATTTAGAGAAATCTCTAGGACACCTTTTGTAATATATTCCACAAAACATAAGATGGCAACGCTATCCTCTTCTCTAGCCCTGACAAGATCATTACAAACAGGTATCTCAATTTATTTCACCTCCAAGAGCTTCCTTTCATATCAAGAAAGAAATTTTGATAAATCACAGCTTTCATGTGCCGACCATAAGACTTCTATTTTCCTTGAAGTGCATTGTAAGTATAATACTAAATCCTTACAAATACCAAGAGATTTAGGGTCTGCTTCTGGAAGGTGCTAAATGTCTTCATTTCTTTGCAGGTCAAATAAGCCCCTACTATCTATCAAATGTAATGCTGGACCATTGCTTTCTTTAAGTGTCATTATTTTTAAAAACACGGTTGTACAGGGCTTCAGATATATAGTCAGCTCTGCTCTGTTCCTTATTGGCAATTTATGTGGCTTCCAGACTGACCTCACCACAGCTGGAGACACATCATATGGCTCTGTGCAGAAGCAGCTTAGTGCTACTTTATTACTCCAGGGACAGCCCTGCATGAGTGCATCTGTATTGCTCCACTCTATAGCCTGGAAACAATGCTTTTGTGGGGAAGTAGTTCAGCTAGTAAACACGGCTGCTCTGCCAGATTGCAATTAGTCCCCTGAAGAACCACAGAGCTCTCTTTGCTCAGAACTCTAAGAAATAAAATATTGAAAAACAGTAGAGATATCACTGCATATAAAATAACAGTTCTAGGGCAGCTCCAAGCAAACTGGCTAATGGCCTTGGGGTGAAAGGAAAGAGTAGGGGCATGGAAAAAAGCAAAGTGACATAAGCAACAGCAGTTCTAAATACTACTTCGCCCATGAGGGAAGCGAGGAGGGTTTATTAGCCTGAGGGCTTATTAGCATTCCTGCAGGGTCAGGTGGCACCAGCTCAGGTTCAACATCCAGACAATACACTTCTGAACCCAGAATCTCCAGATAATGTGACACACAGTCAGCAGAGCGTCTGTGCAATGGACACTTTGAGTTCAAGGCTTCACCCCAAAGTTCGGGGGCTCTGAAAACTGCTGCACCAGGCTCTATCACACGGGACAGAGACTTGTGTAAAGCTGTGCTTCAGGGCTCAGTCTTGTCCTTATAACCTCCTGCTGTCTGGGTGAAAAGGGCTTCCCATTGTGCATATGGGTTTACATTTCAGTGTGGCATCTCCCTCTGCAAATGCTGAATGGGACTAGCACCGGGTTTCAGATTCCACTCTGAGAGTCAGGGGTAAGTTGGCACTGACAGCCCCACACACCTGAATGGTGGATTATCACTCCCACTCTACTGAGCAAACACATTGTGCTGTGCTGACCATGCAAATATGTTTGTACCAAGTTTCAAGCTGGCTATTGACAGTAACTACAGTTGATGGTGATGGGGTAGGTAGCCCAGTTTCAACCCTGGCTGCAGCCTAGTATCTTCCCAGGCAGCAGGAACTGCTCAGGTGAAAAACCCCTTGTCTTCTTCTGCAGAAGAGCTGACTTCTGATGTTTGGTGGCCGCAATGGTTGTTTGGTGATCACAAGATGCTGTCCTGGTAACAACTTTCTACTTTAGAGACTGAAATCTGCCTATGGTGCTCTTTAACTTCAAGTTTGATATCACTTCCTTATCAATGCGTAAGAGCTTCTTCAGTCCTACTGGCAGCAGAGATTTTCCCTATTTTTTTTTGTTAAGTGGTTTTCTTTATCTGTTTTGTTAGCCCTGCTTTATAGGAGCTGGCACCAGCCAGGCAGCCTTGTTTAAGCATGGCACATATATAACATGAGGGACTGGTGGGAACTTCTCTCCTTTCCACAGCAGGTTGATGGGCAGTGAGTCCAGTGACAGTTTTGCTGATGCATGGTAACTTGCTGAAGCAGCAACCCTGTAAAACATACTGTGAGAGGACAGCTGTCGCAGTATCCTCTCAGCAGGTGCAAACTTTAAACAAAGACAAAAACCTAAAAACTGATAAAATTTGCAGGTGAGGAGGGTTGTCACATAGGAGATAAGGACTGCTTTATGAGAAGAATGATAAACATCTCCCCGGAGCCTCCTTTCTCCAGGATTAACAACCCCAGCTCCCTCAGCCAGTCTTCATATGACTTGTGTTGCCTTGCTGTTCACAGTTTTTCAATGTTTTTAATTCTGTAGTTAGAATTCTCACGCACTTTCTGTAAACATAAGCCATGTTATGGCTAACCGGCCGAATGTTTTCATTCCTTCTCCTAAGGCGGAGAAGTTTGATTGATTTCTCCTTTGACCTATGCGGTTGAGGGGTGGTAATGTCACTCTCCAATCCATGAGGTTTTCAAAAAGTGTATAAAATAAAGAAGCAGACCCTTTTTGGGGTCGGAGCTTCTCATTGTCTCTTTCACCTGACACTGGCGTCTGTGTGTTCCTTCGTGTCCGCGTGCGACATCTGGATTCTAACTACAGAATTAAAAACATTGAAAAACTGTGAACAGCAAAGCAACAGACTTGTGCTCCAGATCCTTGACCAGCTTCATTGCCGTTCTCTGGACTCGCTCCAGCACCTCAATGTCTTTCTTGTAGTGAGGGGTCCAGAACTGGATACAGCACTCAAGGTGTGGCCTCACCAGTGCCCAGTACAGGGGGACAATCACTGCCCTGGTCCTGCTGGCCACACTATTGCTGATACAGGCCAGGATGCCATTGGCCTTCTTGGCCACCTGGGCACACACTGGCTCGTGTTCAGCTGCTGTCAATCAGCACCCCCAGGTGGCCTTTTCCACCAGGCCACTTTCCAGCCAGTCTGCCCCCAGCCTGTAGTGTTGCAGGGGGTTGTTGTGACCCAAGGGCAGGACCTGGCACTTGGCCTTGTTGAACTTCATCTGGTTGGCTTCAGCCCATCGATCCAGCCTCTTCAGGTCCCTTTGCAGAGCCTTCCTACCCTCCAGCAGATCAACACTCTAGCCCAACTAAGTATTGTCTGCCAACTTACTGAGAGTGCACTTGATCCCCTCATCCAGATCATCAATAAAAATATTAAACAGGACCAATTCCAGTGCTGAACCCTGGGGAATGCTACCAGTGACCGGCTGCCAGCTGGATGCATCTCCTTTCAGCACCATTCCCTGAGCTTGGCCATCCAGGCAGTTTTTCACCCAGCAAACAGTGCACCTGCCCAAGCCATGGAAAGCCACATTCTCCAGGAGAATGCTGTGGGCAATGCTGTCAGATGCTTTACTCAAGTCCAGGTAGACAACATCAACAACCTTCCCCTCACCCACTTTGCAGGTTAATTTGTCATAGAATGAGATCAAGTTGGTTAAACAGGACATGCCTTTCATATACCCATGCTAGCTGTCCTGTACATGCTGTATGATGGCACTCAAGATGATCTGCTCCATAAAAATAAAATATAGCTATTAGTGAGAAGTGAAGTCTGTTAAAATGAGCAAGAGGTGACCTGCTTATTATTGCCATGAGAAAAAGCAGTACTTGAAAAGCCTTGCAGTTTAAGGTACGAAAGCATAACAGGAACTAATGGCTTGAAACTTAAGTCAGACAAAATCCAATTAGAAATAAGGAAAAAAACTAATAGGGACAATGGGATAATATTTAAACTAATAATAGTGGAAATGATGGATTCACAGTCTTTTGTTGTCTTCAGATCAATACCACATGCTTCTCTGGAACACAAGCTTTAGCCAAGCAGAAGTCTTTAGAATCAATACAAGGGTAATGAATACAATTTCAATGGCCTGCAACACACGTGAGGTCAAACCAGATGACCTAATGGTCCCTCTGGCTTTATAATCTAGGAACAATCCTATCAGATCAAAGAGTACAGTGCACAGAAATGAAATGAGTTAGGAGTCTTTGCCAGGACTACTGAACTAAAAATTTAACAAATATGGGACTTTCTTTTTTCTGTCATGCCAGTCCATCTGTTGATTTTGTTTCTCCATTGGAGGATATTTCATGAATAGATTTTATCACACACTGTAAGCAGTCTTACAGAATTCCCTGGCTAGCATATCACTAGGGTCATATTGAGACTTCTGTTATAACATTTATGATAGTAATTTCCAGGTAAAAGCCTATTTTTCAAATTTTTATTTTCCATGTTTGGTCTCAAGAGAAATTTTTTCATTATTAAGGGAAGTGGTTGTCCTGTTTTTAGACAGGAAATCAGAAAGGAAAACCATTAATCTGTAAGAAGATACCTGGCATTCTATTTTTTCTTTGCCAGTTCAATAGTTAAACTTTCAGGTGACGGGTCCAGGGAGGAAACTAGCACTGCTGAACCATTCTGCACAACGAAATAACAGCAAATAATCACTAGAGAGCAGTTCTGAATATTTACAGCACAGAATGCATCCCTCTTTAAGTTAAACTACTGACAGTTTTATGGAACAACAAATCTTTTCTTGTGAATTTTAGGCAGGAATGGTTCTGTATTGGTGTTTTCTTGATACTCCACAAAAGAAACAAAGAACTCCAGACCTTAATTTGAATCAATGAAGATTGTAGCTGCATAGATGTGTGGTCTCATGTCTGAATAGCATCCTATGCTGCGAGATTCATCTTAAGATGAGTGAAAACAAGCTGTGCAGAAGTACTTAACACTTTTCACTAAAGGTAACCTGACAAGACAGAGTTTGCACACAGCTTCTCTCTGCTACAGCAACCAGATGAAAGATATCCATAGACCCTTTTCTTTTAGATCAAGGGCTATCCAGGATGAAGATACGATACAGTGTGCAGGAAGACAGGGCTTCAGCCATCATGGTGGCTTTCTAGAGTCACCATGTATTATTTCAGTAATCATTTTAATAATTTTAAAATGCTTCTGCAGTAAACACATTGATCCTTTGTTCACTTCTCTTTAATGCAAAATTATCTACCTGAGCCCTAGCAGAGAAGGTTTGTGGTAGGGGGCATTAAGCAAACTGTATCCCACTTAGAGAAGAGTAATGAAATTGGAACTTCACATAGAGCTGAACATTAATTTCAGTATGCAAACAGCAATTCAATTCTGAACAAAATAATGGGGATGCAATGCTACCAGAGCAATCCTTTGTGAAGGATTCAGGTTTTTTAATAGCAGCAGCTGGAAGTGATTTTCAGGTGCAAAGCTGATTCAAGGGCCATGTGATTTAGCAAGCTACCTGCTTCCTTATGTGACCTTTGTCAGGTTACTTGAGATCAGACCCATAAAAGGACTGAGGCATGGCCATGCCACTTCCTCAGCTCCTAGAAGGGATTTTTCAAACCAGCTGGAGCACTTGCCTACACTACCCACTAGGCAAACAGTCAGCTGCCTTCCGTGAATCTGCAACCCTGAGCAGGGCTGCTCCTGAATTAGGCAATGGGAAATACCAAAGACCTGAGGCCCTTCTACGAACCTGTAGCCTCAGGTTAAACATCATCGGTGCCTTCCTTGATTTGAGTCCAGGAAAATCACCTACTATTTTTATAGATAAGACAGAGCCAAGGGACGAAGCAAAGATACTGATAGAACACTAAGCAAGTACAGCAGGCAGAAAATGGGAAACTCACCCAATGCCTTCCTCTAGTAGAATGGTTTACAATGTATCTTCCCTGTCATTAAGTAAGCCACTCACCTGTGGGCTATTTGTGACCCCTCTTTCTCCCTCCTGTCAGAGCTGGGGTTCTGTATAACAGTGAATGTAACCTTCAAGAGCAAGTGACCCCACAGAAGGAGAGGGAGAAGGGCTTTGCTGGGTCCAGATCCCACTCACAGCCCTGCTTCTGTATTCTAGCCACAGCTACTGATGCCACATGTCCACAGAATCACTCTTAATGCAGCCTCTTCCGGCTGCTCTTGAATGTCAAATGGTCATGGCTGCTGCCCCTGCGGTGCAGAACATGCCTAGATCAAAGCAGCCTGAGGCCCTTGAACGGTGGGAACTTCCAAGTTGCCCCAGGGAGATGATACCTAAGCCAGCAGCATTTGGGAAACCATCAGCAGCAGACACTGGGTACACCACTACCTTCACTGGTGAGAACACTGGTATACAAAGACTCCCTGATGGCTCAGCAATTGGGTGACTCAGTCGGGCTTTTAATGGAAATAAAAGCTCATAATTGGATCTGTCTCTTCCTCACTCCTAGCTTTTGACCTGAAATTTCAAATATCAGCCAAAACAGATGGAGAAATATAATTTTCCATCATAACTGAGCTCATAGGAAAAGGCAGCCAAGAAAAGGAGAGAGAATAGAGGAACTACTGGGTCTTTGGTTTATCATAATTTTTGCATTACAAGAAGTCATACAGGTTTAAAGGTCTTAAAAACTATTTCCTATTCTGAGATGAAAAGTACTGTCAAACACATTGATATGATTTGTTTTTATCCTTCTCCTTTGTCAAAGGTATTGGCTTTCTATCACAAAGAATTGGCACTTTCACCTTTACCTTGCATGAAATACAGTATTTACAAGTCTATAAACAAATGGAAGTAAACTAATGGAAATGCTTAATTCTTAATAATATTCATATTAAATATATATATATATATATATATATATGTATATATATGTGTATATATATATATATATATTAGTCCATGTACCATTCATTCAAAATCATAAATAATCAGATAGTGGGTTTTGGTCCTGTAAAAAAATTATAACAAAATCATTCAAGAACAGGCACCTGTGTTTAAATTTAGAAGTCAGTTTGTGAACTTATTCCTGCCAGTTGTAGTAGATTACCTGTGCATATCAAAATAGATATAAAAATCATCTTGGAACATGTTATGATACGTGATGGCTGCAACAATTAATCTTATCTGATAATCAGCAACCTTCTTCCAGTTGCTATAGCTAAGCAAGGAAACGCAGTGTCATAGTTTTGTTCTGATTAAGTCATAACTTGTTTACCAGTTAAAATTTGCATTTCACTATTAGAGATTTGGTTTTTTGTTTATTTCACTGAACAAAAAAATTGCTTATTAAATTCTCTACAATACTGTGTATTCATCTTAAGGAAAAGATTAGCATTGCTTAACAAATACGTTTCTATATAAAAATATATAACAAATAGCAAAGTATATTTTTATGTTATGTTCATTCATCACATTGTGTAACAGTTTAATATGTTAATCCTGAACATTCTTGTTTCCATATTACAGAAGAATCATCATACAGAGGAATCCAAATCACTGGCAATACCGCCCATGAAAAGCTCTTCTCCAGTCTGAATAAAAATAATTTCCTCAGATTAAACCAGCACCCAGTGTCCCTTCACACCCACCGCGGCTCCTGCAGCTGCCCATCTGGTGCTATGTCTCACTTCTCCCACCTTAGTCTATATATGTGACTCACACCCCTTACTGTACTCAGTGCCAAAGTGGGCTCTAGCACCTCCCTCGAGCACAGCCGTGACACCTCTCTCCCTGCAACTCTGCTTTTCTGCTTCTCATCCACATGCTGAGCTCCACACCTTCTGGGGTTGAATTTAACCCAGCAGATTCCAGCCAGGGCCCTTTGAGCAGTACCCAGCTCTGCTGCCACAAATACTGTCCATGTAAAACAACAGCAACGTTAAACGAAGGTGTCAAACTCAATTCAAGCTAGTTCTGCCTTGAGGACTTGCAGAGACTTTTAATAGTAACTCATTTATACTCAGAGGCATCCTTAACCTGTAAGAAGTCACAAGTCTTGAAGGTCAAATAAGGGCCCGGGTCCACCCCAGTAGCAAAATTATGGTGTTATAACTCAGTAACATCCCAAGTAGAAAGCGACCCATTGCCTACATAGCCTGTAATGATGTTGACAGGTATTTGGACTTCAGCTTCCTGAGTCTTGTGCCAGCCTACAGATACTCCAGTTAATAGCTTATAAATGACCAGACTTCTAAGGCCAGAACCAACGACTGTAATGATCAAATGAACTTCTACATGCACATGCCATAGTATTTCAGCAAAATATTAAGTTCTTAACCACCATTACGGTGTTAACCAGAAAGTCTCTGTGCTAGAGCTGCAAATGGAGTTAGCCCTATTAAACTCTCACAACATGTAATACCTTACGATAGATGTTGTTAACGGGCAGGGGATACACAAATGCCTGTGACAGATCTAAGATCGAGGTCTGAGAATGTCTATTTCGGTGTCACTTTAGTTTAAGTAGATGACTAAAGGGGACAGATGGCAATTTCCTGTCACTGGGGCTGCAGCACACAATCAGGTTCTCAGCTGCTATACCCTCTTCTCCCCTTCTTTCTTTTGGTCTAGAAATCATGCCTGGGCATGTCAGTCTGTGACGTGAGATTCTGTTTAGATTTTCCATGACTGTGCATCGCTTATGATTCTCATGAGTCTGTTTTCAGAGTTCCTATGTGTGAGAGCAGCAGTAATAGTTCACTCCTTGGAAATGTTTCTTTCTACATATCTGCAAATATGTACAGAGACACACACTTTGCAGTTACAGAATTAATATTCCTCTTAAAAATAGGAAGGCTAAGGTTTAAAAAGCACAAAGAGCTTTTTTGTAGAGGGCTATTTTTTTTTTAATAAAAGGAAGTTCTCTGAGAGTTTATATTTCATTCTCTTCAGCAAACCATGGTGTACTGGAACTTGCTGGAAAGAAAAAAACAGAGTATTTTAAAAACGAATAAATTACAATTAATGCAAGAGAGAATATCTACCTGTTTTCTACATTCCTATTGAAGAGAAAATTTTTCAATTCCTCAAAAATTACCAAGTGAATATTTTTATAAATTATCAGAACTGTGCCTTGGATTTTTTTTTCTGTGACAGCAAATTATTAGCTCGTGAGCTATGTCAGAGAGAAATCCTCCCAAAACAAAACAAGACAGGAATAATGCAGCGGCATGTCTGCCATTACCACCACCACAACAACAAAAAAATCTTAAATACAATTTTAAAAATCTTAAATACACTTCAACAAGCAAAATTAATTACCCTGCACAGAGCAAATTTCTCCAGAAAGGGTCTCAAGCTTACAGCAATCACTTTAAAGACAAAAGTAGTTCTGCATTGCGGAAAGTTATGATTTTGACAACTTTTCCCTTTTTCTTTTTTTTTGGCAACATTGTGCCTCTATACTCAGAACAGGTACACTAAAATCTCATCACTGCACAGCTCCACAAGCTGCCGGGATTTGATGTGTTAACTGTAGACAAGGTCCCCTTCCAGTTCTTCCTCTATCCTGGTACGCAGTGAGGTACCAAAGGAGGGAAAACCACAGAGCAGAGTCTTAGGGAAAAGCGAAAAGTCCAGGCTGCTCCCCATGGCGTCTGCTCGCTCTACCTTCCCGGCAGCAGACTCGCTTCAGGGGACGAGGCGAAGGATCACGAGGCGAAGGATCACAAGCCTGTCCGAGCTGCCCGGGGCTGCTGTGCCGCTCGACCCACGGCCCGGGCGGCGCTGCCCCGGCGCGGACACCGCGGCGGCGTTTCCTACGAGCCGGTGGCCGGGCGACCGAGGCGGCACCCGCCTGCCGCTGACTCAGCCCTTCCTCCCCCATCACAGGTCCTAAGGACGGCTGCGGCGGCTCCGGGAGAGAGGCAGGCGGCTGTCCCGGCACAGGCAGCCGCCGGCCCTTTCCCGCCTG
>VXBT01006893.1:278930-290151 GCA_013400235.1 Oriolus oriolus
TCCCGCCCCCTCCCTTCCCTCCATCCTTCCCTCCCTCCCCGGCAACGCAGCCCCGAGCAGCCGCGCTCCCCTCGCGTCCCTCCGGGGACGGGAGCGGCTCCTCTTAAGAGCCGGGCTAAAAGCGCCTTTTCGCTTTGCAGATGGAGGTGAGCGTCCTAGCGCTGCGGGACCTGGCGAGCGCCCGGCCGGGGCGGCGGGGCCGCACCGAGGCGGCCCACAAGGTGAGCAGGAGGGACGGCGCGGGGTCTGATCCGGTCCGGCGCCGCGCGTTCTCTGCACGCGTTGTCCGGAGCCCCGGACCAGTGCGGGGAGGAGAGGACGAGGGAGGGCTGCGAGAGCGGTGGGCGCCGCGGAGCCCCAGCGCCGCGAGAGCAGGGCCGCCACCCGGGGGGCTTTGGAGGGGGGTCGGGCTCTGGATCGTGCTTCTGTGGCCCCCGTGGGCAGCGTCTGAGGTGCTGCCCATCGGACCTGCTCTGCCCTGTTGGTCTGTAGAGCAGCATCGTACCTGTGAGCACTTGGAGCACTGGGATGTCCAGCGCTACCCCTAAGACAGATATAATCCAGTGTAAGAAGCCTGAGTGATGCCACCCTTTTCAGTAAGTGAAGTGATTGCACTCTGGCACTACACACAGGGAAACACTTTTTAGCTTTCACCCGAGTAAACTCACTCAGTGATCTCAAGTATCCCAATGGCTACCATGTGGTAAGGTGGAGAGGGCTCTTGTAGAGACTCACGGTTCTAAAGGTAAGAACCATCAGGCCTAACTTGGCACAGGAATAGTATAGTCCTGTTACTTAGCAGCAGTTTGAGCACGCTGGTGGGCATGTCTACTATGCTTGCCTTCTGGTCTGTATTCATAAAGTGGTGTTCCCCAGTCAAGAGGCTAAGTACAGCCACTCAGCAAGGAACACGGTCGGTGTTTCCCTACTGCCTCACCAGCCAGGAGATGATATATGTAGCCTTGGCCATAACCTTGCTCAGTAATGTCTCCTGAACTAGATGCAATTTATGGCCTGTTGTGCATGCTCAATCTGAGTCCTCCAAAATTCACATTGTTCTTGTCAGATTCCACTCCTATTATCTCAGAGATTTGTTTCAATTCCTGCTTACCTACTAAGTTCATCAAGCTGGCCTTTCCTGTCCTCTGTTTCATAATTCTACCAACTGCCCTTGTGGTTTCATGCAGTACAGGTAGGACTTGACAGTGTGTTGGAGCTACATGAAAAAACAAGGTGAGAGAGGGTAAAAGTGTTTCTTACCTTAGTAGGTAATTATGATAGTAGGAAAAAAAGATCTGAAAGGGCAGTCATGTGCTTTTCACGTAGAGACACTACTTTTTTCGTTGTGGTATTTGCACAAACATGAAGAGTTGAGGTACTGAAAGAGCAGGTTGCTTCAGCTGCTCTCACTGCAGTTCCATTATCACCAGCCATAATGAACAGAAACTTCAGGGGAAGATAGACTTTCTCCATTACTTAAGGGTTGATTCACTGCCAAATGTGATATTACAAGAAAATATTGAGTGCCAACACTCTATAAATACTATATTCCAAGAAGTACCTTGGCCTCTAAACTGACCCCTATTTGTCACAGTGCAGTAAGTTACAACTGGCTGACTGTTAGTTGTAAAAAAAGAGATATATTTATTACATCCCTTTGGGTAATTCATAGGTGAATATATGCAGAAGTGTTCTTCATCACTGCTCAGAGCACAATGTTTTTGATGTGCCAAATTTGTTTCCAGTCTGAATGCTCCAAAACTGCTCCTAGTAAAAGCCAGTTTCAGTTGTTACTAGAAGTCTCTTCTGCTTTCTAGCTAGACTATGCCTGTTAGGATGACCTCTGGAATCACCTATTTAAATATTCCAGCTACAGAGTAATTAAATTACTCCAAGTAAAAGGCAAAACTTGAGAAAGTTCTTGTAGTAAACCAGTATAAATTAATACTTTGGTTCAGGCTTTTATTAATTTTCTGAATTGGATTTCTTACAGCACAAAATAATATAGGTTGTATCAAGGATACCAATAATGCTCCGTCAGTCAGTCAGTCTCTTACTGCAACAATTATCAGTAGTGATAATTCTTGCAAAAGAGAAAGGGATCTAAAGATGAAATATGAAAAAAGTTTAATAGCAGATAGGGACTGGAAGGAGTTAAGCTTCATTCAGGAAATGATAAAAATCAGCTGAAAAATTAGACTTTTCCTTCTAGCAGCTCGTAGCTGTAGTCAAGGAACAGTTATGGAGATTTTCTTGGTTGCTTTGAGCAGCAGACAGTGCAGATGCAAAACTTGCCTTGCTTGCACATGAGGTTACAGCCCCTTCAGTTTGACGCTTTGTGAGTTTGAGCTGCATCCCCAGCACAGCTTTTAACCTGGGACCTTTCAAACAGAACCGTGCTTTCTTGCTAAGTGTAATGTGACCAATGAATGATTTCAGCTTCCCTGCAATTTGGTGATTTATGTTTGTGGGCAATGCTTTCTTGTAATAAAAGTCAGGGTTTAAAAGCCTAATAGGCCACAAGTTGGACTGGTTGACCTCAAGTTCTATATTTCAAGGCAGTATCTCAAATACACTTCCTCCAGTACAGCAGCATGTAGGATATTTTAACACTCCCAGCAAAAGCAGAAGAATTGTGCTAAATATAGCTATGAGTGCCAAGGCACAAGTCAGTAAAATTACCTTCATAATAATCATAAAATTGATTGCTGGAATGTTTTTTTCCTCTTGTGTCTAAAGAACTTTGTTTTTAATAGGAAAACATATTTGATCGATCCAGGATGGCCCCAAAGACTCCCATTAAGAATGAACCAATTGATTTATCGAAGCAAAAAGGCTGCACACCGGAAAGAAATCCAATTACTCCTGTTAAGATCATTGACAGACCCCAGCCTGATCCCTGGACTCCTACTGCTAACCTGAAGATGCTTGTTAGTGCTGCTAGTCCTGACATGAGGGACAGGGAGAAGAAGAAAGAGCTCTTCAGACCCATAGAAAACAGTGAGCAGAGTGACACGCCTGATTCATTGCAGGTGAGACTCAGAACACAGTTATCTCATGTTCAGTTAGGACTTAGACCTTAAGTTGCTCCTCAGTTTTCTTCCAACTGGTGCTTTGCTCCCTATGGAAAGCTGCAGAATTGCAAGACATTCCCAAGGACAGTTGCCTACACAGCACTGGCTGAGCAGTAGGACTTCAAAGGACTAAAAGTAACTGTCTTAGTAGTAATTGACCTGAGATCCCCTCAAGAGCCTGAATATTACTTAAAAAGTAAGTGAAGAAAGTAGAGCTTAAATGTTTGATTTTCCCCAACTGAAATACTTCTGAACCACATTAGAAAGAAAATTGGCAGATCCGTTTTAAACAAGCATCATTCTCAAAAATAAACTTGACAATGAAAGAACATGCTTTCTAAATCTTATACCTCATCTGCAACAGTCCTGCAAAGTGGTCAGCTGAAACCGTTTTTTCCCCACTTTCCACCCCAGCGCCCAAACTAGTGGTCAGAAAGCAAGGTCAAGCATTAAGATTTTTACTTCACTAGACTCAGGCAATGCAGGGGTTGATCTCTGTCCTCACTTTAGAAAGTCTGTCCCTGGAGAGAATGACATGAGACTGTAGTAAGCATCGTTGCAGTTTTCTTCCTTCATGATTTTTTTGTTGTTGTTCCAACTACTACTTTTCCTCTCCTGGGTTATTTCTTGTAGGATAACCTTCCCTGCTGATTTCAGCAACAGGAAAATAGTTCTGGGTCCTTCTGCTGAGAAGCATCATTTCATAGGTACAGATCACTCTAGAAGTACAGTTTTTACAGCAAGTGCAGTAGGTACAGTAGTGTAGAAAATTCTGCAGTTTTCATAGTCGTAACAAAGCAAACAGTTCTCTAAAGATCATTCCTAACATAGTGTCCAGTAGGTAAAAAATAGTTGACGTTAAAGGTTAGTTCATTACCACTCCAAGCCTGCTAAGATCACCCAGCATTTTTGGGGTGGCTACTGTAAAGAGTTCAAGTATTTTCTAGTTAATAAAACTTTCATTTAATAATTTTCTCCACTTAGAAAGGTAACTTACAAAAGAAGCAGAAGTTTTAGAGTAAGGATACTTCTATTTCCCTACCATATAAAACTCATAGAATTCTATCAGAGCACCGGCCTGCCATGAGGTTACTTAGTTGCAACTAGCAAAGGACAGTTTAAGATCCCATTAGCAAGGAAACATGGGTTTCAACAGCTACCACCACCTACAGCTTTTCTTTGCCAGAGGGTAAGACTTGCTTTTCTAACACAGCAGAAAACCCTAGAGTTACCAGTGCAAAACATCCTCCATCATTCTCATTTTATGATAAATAAACATACCTCTTTGTAAATTCTTGCCATCACAGTTTTGCTGGTTTCTATATTTTTCCCACTGCAGGGACAGAAAGACCACATTCAGACCATCCTACAGAATTCCTTAAGCTAGCATCCTGACTAAGTTTAAGGTTCAAAGACTGAGTAGCACCTTTTATAGTCTATGAGCAAAGTGTCCCCATCCCTTTCCCAACCACCAGTTTCTTAAAGTGATAGAGTCACTGTAAAGGTCAGCAAAATCTTTTGAAAGAGGTATTGCAGGAATGTTTTAATGGTTTCTGCATCTCCTGATCCAGAAGTGTTTGAGATCATATTCTTCCTTCTTTCCAAAAGAAATACTCTTTCCAAGTATAATCTTATCTGCTAGTCTTGGGTGTTTGGTCTTACTGGGTTTTTTTCCTTATGCGTGACCACTATTTTGTGATTACACAGATAAGAGTTTTTCTGTAGATATCTTGTGTGATGAAATAAGAAGAGCTTGCAGTTGTGTTATCCAAGTGCCCTGTGCTTTCAAGGAGTCCATGTTGGATTTTTTAATTAGAAAATCCGGTCTTAAATACTGGTACATCTGAAATATGCCTCACTTGACTATGTCTTGCTTTGAAAAGCTCTGCACTAAAGGGTTAACATTTATTTTTTAACAGTATGATATAGTAGATGACAGCACGGTTGATGAATTTGAAAAGCAGAGACCCAGCAGAAAACAGAAAAGCTTAGGACTCTTGTGCCAAAAGTTTCTAGCTCGCTATCCAAATTACCCATTGTCAACAGAGAAAACTACAATTTCTTTGGATGAAGTGGCTTCAATTCTTGGTACGTATACCTGCAAAACTGGGGTAACTGATCACCTGGGGTAACCTAACAGGTGGGCCTTCCAAAGATCTTTTTCTAACAGACTACATTCAAGAACTGCCTTCCGCAGGGTCTGGATGCTCTTCTAATCATACTAATCAAGAGCTGGAAAGGCCTAATATTCCTCAGTGTCTTTGCTGTTTGGTAACACTACCATTTTGAAATCTGCTTTCTGACTTTCTGCACTTTTTTCTAGACAGATCTTGCTTCCAGCTGTTTACCAACCCTTGCTTTCTTACATATTCAGTTTGTTGGACACTGAAGGAGTTACCATTTACAAACCCTCTGAAGGAGGACTTACAGACAACAAATTTTGTCAAAATGAAACATTTGGAGAAACGATTGCAAACTAGCATGTGTAGGAGATCAGTTGTGTTTACTGCCTGACTTCTGAACATGTTTGACATCATATCTTCCAAAATCTCATGGTTCATCAAGGTTACCTTAGCTTTAAATATCACCTTGTGATGGGAAGGTACTGGGAGAACTGCAAGAGTACCATGAGAAATTGTCTTATATTGAGGTGGCAAGAAGGTGTTGAGTACCCCATTTACTGGTTCTGCTGTTAAGTTTGGTTTTAGCTAAAAGATTAATGAAATATCTGCAAGAAGTAATGAAACTTGGGAGAGAGGACTCAGCCAGGCCACATTAATAACAAAAATATCTGAGTCCTTGGAGAGGTTGTTTCTTAGCTAGGAAGGGCTTTACAAAATTAGACTTAAACTAAATAAATCTTGTATCTACATTTAAAACTTAGGTATTAACAGAAAAAGATGTAGCAAAAATGAAATTTGTCTGTTTTGGGAAGAAAAGGAACAGAAGAATGATGTCATCTGTGACTGTTAAGAAAGGCCTTGAAATACCCATTTATCTGCCTTGGTAATGTGAATTGGAAATAGGATAGAATACAGATTAGGTAAATAGTTAGATAAATTACTTTTAAAATTAATTGTTCTCTTAGATTTTGCAGTTACTCCTTTCTGTGTTTGCATGAGATGCTCATGCTCCAGCCTTGTACAGCTGAACATGAATAGTGCTTTATTCTGTGTTGGGAGTGACATTACCTTGCTTTCCTAAATAATAGAAACTTTCTTCTAAAATTTACTGTTGGAAATTTTACCTCCCAGAAGGAGGAAGGTTTTGGTTGTCCTTCTCCGTTTAGTTTTCCCTTCCTTGCTTGTACCCACTTGCTTGTGACCACAAAATTACCCGATGCTGATGCTCTTAATGTAACAAATGATGTCTGTGATACAGCTTTTGCTACAAACGTATACGGCTTTGTTCACGGAAGACCTGTGGAAGGCCACAAAGGGGGCTGTACTGCTGGTGCCTGACAGACACCAGGATATGTGTAGCACTCTTGTTTTTCTGGATTATGTTTCAATCCAAGTTCTTCACATACTTGGAAATGCTCATGAATTGTTTCACCTAATATGTGTTTGAGGCTGGTAGGTATTATCCCTATTCTTCAGATGGGTAAACAGTCATCCCACAGGGAAGTTTTCAAAACCTTTCCCCCTAACTAGCACTTGTTCTGCTCAGCTGATGTTAACTGTTAAAAGATTTTTGGTGCAGATGCTGCCACCAGCATATAGTACACTGTGTTATATATATATAACAGCCATGCTTCAAGCAGCACTGGACACAAGTACTCAGGACAGCGAGCATAGCCACCAACCTGCTCATATGCAGTCCCCAACCTTGCTTGCATCAGCAGGCTGAACTCAAGTTGGACATACTTCATAAATTTCTCATAGATGTAGACCCAGCCAGCACTGATGATTTGTTTCTGTTTCATTTGGGAACAGTAGGTCTCATTCTACACTGCTTTGCACCTTGTGAAGCTTTTGATGCCCCTTTACTTGGTGCTTGCATAGCAACTAAAAGTAATTGTGCCACTGTAAATGCAAGTGGAGGACTGCACTCCCACTGGTTCCTGTATGAGGGGCTTTCATCTCTACACTGTGGCAGACCCATTCCTGCCTTCTCTTACACACAGGCTTGTGTACAGGTACATGTCTGAGTTTTGAAGCTCTCTGTCAGGAAGGGCCAAAGTGCTCTGAAAACCCTGGGGCAGTCTGGGTAGGTCTGAGTGAATGGGGCTGGCAGACTGCAATCTGCAAACCCTAAACACAGTGTAGGTGCTTCCTTATGCTGAAGCCATGGCTGGTCTAGAAGTTAAGAAAATGGACAAAGAGCAGCATACCATGAAGCTGGCCACACATAAGTCAGATTTTCAGTGTGCAAGTATAGATGTATCTAATGGAATGTGTCCATGTGAACAATGAAAATGTCTATTAGAGAGCAACCAGTTTTCTGTTTGCTTCTGCTGAACTAAGATGAGCATCTATGTCTTTTTTATCTGTTCCCCCCCACTTCCCAAACAGGAGTTGAGCGGAGACGAATTTACGATATTGTGAACGTCCTGGAGTCATTGCAGTTGGTCAGCCGTGTGGCCAAGAACCAGTACTGCTGGCATGGCCGGCACAACCTCAGCCAAACTCTGAAAATGCTTCAGGAAGCAGGAGAGCTGCAGTATGGAGAGCTAATGACTTCCCAGCACAAGGAGCAGGACTTAGAGTACAAATTTGGAGAACAGAAAAAAGAAACAATTCCAGATTCTCAAGACAGACCATTACTGGAGTTTTCAGAACCAGATTGCGTCTCTGGTAAGATAATTACTAAATGTATGATCATACACAGACACAAGTCTCTTTCTCTAGTTTACTATGTCAATTTTCCCCTTGCTTTGCTTTTAAATTAAATTATAAAAAGTTATCCTTTGCAAAAAGGTGCCAAATTCACCATGGCGGGTACAGAATTCTTCCTTCTATTCTGTCCCTAACATAGGTCTCGAGACACATTTTTCCCTCTGCCCTACAGACTGGGAGGAAGTTCTGCTGGACAATCCAGTTCCTTCCCCACCTGTATCTGGCACTAAATGCTTTATCCTGACAGAAAGCACCATCTTCATTTGTCCACTCTTTGCATACTGCCCATATAACACATAATGGTTTTAAGTTACAAACTCCATTAGAGTCACAAAATTGTAGTGGCACAAAACTGTGTAATGTAACATAGAATCAGCTTTGGAATTTTACTTTCTAAAAGCTATTTCTGCAAGTTTGAATTTTTATTGCCATTTGAACAGATGGCTGCATTACTCAGTTATTTGCTGCCTTTCAATAAATTTCTGCTTTCTGACAAGGAAATACTTCACTCCTTTGGTGTGTGATAAACCTACTTACTAGTTTTCTGTCTGTGATGGATGACATATGCTAAGAGGCTTGGGTATTATTTGTAACACAGCATCTGCAAACAGCAGAAAGGACAAGTCATTGCGGATTATGAGCCAAAAGTTTGTCATGCTGTTCCTTGTCTCCAAGACCAAGACAGTCACTCTGGACATCGCAGCAAAGATACTGATAGAAGAAACCCAGGATACAGTGGACCACAGCAAATTTAAAAGTAAGATGGCTAATGAGAGGCAAATCAGTCAGTGAGTAAAGAAAACAGGGCGTGTTTGGACTGACACCAAACAGACACCAGTAGATAACAGCAAAAGTGATTTATGAATCTTTTCCTGGAATATGGTCTGGGGTTTTTTTCATTGCAAATGCCTATTTGTGAAAACAGAACTTGGTGTGGGGAAGAGACACTTTGACAATTATCTCCCAAGTTTAGCTTCAGAATAAAGTACATTTTTGTTGTTGTTGTTGAATTTTTTTTCATACTTAAACCCTGTTTCCTGCACTGCTCTGAATGATGTTTCAGAACTGAAACATATTGTTTAATTTAATGGAATTAATTTTCTCTCTGCAGAAATATGTTCCTTCTCCTTTTTACCCCAGAAATCTTTTACAGCTGGATGGCAGAGTTTGCTTTCAGTTAGTGAGGATTAGTACTTCAATCCCTTGGAGAACATGGGAAAACTCAGCATCAGTAAATAAGTCTTCCAAGATAAAGACTTTTAAGCCTTTAAAGTGCTTTTAAAATATAGTACTTGCACTTCAATCTTAAAATTCTACCCCAAATATAAGAAGAAATGTGAGGAGTTTAGCTGAACAATATGTGGGTATCATACTCAGCTCAAAGATGTTATTTACTAGAGTCACAGAGGTTTTTCTGAGTGTGTTACATTTTTCTTAATGATAGATATATGTCCTCTTGTGATCAGCTGTACACGCCTATGCCTCTTGCCCCCACCTTCTCTTCACCCATGTGGAGGTAGTTGCCTTTTCTGGGCAAGTTGATGTAATCAGTCCCTAACCTATTTCCATCAAAATGAGGGAGATGAGTTTAAACCTGAGCAGCTGAGATATGAAGTACCTGTGACAACCAGGTGGGAGCTGGCCTGGCAGGTTTCATAGGAGGTGGCCTAAGTCCATCCCGATTTGATTTTGCCCACCTCATCTGTGAAAGCTGTGGTGATAGTCTGAAATGAAATTAGCACATAAATATGTCCTGTATGCATTGTACACCTGCCTCTCTTATCTACTCCTGCCTTTTCTTCTTAGCAAAGGTACGAAGACTGTATGATATCGCCAACGTTCTCACCAGCCTAGGCTTGATCAAGAAAGTTCACGTCACAGAGGAACGAGGACGCAAACCAGCTTTCAAGTGGATTGGGCCTGTGGAATTCCCTGGAAAGACTGGTAACTTGTGTAGCTTGCATTTATTTTCTTTTTGCTTTGATAGTCCCTTCCCAAGTGGTAGAAGGTTGCTTTCTGTGTGTAAAGAATGGCTCAGCATTCGGTGTGTACCCTGTGAATATTAACTGCTGCCAGCTCAACATTTGCCCTTGTTAGACTTTGCACCCAAGGTCTGGATCTGTGGAGGGATGTTGAAGGATACTGTGTCTTGTAGGTATTTTTACACTGACTTAGATAACTATGTGCATGACTGTATGAATTGTAGAGCAATGGCACATAGCACTGACATCTTCAAATCTGGGTCCACAGCTGTTCTGTGGTCCAAAATCTTGGTAATTCCATAATAATTATACAGTGAATTCTTTTCTTTGTAAGGGGAAGTACCAAGTTAGAGCATGGCTGTTTCTTGCACATGGCTCCTTTTACAAAAATTTTGTCTGCAAAGAATGAGGTTGTGGGATGGAACATCTTGTAAGCTGATGCTCCTTGGCCCCATAGGCTCCCTTTGGCTTTGACATTTGCGTCAGGACAGTGCCAGGAACAAGTAAAAGTGAAGGACAATGTAAATACCATCTTAGTGCCCTTTCTCCTCCTGGCTAGCACACTAGAAAGTAGCTCCTTCTGCAGCTGCTATGGAATGGATAGGAAGGGAGCCCTTACCTTGTCTACTGGTGCTTACTGAGTTCTAGGTTTGTTTCAGTGTTGTGGGGTTTGAGATAATATAGAGGTTACCTCTTCCCTTAATGCCAAGTTTGGTAATATGGCAGCAGCCGAAATGATGAGCTGTGTTGCCTGAAGGACTGTTGCACAAAATTATGTCCCTACAGATGAGCTGAGAGGTCACAGCCCAACATCAGATCCTCTGCCACGGACACAAAGAGGAGCCTGTGCCCAGCACCAGACCAGTGCTACTGGAAGGCAAAGGTTTACACGTCACGCTTCATTTAACAGTGCACAGCCTTGTGAAGCAGCCAGAAGGAAGGTCAGTTCTGAGCCTAACAGCCCACGCCAAGAGAGGCAAGGTAACTACTAATGAAGCATGTTCTTTTCTATCCCACTGGACCTGCCCAAATGAGGGCATGCACCAATTTAAGCCACTTGATTGGGTGAATCAGCATAATTAAATATGTGAATTACTCTTGGGAGGTACCTATATTTCTACTGTCCATGTGATAAGGAAATTTCTGGTTTAGAACCTCCAGTCAAATGCCTAAAGTTACATGAGGTGAATCTGGGCCATACTGCAATTGAATCTGCAGTTTGTTTTCTGCAGGTAAATGTTTCTGTTCTGTACTAACTGCAGCTATACTACAGTTTTGTCTGTGAGAACTTGATAAAGAAAGATTTTTTTTTTTTTTTTTTTTTCCT
>VXBT01006893.1:290170-428727 GCA_013400235.1 Oriolus oriolus
TTTTTTTTAGCCACAAGACGCTTGCTTTATTTTATGGTTCCTAATATAGTGAAATTTACTGTAACAATCTAATGGACAGTTGTTAAAAAAGATAAAGTAATTACAGGGTTTTTCACAATTCCCTCTTACAGGAAATGATGATGTTGAACCCCTCACCAGTGGGGCTGAGAGTTCTGAGTGTCTTGCAGGTTCTGGCTCTAGGTGATTAGTGGATGTTATAAAAATGTGTCAGGACTGAAAAATTATAGCAATTATTTTATATGGCCAGTATCAAAATATGCTAGGCAAACCTATCTGTGATTAATTGAATGCCTCTTTGTTCTTTCAGCCTGCATTGTGAATTCAGATGAAAATTGTTCCAAAATGATAAATCTAGCAGCTGTCTGCAGGCAGAAAATAGAGGAAGATACTGGGTAGGTTGGCCTTAACTCGTGTCCAGTTTCAGCTTTGTGCTTGTCATGTTCAGTTTAAGGATAGATTCCATTTATGAGACTGAGATAAAAAATTGCCATAAAGTCTCGTTATTACAATTTTAATACTGATAGATCTCAGCATGGCTTTTTTTTTTCATGGTCATCTTACACCCACCTGTACTTGTACCAGTGTTGGTGTTTTGCTTCAGTAGTTCTTTCTGTCATGTGTTTATATCAGTTATTCCTGCATCCTTTAACCTATTGGCTGGGTAGGCTGAGCAAATTATGATTCCATGGAAGGGCATCTCTGTCTCTCATCTGTCTTCTCTACACCTATCCCAATTTGAGTTCATTTGTGAATGATTGACTAGTCAAGTGCAGCCAAAAGCATTATCGTTCCACCAAAAACCTGACTGCTTGTGTGTAGTTAGAAATGAAAAAAAGTGACCCTTCCTGTAAACTGTAAAAATTGTGGTTTTGGGGCGGAATTTTTCCACATTTATGTCCAAATATGTATCTCTTTGCTTCTAAGGATAAAATAGGGGTTTAATTTTGGAATAAAAGTTTTTCCTCTTTTCATTACTCTTTGAGGTTTTTTTGTTTGTTGTTTGTTTTTTGTTTTTTGTAGGAATAAAGCTTGTGACACCGAAACGATACTAAATTCATCAAAGAACTCCAACATAACCTTACCTTTCTCCCTTCTTCCGGTTCCTGGGGACTCTGATTTTCGTGTTAACCCTTTGCCTCAGGCAGTTTTCCCTGTGGTTCAGGCAGATGTGCCAAGCTTCTCACTACCAATTGGCATCAGCAGCCAGGCTTCACACCCTTCCACGCCAGCAACCTCCAAAACAGAAAATGGAAAAGCTACCCTGGTCCCCAACCAACCCTTCCTGTGCTTCCCATCTTCATCCCTTTTTATGTTGTGCAGTGGTCTTCAGGAAAATAATTTGAGTGAGACCCTGCCCACTTCAGGAGACGTGGGAAACAGGAGTGCAGAAGCTCAGGCTGCCTTTCCTCCCGCTGCCTGCCAAAAACGCAGCTCCCACAAGTGCTCATCGCCCTCTGCACCTGTAGATGATGAAGAACCAGCTGCTAAAAGGCAGATACTGGAGCAGAGTGATGTGCCCCTCTCACTTGTAGTACCCAAGGTAAAGTGAATTGCGTTATCACCTTGGCTTTCTCATAGTAAGGAAAGACTTTTGCCTAGGACAGTGTTTTCGTGAGGGAAAATCCAGTACACTGCTTTTGAGAGATACAAATGCTGCCTCCCATATGTTAATAAAATTGTAAGTGGGCTGTGTCAGGAAGTATAAGCATTAACTGGGAGATGTTTTCACACTACCAGGGGAAAATGGACTTGGATTGCTTTGCATAGTGATGTGATGCTCAGCTGTTCTTTGGAATTAGGGTCCTGACCATTACCTTCAGCAAAACAATGGGTCAGAGGGGAAGAAATCAATGTTATAATTACTCTTCACCTTCCCCTGTTAGCTTGGGCTTTCCCAGACAGCAGCAGCATTGCTTACTCCACGGAGCTATAGCAAATGTGATTTGTTCTTTCCCCCTGCTCTCCAGCCTGAGTCCCTCTCTCTGGAGCCCAGTGTTGCCCACAGCAGGCTGATGAGAGAATGATGATGAAGGTGATGCGTAGCTATCTCAGAATTCTCTTAAATACTGACAGCAGGGGTCAGGCTCAAGGCCATATCATATAAGCCGTTTGAATACTGAATATAAACAATTTGAAACAAGTGTTTTTCCTTATCAATAGAAAAGTAATCCCAGAGGTCAGGTATTTCTTATGTAGTTTCTCCAACAGCAAAGGGCACAAGGTTCAGGCATCACTAATATGGCTCTTCAAACCCTCAACCAAAATTTTTAATTTGGTGATTTGCTAATCAGGTTTGTGCTGCTCCTTTGCACAGATGCATGAGGAAGGTGCATGAGAGGTATTGCACTGTTTTATTTCAGTTTGGACTCTTCATTTCCATTTTTGTTTTTGCTTAGAAGCCTTCTGAGTCACCCAAGGCAGAACCTTCCCCAGGAAGTGGCTGTTCATCTGCTGTACATCTAGAAACGAATCGTCTTGACCTCGCAAGTCCTGCTGCTGCAGAGGCTGCAAACAAGGAATCTACTAAACTTTTAGATTGTCAAGAGCAAGAAAAACAATCTCAGAACAAAGACACTGATGAACCCCCTCCAGGAAATGAGCACATCTCTATAGAAAATGCCAATCAGCCTTCCCAACCACAGTATCTTTATGTTCAGCCTACTGCTGGTAAGGACAGCCATGAGATCTAGAGGCACCCAAACCTCTGTATCTGTTCACTGAGCAAATACTGAGTCCTACAAATAGGTGAATAAGTATATTTGGCACAAAAAACCCTGACAGCAGCTCACTGTAGTAGTTTAATAACTCTGAAATCTCTTGACTCATTGTGAACTGTTCCTCCTCTGAAAAGACAGGCATTTTTCTGAGGTTCCCAAACATTAATAGCATTGAACAGTGTGGGGTTTGCATGCATGAATTATGTGCAGCAAAAAAAGACACTTATCCAGCATTCAAAACCTAAAGGAGCTGGAAGTCTAGATTTGGCAGTAAGATGGTCAATACAGAACAGCAGAATCTCCCTGAATGTATAAATTTAATCACCTTCAAACTTTTTACTGTCTTGTAACATGCATTATCAAAACCCCGAAAACCCAAGGCAGTGGAAATGTAGCCAGTCTGCTTGTATGACACCATGAGGATAGAGAGGAAGCAGCTGAAAATAGTGCAGTAGGATTTCGTGCCCACCATGTTTTGTGCCAGTGTTTGTGTGCAGTGGGCGACTGCTTTGTGGGAACAGGACATGTGTGGCAGATTTCCGTGACTTAGTCTTTGATTCACTCGTGGCACGGAGTGGGGTCTGTGGCGTTTCACTTAGATTGGACATGCTCAGTTTGAAAATGCTGATCCTGGTGTTTTGGAAGGTCAGACAAAGTGGGAGCCAGAGCAGCTTCTGTTTCAACACAGTAGTTCAGCTGTTCTCAGCAAAATTAATGCCTCTGTGATATATCTTTGTGGGTGTCTCCCATTTGTTTGGTTTGATTTGTCTGGGCTGTTTTTTTTTTTTCCCTCATTAAAAACAATGTATATATTTTCATATAGCAGAGGATGATTCCAGTTAGTGAAAAAAAGAGTTTGTTTAGCCAGGATGTTGCTTGTAATTGAAGTTAGAAGCAGAAGACAGCAAGTGGTGTGGTTGGTACTTCATATGACCAAAGTAAATGGATGCAGGTACAGTGAATAGACAAGGAGGGGGGAAAATGCAGGCAGGTACAGAAGGGAGCTGACGGAAGAGTCAGGGGTTTGTGACAGTATTCTTCCTTTTTTTTTGTTATTTTTGTCATAGTTTACTTCCTAGGCAGACTTTTCTTTGTCACACTTTTTCCTACTCTAGATGAAGTTACAGTAGTTTAATTCCCTTTTTCAAGTTTATTAATGCTTTGTTTTTTCTCTCTTTGGTTTAGGATTGAGCAGTTTTAATTTCCTGTTCTCTGCAAACCAAGCCCCTGGTGCCATCGGCCTGGCTGCAAACCAGTTGCCTTCTCTAAGTGTACCCTGCGTCATGGTGCCATCAGCCGCCTTGGCTTCCTTCCCTCTCGTCTGTTCTCCCTCATTCACCAGTCCTCTTTCCCCAGTTCCCGATGGCTCCTTCTCAGCTGCTGCCCCCGTGAATTTCAGTGTGTCCAGCCTGGCGCCCACCACCCCCGTTCTCATAAGCACCACGGCCGTTGTCACCCCCAAGGTCTCGCCCACCCCTTCAGTGGATCCACAGCAGCCGGCTCACCCTGCTCTGCACCTGAGTCCTGTGCTTACAAGATCTTGCAGTGCTGTTAAACTGGACTCCCCCATGTGTATGGGACACCCAGTGACCCTTCTGAAGCTGCAGCAGGTAAGGGGGAAAGGTGAACAGGAGTGGTGATGAAAGAGCTGTGCCAGGTGCCTGATGGCAGCATGTGCCAGTGCAGAGTTGGCACACTGAGAGCTGGTGTCTTCCACTCAGCCTGTGTGTGTCCATCTCAGCAGTGGCACAGGGCGTGGGACACTGTTGAAGTCAGAGCCCAGCACAGCACATTCTGGCCTGAACGGTGAAGTGGTTTTATAACTCTTACAGAAATTCTAAAATCCCCCAGCAATCTTAAGTTTTTTCCCTATCTGACAGTGCCGTTGTGTATTATGCAATGGCTGCAGAAAAACATTAGGAGGACAGGAGGATTGTGTTTCAGAATTCAGGAGTCAGCTGGCTGCAACACTTTTTCAGGTAGTAGTGTCCTGGGTTATCCCCTCAGCCCTGTTCTGATCTCTCTTCACTACGTAATGGAAAAGTAATAGCATCACAGCTGAGAGAAAACAATTATTCTTATGGGATTGTTGATCTTTTTAAAATTAAGATATTTTTTTTAAATCTACCATAGAACCAGACTTTTGGGTAAAAAAAATCAGAAATTCAAAAGTGAGGGAGGACTCATTTATCTGAAATACAATGAGTGACACAGAACAGTCATGTCACGCTGTTACCTGGGTCTTTACAACTATTAGCAGTGACATTTTGGCACTAATTCAGCTTACATTTGTAAATCTGTGATTTGTTTTCCTACTGTCTAATTCAGTGAAAAATAGATCAAACATTTGGAAGCGTTATAAACATTACTTTATGTTTATCTTCTTCAGCTTAGAAAAAGGCTGTAATAAGAGTGGCTGGCAGCCAATCTGATTACAGATACTAACATCGGAGGTTACAGTAGAGTGGCGCTTAAAAGACAAGTGGTCAGGGTTTAGAAGGCTAATTTTTGATTTCTCTTGATGGCAACAAATAACAAAAGTGAGTAAAACTTTAAGGAAGAGAAAGAGCTATTTAAGCTAAAGCCACAAGATTGGCATAAGAACGAACGAGTATGAACTAATCATGAAAATATTTGAGTTGGAAATGAGATAAAGGCATTCATCTTCCAGCAGTACTGGATGTACTGGCATCCAGTTCCAGGATGAAGAGCAGGGGCAAAGCCCATAGCTTTTCACGTGGGGCTTCTGAAAGGGTGTGTGACCTCGAGTAGCAGGGTACAGGGATTAACGTCTCCCAGCTGTCCTCTGTTTGCATGCTTGTGTGTAGGCTTTGAGAAAACCCTGCCAAATCACTTTGGTTTTGTTTCACAAATAGCCTTCATCAGCTCCTCTCACTCCCAAGAGTATTCGTCCTGCGCATCATGAGGCATTTTTCAAAACTCCTGGAAGTCTTGGAGACCCTGTGACATGGAAGAAAAATGAAGGCAACCAAACCAGAAATGCCAGCTCTGTGCAGAGGAGACTGGAAATCTCTAGTACCAGCCCTGACTAATTCCTCTCTTTGCAAGGGGTGGGCAGATTGTCCTCGGACCCTGTATCAATTACAAGAGAACAAGCTCTTATCTGGCAAGAGGAGCAAGTTAAAATGTCACCCCTTTTGGAATGCTTCCCCACTATCCATTCACCCACTGGTTCTGTTAGCCATCTTCTTCAAAATCACCCTTGGTACTGAAATCCTTTTACTGAATTGTTCCTTCAGTACTGATTTGAATTCAGATTCTGTGCTTCACACAGCCTTGTGGGCATCAAATTGTAATTGTGATTTTAATTTGGAAAACTCTCTTTATTTCTGTGAGGAGATGCAAACAGATTCTTTTGGAGTCCCCAGGGGTTCTTTATTCATGATTTTAAGTGAGATGTCTAGCACTTATCTGGGGTAAGCATTTTATTTGCATGTACTCTACTTACCCTGAGTAAATCTGTGGTGAAAATGATAAACTTTTGCAGTTGTGAGAGCAACTGCTTCCTTGGTTCCAATTTGTCAAATCCTGCCTCTGCAGTGCAGCCTCTTGCTTTTTATTTTGTATGTTGGAGTGGGATTAGTGCAAAAAAGGATTTTTGCAGTTTCAGAATAACAGATTTTCTCAGGGTAGGATTACTTGAATGTCAGTTGGTTGTTGTACAAATTGCCCAGCACTTGTGGTTAGAAAAACCTAATAATAACACAGTATGATTGAATGTATACATGTGAAAAATATTAAGACCAAAATAACTGTGAATGTTAACGTTTTTATAGTTGTGTTAATGAACTGTATTAGTCCTTGGGTTGGTTAGGGTTTTTTTCACTTTTACTCTGAGCAAAATATGCAAGTTAGATGTAAAGAATACAAAATCTGAATCCTTAAACAGATTTGACAAAGTGATTTGAGAGTGGCAAGCCACTGAAAGGACTGTGCTAAGATTTCATCTCCCATTTAAATATCCAGTCCAGACTTTATGACCAAGGAATACTGATAGGTCATTAACCTCAGTCATGATTAGATTCAGTCTAACCTGAGTCTACTAAGTGCCTACTTAGCTGTTTACTTAAGTGTACTTAAGGGGTATGTACTTAAGTGCCTAACTCTTCACTTACAGGAATTTTGTGACTAGTTTATAGTGCATTTGAGCATGTTGGGAAGAAAAGGGAGATCTTACCTATCTAAACCAGAAAAAGAAGTTGAAAAGAGCAAGAGCCTTGAGTTTTAAAGTAATATAAAAAATTAGTAAAAAATTATCAATATACCCTAGGAGAAGATAATGAGGAAGAAAGATCTTTGCATTCAGAGTCCTCAAATAATGGATGGTGCTATTAGCAATATAGGACATAATTTTAAGAGCCAGTGCTCTTGTGTTTGGGTATGTTTTCACTCATGTAGCAAACTGCAATCAAATTTGTACAGTCTCCCATTCAAAAGGCAGAAAGTGTTGCTATTGACATCACGTTAGCCTGGACTTGTAGCAAATGTAAGGCCAGCATGATCAGCTCTCTCTTTGGTACTGGTGTTGATTTTCCAAGGGTAGATGCACTCTTGGTGCTATTTTGTTGGTCAAGGGAGGTTAGGACTTTAAGGGTTGGGGATTTGAAGAGGGAGTTTTATTTTTATAATTAAGTGTATTATGAAAATGGAATTTAAGAAAGACTTTTAGTGAAGCTGAGAGTTTGAGTAATGTGGCCTTCTCTTAGAATAGACCAATAACAGCTTTTTGAAAGGGCTTGTTTAGCCCTCACTGAAAGAAAATCTATAGCAGAATTATCATAGGAAATTTCAGGGGTGGTAAAGAGACATCTTCAGATTGCTAATTTTTTTATATTTTAATGACACTACAGTTATGAAAGTTTACAGTTTCTTCTTCTGAATTGTTTCTTCTTATACACCCACTTAGCTTAATTTTGCTTTGAAAAGCAGTGTGTAACTAGCACAGTGCTGCCCCTGCACTTCTGCTGGCGTGCATGTGTTGCTGCTGGGGTAGGAACAGGCTGCTAGGGTTCCAGGGAAAATGGTGGGTGCTGATTCTCCAAACCTTGTCTCTTCTCTCTCCCTCTAGTACGGTGCAGCCTTTTAGTGAAATGGCAGCTGGGAGCAGGGAGGAAGGATTAGAGCTAATATTTGCTCTTTGCTCCGGTTGAAGCATCATCACCAAAATTGCCTTTCTTTGTCAGTAATGTTATTTTGTGCCATAACTAACTTTATACTTGAAAATGCAGGGAGTGAAAATGGATTTTCAGTTTCCAGTTTCTGTTTCTGGTTTTGAGTTTCTGTAAATGCAGCATGTCTAGAAATGACAATTGACTCCCTTTTCAGTGGGTCATGGTTGGGAAAGCAGATTTTGAGCCTGGGAGAAAAAGGATGTTGATATGCTGTCTTGTTTTTGTCAATGCAAAATTCTCTCGGAAATGGAGTGGGACAACTGAAGCAGTCAGGCAGCTACTTTCTGTATCCAAACAGGTGAACTAGACTGGTGAGGAGGAGTAGTTGGTTGTCAAGAGGGAATGGGTTTACCTTTCCTATCTTAACCTTCACTGAAAGCTAAGAATTTAAATAAAATAGGAACAACTCATCAGCAAAGTAGCTTTGGAAAAGCAGAATTTGTATTTGCACTGAAGCAAAGTGCATACCCAGGAAGTTCCGCAGGGTTTGTGAAACCTTTCTGTCCCAAGACAGTTGTTGAGGAGGCTGAGCATATAACTTATACTTGAATCTATCTGCCACGTTTACATTTCTGGTTGTCTTCTGTAAATTGGTGCTATTTCTGTATTTAAAAAGCTGGTTTTTTTAATGTAAAGCTGCTTCCAGTTTGTTTTTTTGCACTGCTAGTTTAATATAGATATTAATTTTATTGCTGTTTATAACTGTTCTTCAGTGATTAGATGTCTTGCTTTTCCTGCTCTCTAGCTATCTGTTTACCTGTCCACATATAGCTTTACTCCGATCACACTGTTGGGTTGAATATTTTTTTATACTATCTTCTAGCAAAATATTAAACTTTTACAAAATAAAAAATGAAATTAAAACTGAGGCTGTGATTTCAGTATGGAGGACTTTCAAGGACACCCTTGAAAAGAAATATTCCTGCACCGCGTGTCCAGGTGAGCAGTCCGTGTTGGATGTGAGCACTGAAGGACTAGCAGAGGGGGTAACAGCTCTCCCCGGTGGCTCCAGCATCCAGCTGCTTCATGCAGCATGGGCACAATTCCCACCAAACTGTTGCAGGCACAAGGACCAGTGCAATGTAAATTGGCTCTTAAAGTCCTGGAGCAGGCCAGGGCTAGAGCGGGTGGCCCTGGCCCAAAGCCATGCACGGTGATCCCCAGCTGGCCACCATGGGAGCCCATCCCAGCACTGCCGCGGGGCCTGCCCGGACACTCCCTGGACGCCCGTGTCCCTGCAGCCGTCCCTCGGTCCCACTCTCCACAGGATGGCAGCACTGCCTGCCCAGCCGCAGCCACAGACACCCGAGGAGCTGGTGCTTGCTTTGTGTCCTTACAACACCAGCTGCTTAGAAAGAACACAGCCACAGGCCCATGGCTTCCGCTTCCCTTTCTCCTGCCCTTCCCTAACCCCACATGCGTAAGACGCAGCTTGACCCAAACCCGAGTGGCTCCCATTTAAATCAATGGCAGGTTCACCATTGATTTCAGCAAACCCAGTATTGCCACCTTACCCCTCCCTGTGATTAAAGAGATGTGAGTTAATGTCCCATGTCACCAACACTGGCTGCAAAATTACTGTGAGTTGCAAATGGTTGAGATCCTCAAAATTCATTTCTAAAAGAAAAACTCAGCAGCTCGCTCAGTGTTGTTTTTGGTATTTTTCTGACCTGCTACTCCAACAATAATACAATTGATATAGGAAAAATTAGAAATTTAATAAGATTAAATACACTATAAGAAGCACTAACAAGCCCTAACCCTGCTCCAGCTCCACTGATGGGACCATGGCCTATCCTTGTTGTTTCCTTGAGGAGGAGCAGGGCTGTAGCTTCCAACAGTTCTTGTCCTCACTGGTGCGCTTAAAACTCCCTTCTTTTGAAGTAAAAAACAGAGGAGTACACCAACCTCCATCTGATTCAGTTCTTTCTATAAGAAAGGGAAATTAACAAACTACCACTGTTAGATGAATGTCTTAATGCTTCCCAGCCTGGGCTGGGCAGCCCGGGGCCAGCTGGGAGACAAGTGTCACCCCCTGGTGCTGGAAGATGTTGAGCACTGCCAGCAAACCCAGCCAGAGGCAAGCAAAAGGGAAGCCTCCAACAGGCAGCGAAGCAGAGCCTGCTCCCACCATATCCAGGGAAGCAGGTCTTCACCAGCTGTCTTGGTCAACAAGGGGGGTTTCCTGAGTGGTGCCTGGGTCATGGCAATGCTTTCTCCCTCCAGCCCAGAGTGCCTGAGCAAGGCTCCAGGGCCTGCTTAATTTAAAATTTAATAGCTTGGGAAGTAAAGGAGTGAAAAGAAAGGCTTCACACACAACTGAGGCAAATACAAGCCATGCTGGCTGTGATAGTCTGAGAAGATCTATGTGTGCAGGAAGCGTTAGTGTCCAGATTCTTTCCAGATTCATTTATTGCACTAGAAATGCAAGGAAAATTTAGGATATTTTTTCAAGCACTTTCTCCAAGGACTCCTAGAGTGATGAATTCTAATTATGTCAGTCAGGACCAGCTTAAAATCTGAGAGCATGAAGCCTTCCCCCATTCCCCTTGCAGGCCACGGTAACTTTGTTTGTGGGTGGCAAAAGGCTGCACTGCTTGTTCACAAAATGCTGGGACCTCCAAGTCTGATATCACCAGACCTCCTAGGAGGCACAACCTTCTGTCTCAGCTGGAGCTCCTCCATTTAACTGCATTTTCCAAATAAATAAGTTCTCATTTTGGCCCTGAATGTGAGATGCCAGACTTTTACATCGTTCCCCCGCCTCTGGCTGGGTATTTCTCACCTTGGATGTGACAACAGTGTAATTTCATAGATGATATACCAAATCTGGGTGGGAGGGGAGCATGAAACTTGGTTTTTTTCCAACAGCTGCTTTCTTATTTCAAAACTGACAGCTGTGAACCAGCAGTTTACACTCCTATCCCCAAAGCGTGGTGTGATAGCAAAGGCACTGTAGTGAGACCAAACAAACCATCAATATATGTAAAATACTGCATCTTGGTAGATAACAGCAGCTGAAATGGGCCAGTTTGGACCAGGTTTAGTCTTTTGGCCAGAAAGGGGAAATAATTTAAAGCCTAGAAAATAAGAAGTAAAGATTTCACCATAAATTGTCGCAAAGGAAACACGTCCCTTATTCAGGTAGCCAGTTCTTCAATGGCAAGAAAAACGCTTTGCCTCTACATAGTCTCTGCATCTCACTGATAACCAACCAGCATGTAATTTAATCACCCTACACCCCTTCAAAATCTTGATTAACTGGTAACAATTAGTTCTGTGCCTGAAATGCACCAAGAATTAAATGAACATAAGGTAGAAGATGTTAGGGACGAGTTGACAGGAGCTCTGCTCTGAGGCCTGCCCTGAGTAATGACAAAACTCCCCAACTGGCACCTCACCTACATTAGGATTTTCATCCTTATTGCACTGAAACTAGGATGTTTGGAAGATGATGGTTAAAAATGTCTCTACAGACACTCTAGGCCTAAGTGGCAAACACTCAAGCACATGTGTTCTTCTCTGCCTTTATAGTAACAAAGTGCTAGTGGCTCCAGTGGACTCACTCTTGATCTACAGTGGCTTGAAGGGGAGCCGGGTCAGTTTCCTGGTTCTGGAGTTCTTAATTCCACCCATCATCTACTGCACAATACTGAGCAAAGCAGTCTTTGACTTCTCTAAATCCAGAGAAATGTCAAACAACCAGGAATTTCACCTGGCCTCACTAGAGCTGAGGATCTAGCTTGTGGATGTGGAGGGAGGTAGAAAGAGGGCAGGGGCCAGCTTTGTTGAGCAGGTGTAAAGAAACAGTCAGACAATATATTCACTGATTTAAAAATAATTTCGAAAATAATTTAGGGATTTTCTGCTCAGCCTTGCTTGGGTCTTCCCATTATTTGGACATGTTAGAGCCTACTAGCTTGGGACAGCATCAAAACCTGCCCTTGTGATCCTGCAGTACAAGCCTGATGGTCTTGGTGTGACCTTCCCTTGCTGTCTGATCACTGATCTTTAAAGTAAGATTCCTCTCCAACAGTGTGAGGCAGCAATCACATAGTTTGAAGCCCATTACGCATATAAGACATTTACAAAAACATTTCAAATGCATTAGAAAAAAGAGTATTTTAAGAGGCTGAGAAAGCAAAAGCTCTTCCCAGCATACACAATTAAAGAGGGAAAAAATGTTTCAGGGAATATATTTTGGTATAATCAGATAACTATGCAGTGCCCTGCCAGAGTAGCTAGGGCTGAGCTCCAGGAGCCTCTGCAGGGGATAAAAGGATTCACTTAGGCGCCAGCCTCCCTCCTGTCCTGTTAAGAGTCTCTCCGGACATCTCTTCAAGTTAAGGCAGGCTGCAAAGTCCTGCACAACCCTAGTGAATTGTTATCTCTGGGAAAAAACAGCGGGCAGGAAGAAAGTACCAGACCACCAGATTTTTCCTAGCAAAGTCCTTGCCATTTGTTATTTGTTAAACATGTCTGTAAACCTCCCCTTGGCTTTCTTAAGACATGAGCTTAATTAAAGAGAGCAAAATGAATCTCAAAGGTTCATAAACTTTTAAGTCTGTTGAAGCTCAGAAAATCTTGGTCTGGATTATGATTTTTCACTGAAAAATGTTATTTTTGTAATTCTATGCAAAATTGGGTCATACTTATTTCCTCTGTTTCATTTCCAAGGAGGGATTCTGCTTGGCTAATATTAAAAGAAAAATGAGATGCAAAGACAAGTAGCACAAATCCCTCCCTGAAATACCTCCCCATGCAGGGCTATGAGGCACCAGCAAGCAGCCCTCACCAGCAAAGGAGCCTGCCTTGGACTCGGCCAGCCAAGTTCCTCAGTTTAGCCAATGACATGTCCGGACCAGGGATGTCTCCAAGACAATGATGTTAACATGTCATTTAAGTTCAAGTGAATAATAAAAAGGCTGAAATTAACTTAACTCTGCATAGCCACGTCCACACAGATGCAAAAGTTTGATCGTATTTTCTGAAGGAAATTGGCTTCTGTTGTGTGAGACTAGATTCCAGGATAGGGAGGAAGGTTAAAATGACTCTGTTTAATCCAATAGTGTGCTAATGAGACAAAGTGATTAATTACACCTCTGTAATGAGAAAGAGATTTTGTACAGGCTTGAATCAGCTTTAACACGTCACCTTGTAAGCTGACACCATGTTCACATATACCTACTGGCATCTCTGTGCTCTAATTACCAGTGTTTCTCTGTTAAACCAGTGTAATTAAGAGGGAGAGAGACTGTTCTTGTCTTGGGCTCCTCCTTGGCCAAAGGGAGCCTGGCTGAGAAGATTAATCATAACCAGATGGGAGTAAATAGAACTTCCCCCTTCAGCAGTACTTCCAGCAGAGGACATTTGGATCAATGACTAGCAGCATGAAGAGACAGATTAAGTATCTTTCCAGCTAGAGGGTCTGTGGTCACTCTGTATCCTACTCACCAGGACCAGCTGAACACAGCCATTTGTGGGATGATGGCAGCAGCCACTGCCCGCTGAACAGTAACCCACCCTGGAGGCACAAGGGGAGTTTTGCCTTACTACATCTGGCTACAGCTCTCTTCTAGCAAACAGAGTCAGAGCATTTGCTAGAACTGGTGGATTTTTGTTCTTAGCAGCTTAACAGAAAGCTGTATTATAAGAAGTTTGCATATCCCTCCAACAGCCCAGCACTGCAGGGTCTAATCGACACACTGGAAGTGCAAATACCTGCCTAACCACAGCTGATGATACTCCAGCTCTTTTCTAAAGGGAATGCATTTTTCTATGTCCTTCTTATCCTCACTTCTTGTTTTCTGTCTGCTCACCAGCAATACAGCCTGTTCACAGCAGCATGAAATTGTATGGGGTGGGGGGGAAACATCGAAAACACTTTGGAGGACAAGATGCTAAACTGAAACCGATGCTACGGAGGAGGAAAATAAGAAAACAAATTCAGAAACATTTGTGGTAACAACAGCCAGCCAGCCACCTACAGCTGAACCATAATAGAACCTAGGTAATTTCCATTTCAACCTAGGAAAATACGAAACAACTGAGAAGATCACAGCTTCAGAAACAGTTCTGCAAAGAGTGAACAATGTCAGCAAATCCAAGCAGTCAATCACGGAGTATTGCACCGGGATGTTTTCTCATGCCAGTCCCCTGAAACTGTTCACCTGGTCTTCTATGGGATTGCACTAGCTGGCACAGCTCTGGTGATCAGCCAGCACTGCACAACAGCTGGGGACAGCGCTGCCTCTGCCTGCGTGCATTACCTGAGGCTGAAACCCTTTGTGTCTTACACCCCACGTTTCCAAAAGAGCCCCTCATATGGACATCTCCTCCCATGTGTTCCTGTTGTATCACTGCATTTTGACATATTCTGATGGGTCCCATTACTCTCCACGCTGCAAACCAGACGCACATCCTAATTATGTTCTGTAAAATGGGGAAGATGTTATAACTTGAGGTAAATCCATAAATGTACTGCTTGGAAAGTGGCACAGTTGTTCAGGCATAGCCCTCTGAGGGGCACAACCTCCCTCATCCACCCGTCTTGCTTCAGGGGGTAATTTTGTCTAGGACTGCCAACCCTGTACTAGCTTTAATGGGAGTGGAGAAGTTGGACTCCCATGTCAGGGATGTGCATTCACATCCTTCGAGATGGGACTAAAAAGGGAATGTAACTATATCACTTCTATAGGGACAGTCCTTGCTTCCTTGTCCCAAGTTGTTGTTTAGAAATCAGCAATTCTTATATACAGGAAATGTGGAGAAGCTTCTGGAAGTGGGGAGAGGGAATTTACCTCACTGCAGAAGTTCTTGAAAAAAGCAACAGAGAATTCATCTAGTCCTTCTGATAACAGAGGACTGTTTCACACCATACTGTCTCCAGAACATTTGTATGCCACCTCATTACTTTTTAAGGAATCAAATGAATCTGTGTCAGTCTCTTCTCAGGAACTTTTCTGCTGTATTTTAATTGAGTCCTTGTTACATTATGGTTGAAATTCCATAAATGAAGGGTAAAAATCCTTCTTCTTTTCTTTTTTTTCTTTTTTTCCCTATATTATCGAGCCATTGATTCTGCTGGAATTGCAGAATAAAACTTTTTCTAGTTTAGGTAAGTCATTAATTCTGTCAGCAGAAACTCATAGATCAATTTGGATCCATAAATCACATTTGTGGTTTCTGTTAGAGGAGTCAAAGCTTTTTGTGCTTTCTCTCAAGATAGTAAAAGTTATACCATGAGTAAAATATCCATATATATTTATATATAAAACACTGGAGATATTTTTTCAACTCTCAATTTAATGGATTCAGCATTCAGCCTTACCACAATCACCTCCTATTTTTACCAGTGTGTAATTCAACTGCGCAGTTTCGGTTTGTTGTTTGGGAGTAGATTTTTTCAATTAATACCCTGTTGCATAGTGACCCAGTTCCAGGGGATTTTAGGGAGGAATGAGTCATCCTATGGGACATTGGTCATGCTATAACATAGATTAAAAAAATCCCGCTTTAGACCTGGATTAAATATCACTGGAAACGCATCAGAATTTATATTATGACATACTACAAGGAGAATGTTTGTTGCACAAACAGCAAAACTATCAAAGGAGCTTGCTTTGATTTCTGCTTCCTAAGGCTTCCAGTTTTGTGAGGCTTGTGGGACTATTTCTGTGTGTACAGGACAATGGATGTATCTGGAGATGCAGAGAAAATTAATGCCTAAGAAAAATATCTTGGCAGCATGCTGGTTAGGCTAAGGTGTCTAATTGCAAGATATTTTTTAACGCCTGCAGTAAGGTCATATCATGTAAGATTGTTATCTCACTGCATTTATCTCAATTAAATTCTGTCCTATCAACACTTTGTCCCTGGAGCAAAGTGTGACAAGATGTTCATAGCTTCTGAGTTTCAGAAGAAATGTACATCTGGAATGGGAGCTGTGCACACTGAAAATATTTCAGTTGATATGAAACTAAGCAACATTTCTACTTAGCAACAAATGGCTGTGAGCACTTCACTGCCATGCCCAAACCACAGTCTGCTGCAGCCAGGAAAATCACATTTATAGCCATACCAAGTATGTTGTATTTGAAGAGCTGAGAAAAGTGCTAAATGGGTTTTCTAGCTGACATAGATAGATGAAGTCCACTTCCCTATAAAACTACTGTTTGGCTATGTAGGGCTTGATATTTTTTCAGAAGGGTAAGAATAGGGAAATAGAAGTGGAATAGTCTCCAGGAGCTGCTAACAGCCCGGCTAGCAGTGCTCCTCATCATCTATTCAACACCATTCTGTCACAGTTCTTAGTGCAATTGCAGCTGGTTCCTCTTCCAAACGCCTTCTCTGGACAGAGAATTACAAAGGTTTATTTTGGCCCTAAGAAACTTACAGTTTCCAGAAAGTCCTAGAGACAGATGCATCTCAATAATGGGGATCTCAGAGGACAAGCAAGTAGGAGCATCCTTCGCTACAGAAGTACTGACATGTTTGAGTTCTGCCAAACTTTGTCCACATGAACAGCTTGCTGATTTCTAAGTCAATACCACCTGTGAGGTTGAGTGAGAAGCTTTCTTAACTCCACTTTAACCATCTCCAAGTCCCCAGCAGCAGAAAAACTACAGCCACTCAGTTTTGCCCCACAAAAGCTATCACCAAGTGACCTCGAATTGATGACAGCCTTCAGTAATGAAATCTGTAATGCTGCACTCCAAATATGCTCACAACCCAAATATACTTTAACCAAGATGTTGTCTGGGGGTTTCTTGGGGTTATTTTTCTGCATGTGTATGTGACATATAGTCTTGCGTAGGAGGGGTATAGAAGGACCCTGAGCAAGTCAGTGCTTTAGTCTGGGGTTCTGACAAGCACTAGCACTGTCCCCAGCTGGAATGAATGCACAAGATGCTCCTAGAAATGCAGTATTCCTGACAATAGCTCAACTGCAAGAATAAAACAGGTCTCTGGGTCCAGCCAGCTTGCCAGTGCCTGCCCTCATTTCCCCTCTGTGTAGCCAGGTACATGTATTTTCTCAGGATATGTGCAACATGTAACCTGTGCACTGGGCATTTATTCTGTTGGATGGGAATTTCAAACAGCAGGTAAGGTACGTAACGGCTGCCTCTTCATGTACAGCTAATAGCTACTAACCTGACAGTCTTTGGTCTCAGATGATGTCAGACACTGGCTGTGCCAAGGAGCAAATGATACTCCTGCCTCCAGGGACTGTCTCTGTCATGTAGGGCTCCCTACTCTTTTCCCCAGCATTACAAAGTGATCATATTGCACTCATATTCCAAAAAGCAGTGAGTGATTTCAGCTTTCCTTAGTAAGCAAGAAACTAAATCTATGCATGACATAAACAGAGTGGGGTTTTTCCAGTTTCTAAACAGTTTAAATAACGTAGATGATACTGTCTTGGCATCTCTTCTAGTTTTCCTTATATTTATTGCTCTTCTACCCAGATAGGAGTTTTCCCAAGCAGCCATAAATTCTGAGACTGGAAATACCTCAACAGCAGGGGAGCACAGACAATCATTTCTATTGCTGCTCATGGTTTCCATCTTGGAGAGAAAGATGCCATTCCTCACATTTTCTGCAACTTTTTAAAATTTTCTGAAAAACATTTTTTAAAGCTTTCAGCTTTTGAGAATTTTCAGAAAGTCTTTTCCTTGATATGCCTTGACATTTTTTCCACGAAGTTATCAGCCTTTACATGAGAGAACAAACAGTTTCAGTGTGGGTAACATCATGCTTCAAAACTGTGCTTTCTGGAGCATCATTCCATGACTGCTCCATGACTAACTGACATCTCCTGGACATGTAAGGCACTGCTGGAAACTCAACTGTCCATTCAGTTATCTGCACACAAAGAAGAGCTGGTTTGAGTGAGGAAGTGAAAGCATTATAGCGAGGACTTTAGAAAAGATCCACCTTCTCCTCCTTGGGGAAAACCAGACAATATGTTAAAAGGAATGAATAAAACACACTGAACAGTGAATGAACATCATCAATGCATGTTAGAAGGCATAAACACACACTTATAACAAAAAGAGTGGTGGTTTAGGCAGCTTTGCTCTTTCCTGCTTTTAGTCACTTATCAGTAGCCCATAAATTCATCATCTAATACTGGATTTTTGTAAATTTATTTTAGCTAACTCCGTGTTGGTTGGACAAACTGTCCTTTTCTGGGCAATACCTTACACTCTCCACAAATAAAGACACAACTCTCTTCCTCCTCTTGTTGGCTGCATTTATTGCTTGCCTAAAAAGCATGCTGAGATCCTGTAGTGAACCCATAACATGATATGCATATCTGAAAACATAGTTCCTGCCCTGAAAATTTAACTCCAGTTAAAGAATGCTCAGAGCATCACCTACAACATCCTACAGTTAAGGAGACTGCACTAAAATACCCATGCTCCATTCCCATCACCAGACCAACTGCAAGTAAATTATCACAGAAAGTGCTTACAAGGCCACGAGTGATTTAATAAAGCCATCAGTCAGAATAATATAAGGATCATAACTCCACTTTCTTTTAATCTGACTGGCACTTTTCTTTACGCATCCTTTTAGAGGTTGGTTTGGATAGCACATACAACCCCCTTTAAAGACGACACACATTGCACCAGTCTGGGCCAGGTGAACATAAAAAAGGAATGTTCTCTAGAGTTTTTAGGAGTTCCCAGTTCATAAAGGAAATGTGCATTGGAGTGGACTTCAGAAAGACTGAAATGATTGTAAAGGCATCAGTTGTGTTGATGCAAAAATCAATTTATTTTGACCTGGCTTTAAGTCATAATTTACTGCTACAATAGTGTTGTTTAGATGGGTTAAATGCACGTTTCTGCAGCATGAGACACTCTCATTTTGACAAAATACTCTATTTGAGTTAACTGGATTTAAAACAATTATTTGGTGACACTGACAATATGCTTCGAAAGCTATTTTAAAGTTACTCTCTCATTTTCTCTTGGTTAAGGTCATTTATTTTATCTAAGCATACATGAGTGTTTTCCTTATTAATCAGGAGCAGAGGCTAACCATGGAACTCTGCCAGGCTGAGCCCCACAAAGAGCACATGCAGTTCATGTCACTGCACTGCAGGCAGAGGAGAACCCAGCTCCTGTAACGTATAGGACAGGACAGGGTCCCACAGCACCCAGGCTTGTCCTCCGGGCAGCCCATACATCCTGATGGGCCATGATGGTTTCTTGGACACCCTCACTCCCCAGCTCCCTCCCTCCAGCCCATCACCCCAGCACTCTGAAGCGGATGTTCATGGAGTGATGTCTATCCCACACTAGCCACAGGCCCTGGCAAGTGATACCCTGACGCACAGCGCTCGCAGAAGGGTTGTGGCTCTGGAGGTGCTGAATGTGTGAAACAGCCCTCTGCCCTTGAGAGCTTCCTCATGCTTGGCTGAAGAGGATTGTCCAGCTGACAGCTCCCCTGAGGAAGGCAAGGCATGCCCCATGCACTTCCAGCATGGAAGGGTGGCCAACATCCCCTCCCCAAGGCATTTCTTAAACTACTTAATGTATATTTGCATTCATATGACATCTAATGTAATTCAGAAACCTAGAATGTAACTTACTGTTGAATTCATAAGCCCTAGAAAAAAGCAGCATCACAGAAATTCAGCTGAGTGTGGGCCTCATATGCTCCTCACAGGCAAATGGCCTTTGCCATATTGTGACATCCAATAGAAGAAGAATGGGAACAAAACTTCTCACTTTATCTTTAAAAAATTCAGTCTAATCAGATCTGACAGGAAACTTATTTACTTTCAATCATACACAGAACACAGCTACAGGGCAAAACCACCTAGATGATTCGTGTGTATAGTCCTCTATCTTCACTTGTCTCAGTTTCTTTTAAAGCTTAACCTTCAAGTTGAGTGACCTGGTTAATCCTTAGTCTCAGCCTAAGCACAACATTATCGTAATGTTTCTCAGCCTCACAAGAACACCTCGACTCAGGTTTAGCTGATTTTTCCTTCCCAGGAAAATACATATGAGCTCAGTTGCTCCAGAACACGAAACATTCCTTTCTGCAAATTTTTAGCCTGTGTTACATTAGCAATTGAACTTCCCCTCAGCAGCAAAACCATAATAAATGTTCAGTTTCCATTGCACAAAGGGAAAATCGGAGTACAGTCTGCTTTGCTTCCTTTGCCTGTGAACTAATGAACACAGACCATAAATGACTGCCTGCAAGACATAGTTATCTGTCCCTGCAAAAGAACATACACTGCAGGAGAAAATGAGATTGCAAGAAAGAGGGAAGCTGGAGGATTAATAATTACAGGAAAGGAAACTCATTTAGGAGCCTAACATGATCATTACATAACTAAGCTTTGTTCAAGACTGTTCAGATGATAAAGCAGTATACACTCAGAATCAGCTAAGGACTTGCTTGAAATGTGTTACAGGCTAAAGGGTTTTTTAGCATGAGCCTTGACCAAACCTTGATCAAGGTGACTGATATTATTAACTGATTATTATTAAATGTAGTCAGTACACACAAGGAGTGCTTTCCTTTCCTCAGAAAGGAAAATGGCTCTTATCTTGCTGAGGAGGTTTGTCTTTAGAGGGCATATCTGAATTTTCCTAAGTCTTGGTTTTTTTGCTGCTCATCTCCTTCAGTCCAACAGGGGAGCACAGCCTGTTTCACTCCTCCAGCAACAGGAGTGAGTCTCAGGTAGTTGTGCTTCTAAATCTGCTCTTCCAAAAACAAGCCACCTTTTAAGAGTCAACTAGCCAGAACGGCCAGCTCAGACCTCAATCACTCTCCACATTATGCCCCACCTACCTCAGCAATCTAATACCCTTCTCTGTCCCAGCAGGGGGATGGATGTCAGGCTGTCCATCTTCTGCTAGATGGCAGCAAAGCCAAAAAACCTGTGGCTTCACGGTTTGTTTTGCCATCAGTGAATGATGCTCTTGGTTTTCATGGTCTTCCTTCCTAGTAATCTTTCCTGGTAAAGGAAAGTAGCCCCATTTGCTTTTTCATGGTCTGTTTCATGCCATTCCAGACACACAGCTGTCTCCCCATATCTCCATGTATGTCTCCCTTCTTTGTGGTGGAAATGAACCCATTTAGCCCCAACACAAAAGAACACAAGAACACAGGGAAATGGAGGCATGATAATAACTGTATGCTCATCAACATAGAAACCATGGTGAACTACTCTAATCGTTTTTAGCTCTTCTTTATTTCCATGGCACTGCTGTTCTTTTTGGCAAAAAATATGTTAACAACCAATTTGGGACAAAGTCTGATTTAACTTTAATTGGTGGAAATCTAATGTTCAGCAACCTATAATATTTTCAGTCAGATTTTATAAGCATGCATATTTTTTCAATAGTTCTCATCAAGATTTCTATTGCTTCACTGTGCCAGAGAGATCTCCTGTTGCATATTAAACTTCAGCATAAGAAGTGGAGGTACATCAGTTGGATACACTCATCTGAAAGTTCAGAAAAGTCACTTACAACAATGCCAATGTCTTCCAGAGATTCAGCATGAAATAAACCTATAAATTTCAAACTTGTTTCATTTTAATGGCACCCCCAGGTCCAGATACAATTCTGCTGTTTGCCTGGGAAATGGTGTGGATTAGATGTATGAACGAATGATTGAAACCAAATCACCCTGTATTTGCTTGGAGTGACAAATCATGCCAGCGAATGCAAAAGACTTTCATCTCTAGTATACAGTTTTTTCAAAAATTATTATAATTTATTCCTTAATTCCTATAAAAGATTGGGCACTCCTAGACAGTGGATAGCCAGTGACCAGGTAGATTTATAATGACATTTAGTAGAAGATGACAGCTATGTGCAAACACCAATGTGAAAGATGCATTACTTACAGACAGTTACTGTTGCCCCCAACCGGCAAGTAGGATGCAGAGGGTAAAATGCCCTCTTAATCTCAAAACTTCAGCATCGTTAAAATAATAACTGTGTTTATTTATGTCTTCAAAGCACTTTGTAAGCATTAACTGATGAATCTTCACTACATATCTGTGAGGAAGACATTTCGTAGTTGAGCATATGCACAAAGAGATGCAGTGATTTATCCAAGGTCACTGCACAGTGTTAATGGTGACTAGTACATAGTGTTCATTAGACCACATTCACATTGGGAACAGGGTCTTAAATGTTTCATGAAAATTACATTGCACACCCTTCTCATCCAAAGCAGAACACCACTGTAGCTGTGACATATGTCCCACACAGAAACAAAATGACCTTGTGTAGGGTCATCTCCTCTACCTCTTGTCAAATATGCTGCTCTGTCTGCTTGGTTTATTCCCATAGTATCGAACATAAAGAGAAATTATAGTACAGTGCAATTACCTACACACTCTTCAACAACCTGAATTATTTTTAGATAGTATTTTACATATAAGAGGATGGTTTGAGAAAAGTTTCTTTTACAGACCTGTCTAGTTTATCAGTTGCCATAGTTAACTGTTCTAATGCAGTTCTAGGTGAAGGAGTTCGTAAAAACGTTATAATTATATGCCTGCTCTTCGAATTCACTGTTGGAACCATTTCCTTGTTTACAGGATGATAAATTACTGGGCCAGATTCACAGGCCCTGCTACCAAGGACAAGCACAATGCTGATAGCCAAAGAGATGAGTGCTCTGAGCTTGCTGCAAACCACTCCTCACCAGTCTGTCCTACTCTTCGGAAGAGCACCTCCTCAACCCCTTCTTAATCCAAACAACTCCATTCAGAGGTGTTGGTTACCTCAGCTCACGGGGACTGAACAGAGGAAGGGAGTTTCATGAGTAGCCCTACCAGCACATCTGAGCAAACAGGAGCTTTTGGCAGCCCAGCAGAAACAAAAAGGAGTGGGCAACTCCCTCATCCACTGCTGCATCTGTTTCCAATGCATGTTTCCTTGCACACTGGGACAACACATCAGTGTCACTTACACCTTCGCTCACCAGGCACAAGGGATGCTTCAGTTCCACTCCTACTTCCACTCTATTGATTATAGCATCACTTCCATTGCACCTTTAATCCCTCTACAAAAAGACCAGATAAGGAGGACAAAGCCAGAAACATTACACAATGTGACGTGTCAGAGCACCTCAGTCATGGCAGTCATTCACAGCATCAAAATATTTAATCCTAAAGGCAGGTACAGCCCACTGGTACATTTTACTACAGCTTCAGCTCCTTGATGATCAGAGCTTGGGGAGTAGTTAAAGGATGACATACGTGAATTTAACCCGCGCATCTTTTGTCACCTGTGCTACTTACAGCACTGCTCAGCTTTTAATTTCCTTTGTTCAGGATCTCCATCTTAGTATTGTCTTTGAAACCTACCACTGATACAGGTATCTCACTGCATCTTTGTATTGTTAATTCATTCAGCTCTGAAGAACAAGGAGGATGTCTGTCCTATTTTACTTCATCATTTCACTTTTTGAAAATTTTCCTTTCCTGTCTATAACGGAAACTGGTTTTGTTTCGCTGTTTGTTTTTATCTTGATTTTGCTGTATGCTAGACTGTATCCTGCTTTCCTCCAATTGTGGTTAAGGCAGACAAAGACTTAAAGGGAAAAATGAGTTTGAACACTTGCAAAATCATACAGGGATAACTCTGAAACAAAGGAGATGTCTATATGACTACCTGAAACATCTGTCAACCATAAGGTAGTTAGAGTAAGCCTTCCCTCTTTTTCCTTCCCAAACTGTTCCAATCTGTTCAATTTTTGGTGTTTGCTCAATTACAGCAGAAAAAAAATTGGATATTTATGCCAAAAAATGCATGATTTTTTGTTTCAGGCAAGAACAATTTTATGTCTTTTTATAGTAAAGCAACATTAGCTCATTTCTTACCAGAACAGACATCCTTTCTTTCCATTAACTTCTGCAGGTTCTGCCTCAGGTGAATAGTTAGTAAAGGGCCAAAGTTGGATCAGTTTATTTATCCAAATAATCCTATTAAGAACAGCGGGGAGTCCAAAGGCTGGTAAGAAAAATAACCCACTTGTTGAAATGTTTAGACCAAGTAAGAGAAAATGAGTCCCATCTGTTTTTTAAATATTCTTAAGGCAGAATGAATAGCCAATGCAGGAAAATACATTTCTTGTGTGTTTTAAAATCATCATTTGAAACCAAGAGGCGATTTTCAGACAGTGAGGAAAAAAACGCTTTCTGGAAATGAATACTCTACCAGATTCCTGGGTTTTAACAGTAGGGCATGGAGATTTCAGACAGAAACCACTACTGAGTGGTGGGTTTGCTACACTTGGAAAAATGGATTTCTCTTTTTCCATGCAGCTTTTAAACACCTGTTCTTATAGATACCACCAAGGTGGTAGATTGTGCCTCCTAAATGTACTTAATTATTCTTAATAGCACTTCATCTCAGACATTACAAGCTGGGAATGAAGGGAATGCCTGGGAATGAAGAGAGCTGCCAGCCCTGGAGAATAGAGAGCAATGGGGAGAAGTTACTTCAAAACAGGATCAGCCCCTGCTCTAATTGATTTTTTTTTTCCAGTTTCTGACCAATTCCATAAAATAGAATATTATTTCTTATATATGCATTTCAAGAAAAAATAATGGAAAAATGCTAAGAGAAGAAAACAATTGTCAAGGCACCCATCTAAACAACTACAGCATTACAGATCCTGTTATAGTTTATAGCAACTGGGATTAGAAATGCCACAGAGTACACTCCTGCCATTCTTTTACAGACAAATCTTCTGGGCTCTTCCAAAGCAGTGCCTTCCAGATTAGGTCTGTAGCACTGATTTCCAAGGAGACATTTGTTAAGACCCAGGATTCAAAGCCCCTGTCACTTTGAATAGGCCTTTGGTACTGTGGACATTTTGGATCAACATCATCGTCTAGTGGATAAGTAGGGCAGAAGAACCTGTTTGTTTTTAAATATTGAATTACTGCTGCTTAAAGCCCCATGAGTCTCCAAAACATTCTCCAGAACCACTTTGGGCAGCCAGCATTCCAGCAGAAGCTTGGTGTCACATCCTTGTGGCCTCTTTCTCTCAGCTGTTCATTTGCCCAGGCTGTGCCGACTCACCCTGGGGACTGGAGCAGCTGGGAATGCACCGAGGCCCTGGACCCTGGACCCCATCGCTTGTGTCCCATGATGTGTGGTAGTGCCACACCATGTGTGGGCATCATACAAAGTGTGGGTGCCAAGGTGATGCCTTCCAGGTCCTGCCAGGTGCCCTGGAAACAGCCCTCCCAATCAGTTTGGGAATGCTCTTCAGTCTGACCAGACATAGGCCTGGTCCAGGCAGGCTGGTGGACATCGCTCAGGCTCAGTGCCAGTGCAGCTATGGCCCCTCCAAGTAACCTCCTTTGGCATCTCATGCACAACAAGCAAAAAGTAAAACAGATGGAAAACCCCAGCCCTGAAATATTCCTGAAGGCCAGGACATTAGCACACTACTCACTTTATATAAGACCTTCAAGTGGCTTGCAATAAATTCCTACAAACCTGCACAGAGCAAAAACTCCTCACCACGCCTGCTCATCTCCACAGATGCTTCCTTCCTGCCTACAGGCACATGGGTGTCCTTGGGAAGTAAAAAATGCTCTGTGCTTCTTTGCGGAAACAAGACAGCAAGCTATTTATGAAAAAGAAAAAACGCACTTCAAAGTCATTTGGAAACACTTGGCTACAAAACAATGCCCATTGTTGCTGTCCCCTGTGCCAGCCTGTGCTGGGCCAGCCGTGCTCTGGCTACTGGAGGCTGTGCAGATGCTCCAGGTTCCTGGTGTTGTCTGGCTGAAAGGCTGGATGCTGCAGCTGGCAGAACCACACAGGCAGCCACCACTGCCCGTCGCTCCCCAGCCTGGCTCTCCCCGTGGTTGGAGCACTGGCCCTGCAGAAGAGCTCTTCTGAGTAGTGCAACAGTTACGTGCCTCCACACTACTTACTTCTGCCTAGATGAACTACGAATTTCTATTTCTTTTGTATAATATACATCCTCCAGGTGATTTCCAGTGAGATGGAGCCCACTCCATCTGTAGCCAGGCTTACATGGCCATCTGAGTCATCCCTGATTAATCCAATACCTTGAGTCTCTAGGGGGAAATTTGGGTCCCTCAGGAATGTGTGGAGAGTTTCAGGAGTGTAACACTGGAAAATGAGGTAAATACAATCTACTGGAAGGCAACAAATGTGTTAATTCAATTAAGTGTTTGGGATTTTCCTTCCACTTTTTCAAAATTTCTCCTTCTGTTTACACAAATGGACCACATGTCCAATAGATGCACAATGAAAGGAAGAAGGATTTCCTACACTTAGAGATACTTTTATACAGAGACGGAGTGTACACTTTGAAACAAGGAAAGAAGGAAACTAACACTCAGCATGTGCTTGCAACTTCAAACAAGTGGGTAGCTGTAAGAAACAAAAGCTAAATGTGTATTTGGACATCTGAACAGGAAAGCCAACATCTTTTATGGGTACCAACGTCTTTATTTCATAGAAACAACTCTTGAGGCTTGGGATGTGTTTTCTAGGCTGACAGCAGGAAAGAGGATTTCCCGGATGCAGATGACCTCCTTTAGCACTTCAGGAGTCATGGCACAGTCCAGCCCTGGTCTAGGGAAGGTGAACAGTAGAGAAAGATGGACATTTTCTGATGGAACCTGAGGCAAGCTAAAAAATACCAACTGCCACCTGGAATTATCTTGGTTTACTGGACTCTTTAGTATGGTTTTAAAAAAATCTTCCCTGATGTCACTACAAACGCTTGTCTCTGTGGTGCCCCTTTCTGTTTCTGTCTGTACACCGGCAATAAATACTTTTCTTAAAGTATGACACAACTAGCATGTCCAGAAAAATTCCTGGTGAGTGTGATAAATGGAAGAGGAGACATCACTGCATTCCTTGGAATGGGAGAAGAAAGACAGCGCCATCTTTCAGAAGTATTTGGAGATGGTGCTAAGAAATAACACGACTGAATCAGCTCAGGTCCGAGACGAGTCCACGTGAGCTGCTGGTAAAGAAACCTTTAGCAGGAGGCAATCCAACCCTAAGGAAAGCTAAATGGTATTATTCTCAATGCACTTAGTGTGCAAAATGCTGCACTGAAGGATGTTACCCTCACCATCTCACACCCTTCTGAAAGAGCCCAGCTGCCAGGGGACATGGGGTCAGGGAACTGCCCATCAGCTCACGATTCTGCTGAGGAATACACCTGGTGCAGGCAGCTCGCTGCAGGTGGAGGTGCAGACTGAGGTGCAGGCTGACCTCTGGGTGGGAGCCTGAGACAAGAGGCCATGAACTGCCAACCCTTTGGATAACAAAGTGCACAAAGACCGAAGGGGTCAGCCAGGTGGATGGACGCTGAGGCAGAGGGCAGGAGCGGAGGTCTCAGGAGAAGAGCAAGACTTGTGCACAAGTAGATTGTGAGGGTATAAAAGCCATGGGGTTCCTTGGTTGGGGGGGTCTCTCTTTGGAGACATCAGCTCAGGCTGTTTCTGTGTTACTGCACCATGGCTAAATGGCTTTATGGAATGAGACATCTGAGATGCTGCTGTGGGAAACCCGGGGTCGAACCGGACAGGAAGCCTGGTCTGAGTGTAAATGGGGTGTGCAGGGAGCCAAGCAGGGCACCCATGGGCTCACTGGAGCCGCCCCCTGGGAAGAGGCTTCGGTCCCAGCAGTGAAAACCTGCAGCGTTGGGAATGTGACAGACAGACAGACATGTGAATGGTCAGACTGGGAAGTTTCCTTAACACTCACATGTCCAGTGGGATTGGATCATCCAGAGACTGGAAGAAGACAAAGAAAGAGGTGAGGAGGCAAGAAGGTAAATGCTACTAGATCTCTATGCCAGGTCTTTTCCCATGTAATTTATGTCTGAGTCTCAAACAGCTAGCAACGGAGTCATTGTATATGTATGTACAAAGAAGCTCATGGAAATATTGGAAGTCTGTTCCCTCAATACATGCAGACTGATGAAACAAACCATGCTGCTCTCACAGCCTGTCTGACGCCTCCAAGAAGGAAAGAGAGGGAAGAAAATGAAGTGGGGACAGCTGCAGCATGTTGACAGTATTAGGCTGCTGTGCAGGCTCAGCTGTGGAACTATTTTTCAAGTTCAGGTCTTACCCTTAGCTAATCTCATGCCCATCTGTGCACAGCAGAGTCACTGAGGTTACTGACTCCTTCATTTTCTCTGTAGCATCCTCTAGACTGGAGAGAGTAAATCAGCAGTGTGTCAGCTCTGGGCTGGCTCATAGCATCAAACCATACAACCAACAGAATTAACCATAGCTTGTACTCTTTCCATAGAAAAATATCTATATCTTGGCTTTCATATCAAACTGAAAGTTTTGGAGTGTGTCCCCGAGTCGTCCAAGGCTTCCTTAGCACCCAGCAAGAGACAAACAGTTCAAAGGAGTAATTCAGGTTGTAAGAGAACTAAATTGCATTCCAGAGTCCCTTGAGTACAGGAATAAGAGAACTTAAAGCATTTAGATTCTTAATTTAGATGCCTCATTAAGTGTCTATGACATGCTGGGATGAATTTGGGCAAAGGTGTTCATGCCACTGCAACAACAGGACCCTGAGAGGATTTCTGTTGTGTTTTTATTTGGAGAAAGCTCATCATTTTCCCACGAGCTTTGATCTCATCTCAGTGGCTCTGCTCAAGTCACTAATCCCCAAAAGCACAAAGCATTCCATTTTCAATTTAGAAAGAGAGTGGGTGTATAAACAAGTGTACCAAAACGGGTTTTGGGTAACTAGAGCAAGACGGAGAAAATTATTTCAAAACCCCGTTCTCAGAAAGAGACGTGCTCCTTTATCCTCTCCCATGATTCAGAGGAGAACATCAGACTTTGTGCTGCTGGTGTGAAGGCTGAGTGTTTAACAAGACATACTGTTCTCTTGTCTGAGGACACCTGCAGCACACAAAGTTCATTTTAAGGAACCATTGCTTTTATTAGCTGCAATTATACAGGCCAGTAATGAAAACTAGAAAGGACTATTACCCAGTCCCTCCCAGCTATCAAGACTCATAACAACCAACGTCAATTAACTAAGCTATAAAGCAAATAGTTTTAAGACAACCAGAAATATCCAGGGTAGGAGTGTAACTGGCCCAGCTCCCAACTTCCACACACCACATTCATAACCTCATGCCTGCTTTATGATTTCATGGTAAATGTTCCTGCCTGGGAAGGGACATGACTCGATGTGGAAAGTTGAAGTACTGTCTAAATTCCACACTGATGTATACCTAGAGAGTGGAGTCTTTCACACATATTTTCTGGGGAAAAAACATTAAGTTATTTAAAGACTAAGCTGCTGTTGATATTGAAGCTATAGGATCATGCATATGTAAGTTGGAATATACCTTTCAGTGTCACCTACCCCAGTTTCCTGCTCCAAGCAGGACTGTTATCATCCCAAGACTCTTCCTAATGAAAAGCCACATTAGGTCTTGTCTTATTTGCAAGGGAGATAGGGGTTGACTTATCTGCAATGAGAGTGCCCTGTCAGCATCCATCCCCTATAAACACCCAGGACTTTTTGAGCAGGACTACCACTAGTCAGTCACTTCCCAGCCTGTGCTGATACATGGGGTTATTCTGCAACAGGTGCAAAGCTCTGCCTTTCTCCTTGTTAAACTATTTGAGCTGTTTAGGTTGGCCTAGTCATTATGTTTAGCAAAGGTGTCTTAGATTGAAGCTCTGCCACTCACCTTGTCAAATGTTTATTTTAATTAAATATCTTGTATAAATTCACTGATGGTTCATTCTGTGTAATCATTCAGGCTGCTGATGAAAATATTAAGCAGCACCTGCAGTACTCCTCTCATAAGTGACCACTAACCAAATGTGAGCCCGCTTTTGAGCCCAGAGGTTCAGCTGCTCTTCAGTTCACGAAGCATTTTGTTTCTCTAGCCCTTATTTCTTCAGCTTCCAAATGAGAATGCTGTGGGTGATGGCACCAAAATCATTAATAAAGTCACGGTGTGCTGCATACAGGGCTCTCTCCTTTTCCACACAGTCACACTGTTGTAGAAGGCAATCCATGTTGGCTATTTCTGAGTACCTTCTTGCCCATCTCATGTCTGTAAATGGATTCCAAGAAGACATATCCCATAATCTTTCCAGGAACAAAAGTGAAGTTAGCTGGCCTTCACACAGTGAGGTTTCCGAGGTAATTTCTTCCCTTTTCCACTTAATGATTTACTACAAGTTTTTTTGCTGTTGTCACAGACCTCTCCCAACCACCAGATTTGTCAGACACAACAGGCAACACACTGTGAAATCGCATAAGCCAATTCTTTCAGCACTTAGGAAAGTTTCATTTAGCCCCTCAGGTCTGAATACATCTAGGTTCTCCAGGCACTACCAACTGTGTTGTTCCCCAACTTCTGCCTGTCCTTCCAGTCTCCAAGTTGTGCTGACATACACAGTGGTCTGGGAGCAGGTTTTGCTTGTGAAAACCAAAGCAAAAAGTTGTTTGAGTTTCTGAGCCTTTTCCATATTGTCCAAAACTAACTTGTCTCCTCCAACAGACCTGCACCCACTCTTGCAACGAGCATGCTTGTAGGATTCCTGGTATCCTTAAGATCCCTCACTAATATCAGCTCTAATATCCAGGACTTTGACCTTCCTGATTTTGTGTGAACACATTCAAGCAATGGTTTCATACAACTCCTTTGCTGCCTGCCCTTCTATTAGTACCTGGTATATTCCATTGTGTGTGTAGTTCGTCAGCTTTCATCCTGAATGCTGACATGGAACCACTTCTAAAGCATACCCTTTTTTAACAGCATAATCTGTTTGTTATCTAAACAAGGCCATTGTACCTTCATGGGTAGGATGAATACCCCAAGCTCTATAGTTGTCTGCTTCTGTCTTCTGATGCTGTCTCAAGAAAGTACGACCCACTAAGATGTAACATCGACATCTTATTACACTGCAGCTTTTGGTGCCTTGCACATTCTGTAGTCACTTATGCTCGTGCAAAGCTGACAGAATAAATAAATAAATAAGCTAGCAAACCCAAGGAGTCATTGTGGTTGTTTATTCTTTTTTGTTTCTTTCTGATTCCAAGCACTGTGTAGTGCAGAATCAGGCCTCCTATATTAAATCACATTCCTAAAGAATACTTACAAGAATGTATGCATTTACTTGTAGAGCATACGAGAAAAAGTTCTCTAGTGCAAAAAAGAGCAAGAACTTACCCTCTCTTGGGAGGGGAAGGCCATAATTATCTAGGCCTTGTGTGCAAAGTCTTGGTGTGATTATAAAACAGATACAACCTCAGGGGACTCACAGTTTTACCAGAATCTGAAAGTATCAGTATCCTGGCAGTGTTGACATCCGTCTTCTGTCTAGGTAGTTCAGTCTTTCATTCTTACATAATCTGTAAAGCTACAAAATACTTGCTGCTTTTTAAAATTTTTCTTCTTTTTTTCTTGTGTGTGTGTGTGTGTGAGTGAGAGAGAGAGAGAGACAGAGACAGAGACAGAGAGAGAGAGATTCTCAAAGAAAGGTCCGGTAGGACTTACCCTCTGCCCTATCATCCTACTCCTTCCCAAAAGCATATGCTTTGGCCAGAAAAATGACAAAGTATAATAGAAGCAAGGGTGTAAGGGCTCTGCCTTTGCTCCTTTCTACTCAAATGGTTATTTTTTCATTGAGAATAAAATCTTATTTTCCTGCTTGTATCCTGCACCTCAGATTGTGGAAACCAGAATCCTGTCACCCTTACACGTAGGGTCTCCTGCAGTCTTGACAGCTTTTCAGATCTTCTTCCTGCCTCTTAAATTGCTCTGAGCACCTTTAACAGTGCTGTGTTTGTTGGCCTCTTGCCTTATCTTATACACACAGAGTTTCTTTAACTCCTTTCAAATGGGCTTTTGAGGTTTTCTTTAGCACTTTGGATATCAAGTTATCCATTAATACTCTTTGCTGAGGCTAAGCACTCAGTGGTTATACTTAGCGTTGTTTCTCCAGCCTCCCTCCCTAACCAGGATGTTTATTTTCCATAAGACTCTTACAAGTTTAATCTCCTCACTGGAATTTGCATTTGTCTAGTGAACACAAATTCCCTCCCAGTGGCACACGCTAGCCTCTAACAAGGTAAGCTGTTCTTACAGGATGTCAAGCTCCTCAGCAATAAACAAAATCTCTTCTACCCAAGATCCCTTTGGCTTTTGCAATATGCTGGCTCTGGAAACATATCAATGGGGGTGCTTTTCAAAGGGACTTGAGGGAGCTCAATTTGAAGAAACAGTCAGTACCAGCTATCTTAGCCTGCTTCAGCCAGCTGGCCATGGCTCTTGCCAAGTGGAACTGCTGTTTACCAAGATTTACCCTTCTTAGCAGAATTTTTGTAAGGACTTACCAATAATGGGGATTAGTCCTGATTTGAGCTCTCAGGACACCAGACACCAGTACAGGCACATCCACGCAATCCCCAGTGTACAGGAAGAACCAGCTCCTTCTGCACCCAAAGCTCGTCCCTGTTCGAAGGCGCAACCTGCTCCACCAGTGGGAACCACTGGTTTCTGGGGCTGTGCTCAGGACGGCAGCAGCAGCCACCATCCCCTGGCAGGTGTGTTATGCCCAGTTCAGAGACAATAACTCCTCCTCCAAGGCCTCAGCTCTGCAGCTTGCACAGGAGGTTCTAGTTCAATTCCCCAAGTGGATGCCAAGCGCTGGAAAGAGAGTCTGTGGCTGTTATACTTTGTATACACTGTGCTGGCAGGAGCACTTGTGTTAGCATGGCTGCATCTACACTACGGCTGCTGCTGGCACTGATCTTCTGTATAAAACACATGCCTCTGCCCCAGCCAACATTCCTGCTGCAGCCAACATTTCCAGGGTAAGCCTAGCTGGAGCTCCCAGCCAGCTGTAATCGTACGCAACCGGCAGCATCTGTCTGCTCTTTGGTGAAAGCTTTGTCCTGGAGCACGACATTCTAGCAATGGCTCAGCAGTAATGCTTAACCAGGCATGGGAATGCTTCTGGGTTTTTCCATCTTTCCGCCTATAGAAATGATCTCAGAGTAATGGTAGATTTACACTCATTGTATCACTACCAGCATTACTGCCTCACTTGAAACCTTTCCTGGACCTCAGAGAGAATGGAAAGTTTGGAGGAGAGTTGTTTTTAAATCAAAACCATTCCAAAATACCCACCTCCAGCCCAATAATTGAGGTTTGGCACCATCTGTCACAGTCTAACCAGCTTCCAGCTGCATCTGAGCATGCTTGCGAGAAAGAGCCATGCTGAGAGACAGCTACTGTCACATATAGCTAAGGAAAATGAAATACAGAGAAATGCTCTGCTTCTCACCGCCCACTGATTCCCCCATGATAAATTCTTCCAGAAAATTAATTAAGGTTCTTTGTGTTTTGAATTCTATATTTGGCTGGAATTCTTTGCACTTGACATATTCTCTAAGTGCCACAGGGAAGAAAAGTGTTATAAATTGTTGCCTGTTACGTTGCAGAAACCATTTCTTCCCAAGGCAGTAAAATTACACTCACTCGAGCCTAATCAGGCTATCTCCTAGGGCTTGCACTAACAGAAAACTTCCTGAGGCTAAGCAAATGATCTAAAGAGATTAAATATGTGCTGCAGTGATGGTTATAGACAGTCAGTGTGAACAAGTCCAACTACCTGAAGCTCAAGGACACCCCTCTGAGGGGTGCCCACTTCAGATGACAAGGACAAACAGATAGATCAATCAAACAACAGCAACCCCCAGCACAGCCAGGCCAGGGGGAAGAAAGACTGGGAACTCCCTGTCTTAGAAGGAATCCAGCTGCTCCACTCATGCTGGCCTCAAGGCAGGTCTTCTTCAAGTGAAGATGGAAACTTTTGGTGGCCAGGCTTTAAACCAAGTGCATGGGAGCTCATCCTAAGCTGTGATTTATGGCTGCTTTATGTCATTGCCAAAGGGCTGCCACCAAGTTCACAGATGCCAGGACAAACTGTTGTAGAATTCCATAGGAAGGAAGACTTTGTGGTGAAGATGAAGCACAGGTGCTAAATGGCAGTGATGTCCATGGAAAATGGAAGGGAGACCACCCATTTATCGCTCAGGATACAAGAGAATAAATTCCCTAAGGGAAATTCGGTTTACATCCCCAGGATTTTCTCAGCTTTTTCTTTTTAGATAGTCTCTTAGTCCCTGCCCAGTGATAGTGTGCATAACACTATTCACCTAATTCTGGCTAGGATTAGCTTTTTTCCACAAAAACTGGGCTTGTGGGCCACAGTACATAGAGCAGAGCTGCCAGTAGTGTCTTCTGAACAGGCAAACAGACCTAAAACCACAACAAGCTGCTGCAGTAGTGACCAGCTTTCAGCTGGCTGACTTCCCGAGAGGGATTTACAGTTCTTGACTATGCCAGCACTGGAGGTTAAGAGGCAGAAACCTGAGCTAGCCAAAAGGAAATGCTTAAAGGAAGGGCGTAATATAACCTAACCCTGTCACATTCATCCTTGGCTTGGATGTTTTCCGGCAAACTCCTGGAGCTGGACTTACAGCCCAAGTCCTTCCTGGCCTGCTGTCTGGCCAGGAGTGTGTACCCCTCTCTCAGACACACTGCTTGCTGTGCTCTGGGGATGTTACCTCCTCTTCCCAAACCATGGCCAAGTAACTCATGCATTCAGCTCTGAACTCCTTTCATTTCTTCTGCACCTACTGCTCATGCTTGGTACTTTGTTCTCCCCTCCTTGGCAGCACTCTGGTGACGCACTTTTGGGAGAAGCTGCTCTGTGCTCAGGGTGGTACCTCAGAGGAATCACAACCCACATCAGCGCAGGGACAATCCTGCAGCTGGTGAACAGATGAACAAAAGGAAGAAGGAACTAGTAGTTGAAAGAAAACCTTATGCACAGATCCACCATCCACTGGTGCCTATCACCTCACCACAGGAGCTGGAAGGGGCTGGGTGTGAGGGCTGGCAGAAACAAAGGAATCTGAGGCTTGGAAGGTGTCTGGCTTAAGCTGAGTTAGGAGAATGGGGAGGAAAGGTGTTTCCCTGTTTGTTAAATCATCTTCATTTCCTCAAAACCCAAATCAGTAATAAAAAATTTATGTTAACATGCCAAAAATTAAACTAGTTTCCAAAGTCAAGGCTATTTTGCCAGTGTCACATTGAAAACTGCCCCTGGACTTGAGATAGATTTGAAAAACAGTTACAAGACCCTCATGCAACTTAATTCCTCCAAAAAGACCTTTACCCCTTTACCTACTTCTCTTTTCCAGAGACCTTTCAGTTTCTGAGTCCATAAATATTCCCCTACAAATGTATAGTTCACTTTCTTTGATATTGCATGCTGCCTCAATCTTAACAGCTTGAGGCACATAGTTTGAAGTCAGCTCAGCCTACACGCATACATGTACATGCTCAGTGACTGCAGTAGCAGGTCTTTCCCTATTCTCTTTTTTAAGGAAAAAGCTATCTGGCTGTTGGACAGACCAAACCCCATCACTTCCAATGAACATCTTTGCAGGTGAAAGCTTGCTGCCTTCTACATGTTCACTCCTCCCATACCCTCACCTGTTGCAGAGCGCTGCAGGTACAGCCCTCCTCACCAGGCAGGGAGGTTTCTCAGCGTGTGCAAAGAACAGTATCACCATGTGCAGCAATGCTTCACTTCACGCAGAAAATGGGGAAATAGTTGTGCAAACCAGTTATACATATGGAAACTATCATACCCAAACCTTGGCTAGCTTCACTGGAATTCCAAAAGTCTTGTCACCTCTCCAAGGACTATTTTCCTATACTAGTTCAGTCTTTACTTGCTCCCACCCATTTTGACACCAAAGCTGTTCAAAACAATCTATCACTTTCTTCTTTTTTTCCTTCAGATGACAGAAGATTTTCCCTGCCTACAAAAATAGCTGCTCTTTGTTAACTACACATCTAAATGAAATTAATCCGAGGTAGAAACCTGGTCTGGAAATCTTAAGGTCAGAGGCCCAAATTTTCAGCAGGTAATTATCATCTGAAAACAGAGCTGTTAAACAGGAACAAACATACATCCCAATTAAGAACGAGGGGAAGAAGCACTCTGTTCCAGGCTGAGCACAGATACATATCCCAGTGGAGAACCGAGGGGAAGGGAAGTCTCTAGTGAATAGTGCCACTCCATTGTGAGTCCAAGCCTGGGGAAGGACTGTGTGCCAGCAACAGATCTGGCAGTCCTTAGCTGATGGATCTTAAGTACTTATTGCCTTTCATTTCTACTGTTGAACCACTCCTCCCTCTTCAGCATACTTACCATATCTGAAGCAGAAAGTATTTTTCCCCCTTTACAGATAGGGCACTCTATGACAGGGATACTGAGATGCAAACCCTCAAAGGTATTTTGGTTCCTAATTCCAAAGACATTCAACAACTCAAATGCATGTAAAGGTTTGGGATTAACTAACCTTCAAAGGCTATGTACCCACCTCATGGCCCCAAACCACAGCTCTGAGCCCTGGGCTTGTGTTTCAACACCTAGAGATGTTTTGTTCTGCTACAACAACTGTTCCTGAGTTCAGAATGCTTTCTTGCTAAATAAGGGAGTGGGACCAGTGCACACATGATGTGGACAGACAGGCACAAGGAACTCCTCCACTGCAGGTTTCTGTCTTTGATGCTTTGACCGTGACCCTGCATTAACTCCTCAAGCAACATCCCTTTGCCTGGGAGACAGGGGCAAGCATGTGGACACACACCCTGCCTTCACCCTGCTGGTGGGGTGTTGCTGTTCTTGCCTGATCATAACCTCACATCACAAATAAAATTTGGCATTCACTCCTCAAACCTTCTTTCTCCCTGTGAGGCCCAAGAGGAAAGAGCTGTACTTCATGGAGAGCTATTTTATGAAAGTCTTCATAACAAAGCAACCACAGTTAGACCCAATAGCAGCAGATATTCAGAGAATTCATTCAGGTGTTTTGGAGCTGAGACCTTTGTAGATTTTGAAACTCCACAGATTTATTCCTAAAGCTGGTTCTTGAAAATCACACCTTCAACCTCCAAAGCGCAAAAATGTCTCTTTTGTTAGAGGATTTAACTACTGCTTAGGTTCATTAGTGAAGGTAATTTTGGCCTAATTAGTCTTCTAATTTCTACATTATCCCTTGTAGGAATATGCTCTCAGAAATTAGTAAAATGACTTATAATATATGCTAATCACCATAATCTGATTTGTCTTTAATTATACATGTAATGGGGAAACTAATTGGAAGATAAAGGGCATTTGGAAGGGCCAAAACATGTAAATCAGGAAAATAATAGAATATTATCATTAAGCAACCAAAAAAATATGCTTTTGAGTATGTGGAAGAGTATTTGTTTCCTATAGCAGAAATATCAGATTGCTTCACTTCTTTTAGAGCTCCTTATTGTAGCAAACCTGATGCATAAATCTAATGACAACTGAGATTTTGGCCTTACAACAAATGTCTGGCCTCAAATGGAATACCTAATACAAGGACAAAAACACGGAAAACTTATTTGCAGAGTAGAGGCCAAAGTATAAATAAACTTACAATTTATATTAGTGGTTTCTAAATGAAATTTTCTTAGTTCTAGAATTTCCTGCTTGCAGAAAACATCACTCAAGTTTCCTCTGTGTTTAAAAACCAGACTGAGCTGGTGGGTCTTTTCCCAACTTCGCAGTGTATTTTTCACCCTTTCCATGGATTTAATGGACAATAACAGTAAAAATAGCAATTTCCTGGGCATTTATTATTTTGTTCCTGAAAAGTACATTTGGTATGAAATACTGTCAAATTCTGTCCATGCCTTAAATGTTGCAGTGTAGTGTGACTTTATAAAGCACAGCAAAAAAGGGAGAAGTCATAGCTCTTCTATAAATTTATCAGAAGGGTATCATTTAAAGGTATCTTTTTACACAAAAGGACATAAATCAGCAAAAATGAAGATACTAGAGCTATCCATGTCCTTTTGCATAAATATTTGAAAGGATAAGCATTTTGTCATCTTAGTGCTTTCTGACTATAGGAGAATTGAGATGCAGATTTGTAATTTGTCTCAATGAAAACCAGTTTTTTCTTTAATAGTTGGGGCTATTATGGTGTATTGTTTGGCTGCTTTTCCCCTGTTGTTAGACTAGAGTTGACAAATTGCACTTTGACTACTCCAGATCAATAAATCCGCGGTCAGTGACCGCTGTCTTTTGTAGCAGAGCCTACTCAGAGGCTGAGATGCGAATGGGGGAAGCTGACGCACATGCTCTGATCCTCTTAGCCCTTTGCCAGGGCTTGTCTCACAGTCCTACCTGTGCATCTTTACTTTGTGCCTGCCCCAGAATTGCATCTAGAATGGATTTTCCATTTTAAAAGACCAGCTGCAAACATTTGCAATGGTTTTCAAGCATTCAATCCTTATCTTTGCAGATCCCACGGGTAAGATACAGACCTTTGATCAAGTATGTGGAAAGCATCCACATCAGATTTTCAGGTATTTTAGGAAGCCTGATTTATCATTTAATTGAATGTACAAGTGCACAGTTAAATCCAGCACGTCTTTTTAGGAAGAAGCTTCCAGAAACCAGTGAGACACCCTGGCTCTTCAGCTCTACCCCACAAACCAGCTTCTGTAACTTAATGCAGAGGGAAAACTGCTGTCGCCAGGAAAAGCACACTGTCGTCTCTTGGTACAGCCTGCTGCTCTACCTGGTCACATTCTCACCCACAAAAAAATTAGACCAACATGTCCCAGCAAAGTGTCAGTGCTTTGCTTGGGTACAAGTCATTTTCTTTCACACAAAAGTTCTCGAGGAGGCTTCACTGAATAGCAAGCTGCATGCTATTTTTCAGGAAAAAAATACATCAGCATCTAACATTGTTCCATATTTCAAATCAGAGTACATTTAAATTATAAGAGACTCATAAAAAATTTCTCTGTGGTACCTTCAGACCGACAAATAGGTGGAAAGAGTGGTGGCCACACCAAAGTCATGAGTTGGAGAGGACACCGTAAATCGGAACACAGACAATAAACCTTATCTGCATGCTTAGCGAGTACAATGTATCATACAAAGAATCTCATCTGCACTGACCCTTAGTATTTAAACACAAAATGATAATAGCTGGTATTTTTATTTTGAAATAAAAAGCCTTGTGCTAAAGGTCTTTCTAGATCTTTAGAGTTGGTTGGGTTTCTTTCTGTGGCTTTATGTCAGCCAAGAATTTGAACTTATGACTATCATGTACATCCCCCAGTTTAGGCAATACTAGGACCTCTCCTAATTTAGGCAACTTAAAATATCAACAACTATATTTTTTAATGAATTGTGCATCCCAACCTTTCAGCCACTGGCATCACAGCACAGCTAGGATTGTCTGCTAATCTTCTTAAGAGAACTAACCACACAGCAGGATGTGCCCTAAAGCTTGTTTTTAATTTTTTAATAAGTTTTATTAAATAGGGAATTGGGGAATCAGAACACATTCATACATTTTTTACTTCCTCTATCAACAGGACAAAACCAGGCCAGCTACACAGAAGAAATAAAACATGAGTCAGTTGAAATACTAATTTAAAATAACATTCTGCACAGACACAGATCTTTCATGATGACAAAATATTCAAATGTTCTATTTGTCTGAGAACTTGCAATATTTGCTGAATAATTTGAACAATTAACTTTCCCATGAGGTATTAAAAACTGTTTCAACCATCCATCAGTCTTCTTGTTTGGCTGGTAACTTAAGTCATCTGGTATTGACTGCTGCTATTGGAAGTTTAAATGGCAACAAGTCTAAGCAGAACCAACCTGTACCTTGTAAAATGCTCACAACAATGAAACAGCATTACTAGAATTGGGAAGCCTTCAGCACAGCCTCACAAATAGCTGGCAATTTTCAGAACGTTTACAGCCATCGAACAATATCAGCAGCGCTAGCCAAGCATGAAGAGGTTCGGGGTTTTTCTCAACAAGCATGTCCTGTTATTTAGCATGCCCTCGCGTGGTGTTGCAGACAGTGCCACAAGCCGTGCCTGCGTGGTTCACTGTGCCATCAACTGCCATCACTGCTCGTGACCTTGTTCATTTCAAGGAAATATCGACTGCGCCTTTATGTGGGAAGAGGTCTGTGCAGATGCAATCTGTCTACAAATGAAGCCACAGGCTAGAAGGTAACTTTGGTACTTTTTAAAGAAGAGTCAAATGGGAAATCAAGTGGGAAAGATAATCACCATCCCTGTGGGCTTCATTTGACCTTCATCTAATGTTTTCCATGGGTGTACAACTGAGAGAGCCCAAATGTGGCCACACACCATAAATTATGAAAACATGCCTAGAAAAGATGCAGTGCAGAGGAGAATGATATGAACAAATCTGGATGACATTTAACATACAAGTTAATGGTCATATTGTTCTTGGGTTTTACTGAAAATTACCAGGCGGCCTCTGGAAAATATGTGCTGTTGGGAATCTGTTCAGAGTTTTTATCAAAGCTGCTTTGCAATTAGTGGCAAATTATTGTTCATTCCTCTGGAATTCCTTGGAATAAGATCACCCTGATTTCAGCCTTTTGTTTTTCATAGCCTTGCAATGTGCAGTTCTATAGGAAATGTGTTTTCATAATAAATGTAATAGCAAGTATTTGTGCAGCAAGCAGCAGTGATAAAGTGTTAGCACAATTCAATAGCATTTTCACTGTCAAGGGACTTGACTTGTCAACCTCAGTCTTTGCAGCCCCCAGTGAGGCAAGCATGTGATCAGTTTATCTCAGTAACTACAGTGATAGGAGTGGCTAATCTCTCCACCCCAAGGCTGGTGGGTCACACCCCATCCGGCAGCTCGCTCTGGCGTCATGGAGGTAGGTTTGGCTGGATTTAGGTGCTGTTCAAATACGCTGCTCTTTTCTTGTTCAAGTACTTCACAGCCCTGAGAGTTAATTATTAACATTTCTGGACAGAGTGAAGGCACATATGTGGGAGTTGCTTGCCTAAAGCCGGGGTGCCGGAGCTGATCCAGTCACCAGTTTAGGAAGCCATCGTGCTTGTCCTCCCAGTGCTTGCAAAGGTTCCACTGTTAACCTGACAGCTTCTAGGCTGCTTCTCCTCTGTGCCTCAGAAAGGGGAAGTACTTGACTCTCTAAGTCCAGTTTCTCCCACGTGGTCACCCTAAGTTCTGTGTGGGACTGGAAGTACAGGAATGGTCTGGTGCAGCCTGGCCAAGCTACAGAGGGTGAAGGTCCTCGCTGGAGATGTGGTGCAGCCCAGCTGCAGCTCTGCTCAACCCTTACTCCTTTCTTCCCACCACCACTGCTATCCAGGGAGGCAGGCAAAGGTGTGGAGGAAGGAAAGCAGAGATGCCTGGCCAACCTTTCTCCCTAAGGGAAGGTTTCCATCCCTGTGTCATCCATGGGTTGTGCCACTCTATTCTGTCTAAGGGGGTACTGCAAAGTCACTTCAGTGCAAGAGAGAATTGGAATTAAACATCCCTCTATTGAGAAGCTGCACAAAGTCTTGATGCAGCAACATCTACCTCATCTACAAGCATGGTGGTGATGGGCCACAAGGGTACACTAACAGAAAAATAGATTATTATTAGCTACACTGCTGAGAAAAAGCTGGCATTAAAAGTACTATTAATATCTGGGTTTTTTCCTCCTTTTCAAAGCCATGAGGTATGAGGCAAAGAAAATTACCCATGAGGGAAATAGTTGGAGTGGTGTCACTACTTTCATGGTTATTCCTAGCAGCATAATTGCCAATAGCACGAACAATGGGAGAGCATTGTTAATTTAAACTGCAAAATATTTTCAAGCAATTTATGCAGCAAAAAAGCAGCCAGAGTGAAGGCGTGCAAGGATTTTAAAGGCAAAGATGCAGCTAACAGTTCTGTTAGAAACATATTGTTTCTTCTTCTCAAATAACAAAAAATGTTACTAATTTGATTAATTAGGAACCTTCAGAAATAAAAAATGCAGCATGAAAATCTTGATTAGCAATCATTGCTACCCAAAGTTAATGACTGCTAATGATTAATTAACAATTGCTCAAATGAGTTCCTGCAGCAGTTGGATGAAATTATATAGGAAATTACTGTGCCATGGTACACTAGACAAATTATTCCCCTAGTGCGTATTTATAGAAGTAAATTGCACAAAGCAAGCAGCAGAACAATTATCAAAACTAATCACTCCTGGAACTTAGGATGTTGTTTATCTTTTATCTGGGGCTGTGAAACAGTCAGATAATAACCATGCAAACCATATCACCTGTGGCAAGACTTAGCATCTGGTGATGAATGCTCACCCAGAGCGCCAGCATTACAACAACATATGCTTTTCATGCCCCCTTGTAACCTTCTAGTTTTGAAGGAAAGTGAAAAAATTTGTGGAGACTGTTTTCTTCAGGGATCAGGGTCAGGAACTGTAATGATGGCTTTGTTTCTCTTTAAGGGCTTTATCCAGCAGAGAAATGCAGTCAGGCAACTTCATACACAGCTGTGTGACCACTGGTTTCAAGGAATACTACAGTTCTATTTGCACTCATCTCGTTGCAGGATCAGTTTTTGGTCACTGATTTTACTGAGCTGTGCTTGCAACAAAGCGAGGCTGGAAACTGCTTTATGTTACATCGAAAAGAGAAAGAGGAGGGGTAAAGAGGAAAAATACTGCAAGGATCAGAAAATTATTTGAAGCAGTAAAAAAACATTGATAAGCTAATGAAAAGGAGAGGCAAACCTACAAAACTTGTCACATGACTGTATTTTGTTTAATAAGAGAATTTATTTTTAAGTGAATGCATGATTCACATGGAAAAATATGTCCTAAGTATTCATCATCTGTGGGAGAGTACTGTTACAACATGCATAATGCAGTTTCAGAGAGAACAGTTTGGCTTTGTAATAAAGATGTGGGTTTCAGTGGTAAGAAATGTCTGTGTTACTTTAAAGTTCCAGAAATTAAACTTTCGTTAATGGAAAAATGTACCAGCGTTATTCCCAAGCTGTTATTACAACTTAGTCTTGTCATGCAGAGAAATCTGCAGTTAGTTATCCATGCTACTGGATCATTTGATATTTCCTTGAAAGATACCATCCCATCCATTTTATAACATTAGAGCAACACAGCTATGGTTAATCATCTTCCCTGTCACAATATAAGAGAGTTGTAACACTGCAGTGGGGAAAAACCTTCACATCCTAAAACTTTCATTGCTCCTTCTGGGCTATTAACTCCTTACCTACATCTGCTGTTGTACTTAGTTCTCCTTACTTCCTGCATTCATTTGTTCAGCATGGAAATCTACTGGCAAATAAGCTTCTTAGTCAGCTTTCCAAAAGCAAAAGCTTGTTTCATGGATGCAAAGGGAGGCCCAAGTTCACTGCCTCATCCAAAACCAATTCTGTCAATGACTGCATTTGATGGGAGCCCTTGGACCAGTGTTTACTCACAACAGGGCATTTGTACACAGTACATGGGGAATATACCTGTGGCCCTGGGCATAAATCAACATACTCACATGGTATAGCCCCCAGTGCCTTCAGCTGAGGTGACTTGCTGAAATGGGTACCAGAGACACAAGTAGGATGCAGTTTCTGCATACCTCAGAACAGAATCCAGGTGAATACTGAATTGAAAATAAATGTATGAATTTTTTTTAATAGCCCTTTCTGAGGACAAAAAAACGTATTAAAGCGTGACATTTATCACTTTGGTTGCTCATTCATTCAAAACATGCAAATGAAGTGGTTTTCTGTAGCAGAAGTACACTTACTGCTTGTACAACAGAACCTGGGCCAATCTGAATTTCCATTCCTAACTATACGACTATCTGCAAACAGGTAACTTCTCAATTTTTCAATTAAACCTAGTTGCAAGGACTTAGAGAAATTGACGGATATATTTGAAACAAATAGGTGAGATGGGAAAAGGAAAAAAGAGAGAAGGAATCTGTTACTGCAAAACAGCCATTACCAGATCCATGCATTTCAGGCTGCCAGAGCCCAGGACAGGAGAAAATAACTTGTTTAATTCATTAAGGAAAAAAGCAAACATGAAGCATCATTTCTGCTCTTTGATCCTAACTTCCTGAGCAGTGTGCTGGTTTTGGCTGGGGTAGAGCTAATTTTCTTCACAGTAGCTGCTATGGGGCTGTGTTTTGGATTTGTGCTGAACACAGGGTCAATAATATAGAGATGTTTTTGTTATTGCTGGCCAGGGCTTACACAGAGCCAAGGCCTTCTCTGCTTTTCCTGCTGCCACACTGGTGAGGGGACTGGGGGTGCGTGGGAGGTTGGGAGGAGACACAGCCAGGACAGGTGACCTCAGCGACCAAAGGGATATTCCAGACCATCTGACATCGTGCTCAGTTACATAAAATGGGGGGAAGAAGGAAAAATGGGGGGACATTTGGAGTGATGGTGTTTAAGTCACTGTTATACCTGATGGGGCTCTCCTGGAGATGGCTGAACACCTGCCTGCCCATGGGAAGTGATGAATTCATTCCCTGTTTTGCTTTGCTTGTGTGCAAAGCTTCTGCTTTCCCTATTAAACTGTCTTCATCTCAACCCATGGGTTTTCTGGCTTTTACCCTTCCAATTCTCTCCCTAATCCTGCTGGTGGGGCAATGAATGAGCGGTTGTGTGGGGCTTGGCTGCTGGCTGGGGTAACTGCAATTAAAATGTCTGTATACATCTCTTCTCATCTAAAAAATCTAGTATGCTTCATTTCCTCACATGAGATGTGATGCTAAGAAATCTTCAAGTAGGAGAATGCATCCACTGCCAGGTACTGTAGGATGGTGACTATATTTCTTCTATAACGTTACTTTCCTGTTAAAAGATATTAGGAATGCACACTTGCAATTTTGCACTGCTTTTGACCCAGGCTGTAGTTTTGTTCAATAAACTTCACTGACCACACCATAAAATATCTATCTAGCCAAAAAGGCAACCCATTAAATGTGTATTTTTAGTAAGTAATAGTCAGGAAGAAAATATGAAACTGAAAACTCCAGAGCACTAGAAGCCACACTAAAGGAGAAAAATGAACCTTTTAGTAATGTTTATATTAGTGAAATGTATCAACGATCCTGATACAACCTGAAGTAAAATCTCAGCGGCCAACTCTAATACATGCTGCATAGAATTTGGAAAGATCAATATTTTGACACCTTTCTTTTGGCTAAACTAAAATTAAGACCCAAATCCTATGCCTTACAAAATGTTCCCACACCCTGTGGAGTGCTCCCATTTGCCTCTGCTCCCAGTAATTCAAAGCCCCCTTTATGCCAAATGTTTGTGCAGATCTATTTAAAATAAAAGAAACCTGGGTTCCAGTTTCCTCTTGGGTATCATTCTAGGTCTGGGGAAATTCAAGTCAGGTAGAAAACTTTTCTTCTGCTGACAGGAGAAATCCCAGTTCCACAAAAGGAAGCTGCACACAAGTCCCCAAACATGGGACAGCTGCATCAGATCTGGCAAGTAACCAGAATGCACAAACTGAGCACTGTCTCTAATGATGAAGTTCAAGGAAATGGCCTTAATTGGTCCCTTTGAAAATGCCAAAGAATTGAGCAAAGCTGATGAGCCAACGATGACCATGGGAACAAGCCACTACAGCCACTCAGCCAAAAATAAGCAAAGCAATGAGTTGGCCAAAACACTGAATCAAAAAGCAGCTGAGTCTTCTTGTACCCGCAATGTTCTTCTGCGTTAAAATTCATTCTAGCTATAAGCCAAGAGCCCTGCCTTCCTGTCCAACCCCTCACCTTCCTTTTGCCCTTCAAATTGTTTTTTAAAGCATATTCTTTACTTGTAGAGTTTTACAGTTCCCTCCCTCACTTGATGTAAGACATCAAACACCGATGCTCTTACTCCGTATATACCTCATGTCATAGAGACAAACTCTCTGATGGTAACAGCCTGATGGAGCAAACAGTAGCATGAGGACTTCAGGGTCTGGCCAGCAATAGCACACTTGTACCTTTCAAGCCCTCATCAGTGCTGCTCACCAGCCTGCCCCCATCAGCTGAGTGCTGCTCTGTTTGGATGACCTCCCTTCTTGGCATACACCACTCCCTGTCCTGTCACTTCACATGAATTACAAAAAACCAGTTGACATCTCTGAGGTTTCAAAGCCTTGATTCCAGACATAGGGGGTTATATACAAGGATGTTGGGGCATGTCCTTCCTCTCAGGCCCCCCAACAGGTGGGGTACAGCCAGAAGCCCAGGTCTCAGGAAAACAGGAGCACTGGGGGTACTGCATATACTTGTGACACAGCACTGTCCACATCAGCTCCTTCAGCTGAGTTTCAGAAGATCCAGATGTCCAAGCCTCAAGTAACCACTGAAAGATTACAAAGTACAGCCTTACATTTTAAGCAACACTATGAGCTGACATTTAGCCATCTAAATTGTGCAGACTGGGCACACATTGGATAAAAATTAACCAAGTGTTGAAATATTTTCAATATTTTCATCCCTCTAAAAATCATTTAAACTTTTGTTATCAGAGCACATGCAGCACAGGGCATCAGTGACACTCGCTGCTTTCCTGAGGGTTGGAGTGAGATCCACATGCTGCTGGAGTGATATTTCCAAATAAATGCTGCCAAACCATCATAAATATTTCCAGTAACGGGTCTCTGTGTTCAGGCTTTTCAAACACATGCTAAGGCAGGCCAGAATTGTACCGAGCAAGCCTCCTTGGGACTTAAGGTAAATTTGTGTGCTTACATTTGCTGAATTGGGCCTTTTGCAGAGTAACTTGGAACTCCTGATGAATGAGGAGCTGTCTCCCGAAAAACTGGATTCCTGGAGACATTTTCACTGATTGGCATTTTAATAAGGGCCCTGAGAAAATATGGAAGTGCTTCAGTTCAAAAGGCTGAGGAGTGAACGATATTTTATGAGCCTCAAATGAAAAAATGTTTTAAGTGTACCACCTCTGCTGAACTCTCTAGAAAACATGCTGTGGCAGGAGAGTAAAGAAAGACAGCACAGTGCTGTACATCCAAAGGGGTGGTCATGTCTTCTGCTAAGAATCAAAGCCTGAAACCCTCACTCAGCTCCAGGACCTGAGCCATGGCGTGGCAATACCAGCCCCTTCATCCCACCGACTACAGTGCCCGAGCAGGGGCAGTGAAATCAGGTCCTGGGGGTCACAGCTCTGTTCTGCAAAGCAACTACGGGAAGCCTACTTAAGGTTCACTCAAGCTGATGGCACTTAAGTATGTCCTTAAGTGGGCATTTTATCAGGGAGCTTACTTACTTCATCCCCGGCCAAACAAAAGGCATTATTGGGAAGTTCTGCAAAATAGCACAAGTACAGAGCCTGAATCCAGCAAACTGCTCTGGACTGCAAATCAGTGGAGTCCACTGACCTCCTGAGCTTCACAAGAGTCTGTCTCAACTGTGTAACAGGATGAAAGCCTCAGCTGGAATCAAGCCCACACCTGGGAGCAGTAGAGATGCTCAGACCCCTACGGATGCTCTTGCAGAGCGCAGTCCGAGTGATGAATTAAAGCAGCCCTGGGCATAAGGAGGAGCAGGATGGATAAGCCCTTTTTCCAACAGTGTCGGCCCTTCTGTAACCACAAGTGACAGTCCCACTCACACAGGGCAGCTTGGTGCCTGGCAAGGGGACTTCTGGCATCCTTTCTGCCTGGAAAGAGAACTAAATCCAGGTTTCCCAGACTCTTGTTAACTGCTCTAATTGCAAGGCTGTCGCACACAATAGCACCACAAGCTGCCTTCGGGGAAGCTGGCAATGGTATTTCTGCGAGAACAATCCTGCCTGTGTACTAAACACGGCAATTGCTGCGGGGCAGGAACATTTTGCTCAGGATCCCTGCTGGTCTCAGGTATCCTCCACACCCCGAGGGAACATCTGTGCCAGAGCTGGGTCAGCTCTGGGTCTGTGTAAACATGCAGGTCCAGCCATCTTAAAATCAGGAACTGAGGAAGTTTTGCCATCAGGTAAAAATCCCCATGCTTTAACTGTGCAAGTCCTCTACTGGATTTGACTCCAAGTTGTACACAATGAGGTAACACTTGTACGTGGAAAAAAATATGATTCAACTTCTCCAGGTGCTATTGTATAATATGAAAATCATATCTGACATCTAGTGAACGTCAGCAACAATGACAGCCGCTGGTTTTAGACAAATGCCAGAGTGCTGACACTGCAACGTACAAGCACAGTATTGTACAGTATCTGCTCGTGTCCCCCTCCCACCCACCTGAAACTGAGCCTTCTGGGAAGACATCCAAGAAAGAGTACACCTAATACTCAGGCCTCTTGTCTCCTTTGACAAAACCCCGCAGACCGGAGCAGATTTAAGAGGAACAGAAAACCTTAGCAAAACAAAGAAAACCATTTTTAAGAGCTCCACTGAGTGCCAGAAGGCTAAACAAAGACTTTATCTACTCTCAAAATAACAAACTGGTCCAGTGCCATGAGTAGTCTAGCAGCAGTGTCTAGAAAGCATATCACTTAATGCCAACAATAACAGACACCTTCGGTCAAATATGACCTCTTTAGAGAAATTTACCATATATGACTAATTCAGACAGACAGTAGTAAATCAAAAGTCTGTTCCTCATCTATACATGAAATTATTTATAGCACAGTGAAATTCAAACATCAGAGTACATTGCATGATATATTCGTATATTAGTGGTATATCGCACAATAATTTTATTTCACATATATTTATTTTTTTCCAACATTTCTTCCCTGAAGTACAGTTGAACCAGGGAAAAAAAGACTCAAACTATCAAATACTATATAAATTCAACTGCAAACTTGCTACTAAGACAAACTAAAATAACACTGAAACTTCACATGAGTTATTTGAAAAGGTCAGGGCAATAGATGTGAGATGATGTAAACCATGCTGTCCTCACAGTCCACATGAAAATATAGATATGTATACATGTGCACATGTGTCTGTGCACGTGTGTGCATTCCGTACCAACCTGAGGGCTGCTCTCAGGCAAGGAGGAGTAAAATAAGTCAGATGAAGGCTTTGGGCTGAAGGTGGCAAAAACAGACTGCCAGGCAAAGGGGAAAATAAAGGATTAGGCAACATGGTATGTTCTGCATTTCCAGACAGCGAGAGTAGGAGGAGCAAAAAGGCAATGAAAGCAAAATGAGGATCAGGAAATGCTTGTATAAGTTAGTGAACACACATTACTAAGGTGATTAGCATGGAAAACACAAGGATTACATTCACACAGATTTGAATATCACACGATGTTGCAGTAGCTAAAATAAACAACTCCAAGAATCACTGACTTCCCTTATTTAAGAAGGACTTTGTCTGGTTGTACAAGTCTGAAGCAACAAGAGCAGTGTCCTGATGGCAGGTAAGCTGCCAATGGTCTCCACTTGCAGGACCAGGCAACCCATTATCTCCTTATTTATACAAATTCATTTCAAACAAGGCCCCAGTGATGTGCTGACCCCCCTGCACACATCCACAGGCAAGTGCAGGGTCTCCATCCTCATCGGTGAAAGCCTCACTGAGCTGGCACAGCCTTGAGCACATACAATCAGATGCCAGCACAATGAGCAAAACATGGCCAAACAGGCTAAAAAATGTCTAGCTGAGTGCCATGCCAGCCTTGTACTTATTGCTGGGCTGTGAAACAGTGGGCTGGAAGCAAGGAAAGAAACTGATAGAAATCTCCAACACCTTCAAGTCCTCAAGGTGTCCAGGTGCCCTACAGTAAATAGGATTTGGTGTCTAATTTGCATGACCAAAAATGATTTAGTATCTAGCCAGCCTGCCTGCCATCTCTCCAAACAAGAGCTGTACTCCTTAAGTACTCCTGAAGAAATACACTTACTGCTTGTACAACAGAACCTGGGCCAATCTGAATTTCCATTCCTAACTATACGACTATCTGCAAACAGGTAACTTCTCAATTTTTCAATTAAACCTAGTTGCAAGGACTTAGAGAAATTGATGGATGTATTTGAAACAAATACATCTCTCCAAACAAGAGCTGTACTCCTGAAGCACACCAGCTCTTAGGGAACATTTTCCTGAAATACCAAACAGGTAAGAGCAACACAGCTGGGGTGAGAGAGGAGGCAATATGTGCATGAGAGGTCTTCTGCTGTGTGCCCTAAATTTGGGAAGTCCTCCACTCAAGCAAAATGGCTGATGGAAACTACCAGCACTGGTTACCCCAAATTATCAGCAAGAGTCTCTCCAATGGTTAAATGCTCATCTCTCAGCTGATTTCCATACTGGTTTTGCCACCAGACTCCAAATGCACCACAGGCAATGGAATTGCTCCATCCCCTTCTCTGATTTTTAAAGACCATTGAAAGTATTACCAAACAGTAAAAATTGTGCTAACCTGCAAAGCAGTTTTATTTTACCTCACATCTTTTGCAAAAATAAAAATCCTCTTCTGTTTGGCATAAAATGGCTGCTTTTTAGGAGACCTAATTACTTCTGATTTCTGTTAACCCTCTTGCTGGGAACATAATGCCTAATTCAAAACATTATCTGGTTGCCTGACAACAATTACATGTAAACAAATCAAAACAAATTTTAGCTGTGAATTTCAGGCCCACGTAATTACTCTTAGAACATTAAAAGCCAGGTTTGGAAGAATGCGTACAATGCCAAGGGGCGTTTACAAGGCCTGATTCACACCAAATAATCACGGGCTGGAAAAACAGTCTTTGATTTCTCTTGTAAAGCAAACACAACAGTTAGATTTTGGATTGAAAAATTAGTAAGTTTTTAATGCTGCAATACCTGCTGAAATTTTTCAGTGTTTGTTGCACTTTTGTTGCACTGCTCTTTGGCCTGAGTTGTGCTGAAAATTTGCTGCTAGACAAACAGCAGCACTGTTTGTGCAGGAACAAGACTGAAACCATGTATGGTGTAGGAGGGACAGACAGCAGGCAGCTTGCTAAATGACCAGCACCATAACAGTATTGCCTAACATTTCATCTTCAGGCTAGTATGCTGACCTTTAATTAGTGACCTTTAATTGTAGTTGCAACCAGCTGTGATAGGGATATGGCTCTCTAAAACTTACTGCCCCTGCTCAGTGATCACAATGTTAGCTGCCATCCTCACTTGACAGGGGTAAGATGGCCAAGGAAAAGGAGTGAGAAACCATCCAAAACTTACTGAAATCCATGATCCTCTTTTAGCTACCATGGCAGGGGGGTTGGAACTAGGCGAACTTTTAAGTTCCTTTCCAACCCAAACCATTCTATGACTCTGTGATTAGTGGGTTCTTTATTTGGCCTCAGCCTTGGCTAGACAAGGGGATCACCTACTCTTAGGAGGGTTTTGCAGCCCAGCAACAGCCAGCAGCCAAAGCTGCTCTAGCACGGCCTACACCAGCCCCTGGGAGACAGAAATGCCAAAAACCTTTTGCTGTTCCTCCCGCTCCGAACCATGTCACCAAGGCTGTTATGTGCACACAAAGCATAGCATTAAACTGCAGGGTACAACATGATAACTTACTGGTTTTCAATTGAGAGCAGAAATTTTTAGGTGATTTACATAGAACTGATGGGTCTGTACTTGTGCTGAGCAAATGACAGAGAATAAGTAATCATGTGTATAGCTTAGGATCAAAAAACCCAGAGACATCACTATCATAGAATCATAGAATAGTTTGAGTTGGAATGGACCTTTAAAGGCCATCTAGTACAACACCCCCTGCAATGAGTAGTGACACCTTTTACTACACCAGGTTGCTCAAATCACCATCCAATACGAGCTTGAACACTTCCAGGGATGAGGCATCCACAGCTTCTCTTGCAAACCTGTTCCAGTGCCTCACCACCCTCACAGTAAAGAATTTCTTTCTAATACCTAAACTAAGCCTCTTCTTTCCGTTTGAAGCCATTCCCCTTGTCCTACCACTACATGCCCTTGTAAAACGTCCCTCTCCAGCTTTCCTGCAGCTGCCTTTAGGTACTGGAAGTGCTATAAGGTGTCCCTGGAGTCTTCTTTTCTCCAGGCTGAACAACCACATCTCTCTCAGCCCGCCTTCATAGAAGAGGTGCTCCAGAACTCTGATCACTGTTGTGGCTTCCTCTGGACCCATTCCAGCAGGTCCACATCTGTATCCTGATAGATAGATAGATAGACAGATAGATAGATAGATAGATAGATAGATAGACAGACAGACAGATAGATATGGCTATATACATTTCTGACTTAAAATTCAGTCTACGACAAAATGTGCAAATTATTTTCAGTTAAGGCAACAAGCCTTTTGGTGGTAAGAGCACATCACCCTTAAATCCTTAAATTCCAGTTAATGTGCTGTTTATTAAAGCTTTTGAACATCTGAACTGCTGCAGAAAAAAAATCTCAGGACAAAAAAATAAATCAGAGATAAATCTAACTGGACAAGCAGTAACATAACTTCCAAGGAATACAGAAAATACACATATTCCTGCACCTCATAGCCAGTTTGGAATTAATAAACATCTGACTTCTAAAATATTTTTTTAACAGAATACTAAAACCTCTCTCATGCTGATGACTGTCTCCCTAGGTCAGTCTTCAGTCTCAAACAGCATTAAATGCTGGTTCTTTGTCCTCCTCCAGAATATTTTCCACTAGGATCTTGCGTATTGTCTTCCTACTTATCTCTGTTCCAGTTTCCCTTAATACCACTTGTCTTGTTTCCCCTATTTACACATTTACCCTGTTTACTCTCTTTGCCTCCTGTGCTCACTCCAAGCTTGACACTTTCTCTTGTGCCTGACACAGTCTCCCCACTTACACCCACTAAACAACCTCCAGAACACTCCTTTTTAAAATCCCTTTTTAATCCCTACACTTTAGATAATAAATCTCAACCACCTCCCCTTCAATCTCTGTTAGTACATCTTCTCTTGAGGCTGGGTAAGCAGGCTGTCTTCCCAGCCTCCATACAATCTCTTTTATGGTGCAATGTGGCTTTTAATTAACTGTATGCAAGAATACAGACCTCAAGGAAGACCAGAAATGACTCTGTGGTAGACAATGGCAATTCCTTTATTTTTAAAGTTTGTGCAGATAGCTATCTCATCTGTGCTAGAAAAGAAAAGAGTTTACTGTGGCCTAACATCTAGAAGGATAAACTGACTTCGAGCACAAAGCAGAATCAATAAGAAACACAACAGCCTCATTTCATTGCCTGGCTTAATGAAGTGTAAAAAACAAACTGACAGCACAACAAAGAGAAAAGAATAATTGATTTCTAAATATATTCCAAAGGTGACATTTGTAATCCAATTAAGGAAAATATTGGAAATTGTTTGGGCTTTTTCCTGACCACAGAATTTCACTGTTGTTGATGCTGGATCTTCTTCCCGAGTGATAAAATTTCCGTAGGAATCCTTTCAGCTCTTTCATTGCTTTTTTACACCCACATTTCTCAGCAAAAGAGATCTGTGCTTTACAGGCACTGGTCTATCGTAGCAGGACGCTGTGTGGCTGTCACAGACCGTGCATTACATGGCAGTGGTTGTCATAATTTGAACGCAGCATTAACGATAATGACTACGCCAAGCACTGACCATCGGCGCCGTGCAGGCGAGGTTCTGACACTCTCAGCCTCCTAGAGCTTCTGTATTTGTGCCAAGAAAAAAGGGATCACTGCCAAGACTGTGCGATGTGCAAGAGCTGGCCAAAGTGCTCTTCCTAAGCACAGTTGTTTTCACTCGCTGTGCGTGGAAGGGGTCATAAATTGCTATCCAAAGAAACCACAGGAAAGCAGAGTGCCTTACAATGATTTGTTCCTGATGATGCAGCATTGCCGCTAGGTAGGATTTTTGCACAGTCGGTTTTAACTGGGAACCCTGATTAATGCTGTGGCCAATAAGAGGGATAAAGCATGGGCAGGAATGGGAGTAGGAAAGAGCATTGGGTCCAAGGGACCAGGGGAGTTCCAGTGTCAGCACTGGTTGATGGATATATCTGCTTATGGGGGAAAGCAGCATCCCAGATGAGCTGCTGGGCAGCTCACATCGCACTGTGCACTACAATGGCTTTTATGTTAATACAATCATAAACACATCTCCAAGCACTCAGTCCTGACATCCTCTCCTTGCTGAAACCCTTGCATATAATCAGCATTTCTGTGGTACTATTGTTACCTGGTTTTACTGCTTCAAATAATTATTTAGTGATAGAGGTAATTAAATACTTCAACCAGTGATGATAATTACATTAATTAACAACCAGATTAGCTGATTTAACTGATGAAGTAGTCTTTCCTCCTTAGATGGCACTGAGGTGGGCAGCTCAGCTTCAAAATGTAGATGTGAGGTATTACTGTTGTGTCACGCAGTCACAATAATTTGGAGGGAAGGGGTGTCTTTCCATATATAGATATTTGTCTTTTAAACCAAGACAGCCACACAGCTGCTGCCACGGATCCTGCACACGCGGGACATGTCAGAGACAGAAATGGGTCCATCCAGAGCTTAATGAAAGCTCACTTTGATGGCAGAAGCTAATGCTGCCTCACCTGTATCTGGTGTCCACTGGAGAAAGGCACCACACAAATGCAGTGCTGCTGTCGGTTCACCACAGGGGCTCAGACTCACCAAAGTCTGAGCACCAAACCAGGAGCTCTGCAGGCTGGGAATAGCTCTCAGGCACACATCTCCCTTGGCAAACTGCCTGCAGCCAGAATACCCTTACTTTTTAGACAGAGCCTGCTTCAGGTGCTTAGTTTTCAGGCAAAGGAATCAGAGGAGGGGCTATATCTTATGCCTGGCTCTTGTTACTGCTGCCACACCCAGTCTTAGCAGCACCACTAAGGTGGTGACCAGTCCCACCTATTCTCCTTCAACGGGCTGTTAATGAAGTACAATCATATTTATGGAGAGTCCTATCTTTCTCCCACCAGGAGACTCAATGTGAGATGAGGTACACCCACCCTTTCCTTTTCTACTGCTGGAGAAAAACAGGCTTCACAGCATGCTCATGCACTCCCAAATGACACGTGCTTGTCACTGGCATTACAGTCAGTAAAAAGGAGTCTGATGCTCACGTTTAGTTCAGATGAGAACACATGAGAAAACCCCACCAAGCTCCTCTGCACAGAGGGTAATTAAAGCACTGCTGGCTGCAAGGAGACATGCTGGAGACTACCAGCCCCACCACACTCAATAGCTTATTCTCCTGCAGGAGGACACGTTTTCTGCCAAATTTTCCACTTCCTTTCTCCACATCTGATGTTCTACCCTGGGAGAGGTAAAGCATCATTGCATCTTAGCATGTTGTGCTGCCAGGGGCAGGGACAGCTTTGGTAGCAATGGTTTGCAGCAAGCATCAGCACGCTGCTGGGTTTACTGCCGACAACCCCCTAGCTGTTTCTGTGGGATCTGAAATGCTTTTCCTTTGATGTAAGGATGCTGGAAACTCCACGTAATGGCAACACAATGCAGCTTGGAAACCATCCGCCCTCTTCTTTCTCACAACACTTAGCAGGGAGCTCTGGCACAGGACTGCCAGTGGCTCTGAGGAAGGTTGCTCACAGGTGATGTAACGCCCTGGCATGACTTGCCTTTGAGCTTCCTCTTCTTATCAGGACAAGAAAATACACGCAGAGGTGCTGGCATGGTGCAGAAGGGTTTAGAGTCCTAAGAATTACTGGGAAAGGGGACAGTGGGGAAAAAAAAAATCACATGGGCTCTTTTTTTGGCCCAACCAGTGCTTTTTGACATTATGGATTTGGAGAAACTGCTATCTGCTCTCCGGATAATTTCCTCAGCAGTCTGATGGAGCTGGGAAGCGTTCTGAAAACAACAGTCAGACAGCTTCACCTGGCTATCCCCTCTGTGGCTTATATCTAATATTAAACACATTTCCCTGCCCTCCTCAAAATCAGTATTATTGGATCAAGCTGTGTGGGTCTTCAAATTTTGTCCTCCGCTAACGCTATCCTGTCAGTCAGCAACAGAACTTGTACATAGTTGAGATTTCTGAAGCTCTTGTCTGCAGGTTTTCCTATGGCACAATGCAAGGGATAATCTGGCCTTGTGAGCGTACAGTGAAAAAGATCGAGCTTTAATATTAAAGAAATCAATACTTTCAGCCTAGATTATGCCTCCTGCCAGGGAGGTGACATCATCACTAGTCAAGGTATTCGTATTCTGCTGAGCTGGCACCTGAAATAGAGCTCATGTTTCACCGGCCTTTTCAGAAACCTCCGTTCAAACCCTTAGAATTTCAATATAGTAACTTCAGTGTTTTGCTGGGTTTTTACAGTGCTGTGATCTGATAACTTCATCCCTGGCAGCCTACACTGTGCTTTACCTCGCTAAATGGATTTAGGATTAGATGGAAACCGTGTGTTTCATTTAGATAAGCATCACATCAGGCTGCAGGGTTGCATGCAAGACCCTCAGAACAAATGGATCCATCTCCCTGGGGGACCAGGAACACACTGGGTCCCAAAACCTTTGCTGAGCTGGAGAGGAATCTGAGAGCCCCTGAGTCAAAACCCACTGCTCAATCTCCTTAAAATCCCACCAGCACTCATACTCCTAACAGTGGGCAGCTCTGCAGTTGCCTCCATTTCTGCTTGGAGCCCCTAAAGCAAAATAAAATAAAAACATGACCAATAATAAAGATATCAATAACCTGAAAAAGCACAATCTTCTCTTACTGAGAATGTTTTCCATATCTGTACGTTGGACTTGAAGAGACAATTAAAAACCAAAAATCACAGCTCTGGTAAACTCTAGAATTGTCTGTTGTATGTTCATTAATTTGTACAAACTTCACTAATTTATCAATATCATATTTATAGGAGAATAAATGTATAGCACTCTTGAGATGCATGAATGTTTAGACAAGGAAATTAGCTAAACACATAGTCCCATCTAGGATAGGACAAATCTGGGCAATGCTGGGCACAAATTAATTTTTCACTAGCTGATATTGCACATAGGTCACTTGAAAATCCCTTTCACTGGGGTAAGTTTGGGGGATGGCCAGTGAGAAATTAACCAAGGTGCCCTGGGAACCACTGCAAAGTGTCTGACCTCCCAGGCTGGTAAACAATAAACTCTAATGCTAGCTTCAAAACACCGTTCCTAATGGGAAAAATAGCTAAAATTATGCTCTTATGAGAACATACTTAAGGGAGCTCTATCAGTAGTAACAGTATTTGGATAAAACTAGGTCTGGAAAAAAACAGTGTCAGAATATGAACACACCCCCTGCAAAGTAAAATGCAGACTAACTAGAATAAACTTTCAGAAAATGATAGCAAAGATTACCAGCAGAGCAGATTGACTCTGCCATAAGCAGACGTGGGGCCATGCTTACAAGATCAAACGAGGATAAGATAATCCCAGGTGAGTGGAAGGTACTTAGTGGATGTAAAAGGCCTGAATACACTGATGTGTGACAAGTCTTTTGAGCAGCAACTAGGTCAAACAAGCTGATGATTTACTCAGCTTTTGAAAACATGGAAAACAACTCTTGCATAAAATTATGGCATAGCTGAAACCTTGAGAATTTTGTTCTGAGGTGATAGATGCGCTTCAGATGAATTTTACAAGTGAAGGGAGAACTAGTTTTGTGTAGAGCCTGTGGGCTTTCCCATGGCCAAGGAAGCAGAAGAACGGAGAGGAAACACACACACCCCAAACCCAACCCCCTGCCCCTGAGCTGCCGAATCGGCAAGGGAACGGAACAGGAGCTGTTAACACACTTGAACGCTGTTTTTCAGAAATAAACTCTCCTAATTATAATCTGCTGAGCTCAAAATGGCAAAAGCCAGACCAAAAGCTGGCAGACTGCAGGAGCTGGGCTGCCTACAGGGGCCTGCCACGGTGGTTAGGTGGGAACTCCTCCCCGGGCAAGTGAGAAGAGGCATCATCTGAAATTTTGGGCAAGTCCGAAAGAGTAGTTTACAGCAGGTGTTCGGCAGGAACATAGGGAAGGATAGGATCAGGTCAGGAGGATGCCGAGGGAGGTGAAGGGGGCAGTGGGGCTGCTTGGGCAATGGCAGGCATGTTCAGGGTGACAGGTTGAAGGAATGCAGGACAGCAAGGAGGAATGCAGCAGGGTTGGATTCAGGTTTTATCTTAAATAAATTCTGAACTATGCTCTCAGGAAAGAAACAGAGAAAAAGAGACCTGCAGAAGAGATAGAATAAGCACGCTTATAAATAAAATAACTATGTATTTAGAGATAATAAATATAAACATGCATACTTATGTTTATAAAAATGGATAAAAATAGTCCATATCAATAAAAATAAAGTACGTGGTAAAAGTTTTCCTTCTTTCTTTTGTTCTCCTTCATTACAAGGTATTATTCCCAAGTATTGCAGTAATGTATTCATTAATATTGTTCCTATAGTAATGGACTTGCTTAATACACTTATGTCTGACCCTCACAGTTACTCCGTTTCTGACAGACTGACAAAGTACTAAACATGAGAAAATTAAATATTGGCTGTCAGACTGTCTTCTAGCTCACTCGGCAGTGCCTCACCACTGAAGAGTGTTTTATTTCATACCAGCATGGCCCCTTAGTCACTGTGAGAATTTCTTTTCTTTGAGTATGGTCAGACCTTGCTAGGCCTGCAAAGCTTCTCTCTTCCCATTAGGATCTCTGCTATTTATTTTTTATAATCTGTAGGAAATGTTATCAAAAGAGAAAATCTGTTAGGTCTGGAGGCTACCTGAGGAGACATGGTAAATGCCTTAGCATCATCACATGCAGTTCCAGCAGGGCTGGGAGCAGGACAGGTTGGGCAAGAGAGCACAGGCATTTCTTGCAGCAAATGGAGTCAGCCTGCTCTGACTCATAGCCTCTTACTTGTCCAACTTTGAGAGATCTCTCCCTTCATGCAACCTCCAATTCAAGAAACAAGTTGCTAACACTTCTGCATCTCCTAGTGCTCACTTCCCTCACAGCCTAGGCTAAAGTTTTTGTTATGATGCTTGAGGTCAGACTCTTGGTCTTGCTCACAGGGAACACCAGCTTGTTCCACAGGAACTGATACTGGCTTTGCTTATGGAGCAGGACTCCGAGATGTGCATAAATCATGCACAATCTGGTCGTTCAAAACTCATTACAAATAAAAAGAGAAAATTAAAAACTGAAAGGCAAAAAAATCTCATCAAGTTGCAGCTGCCAGCACACAGGCTGCAGCACACGAGAAGAACATTTTAAGGGGAAAGAACACGTAACATTTCTCATTCTCTGACCTGGTGCTGAAGTAATTTTCAGTCATCTCACAGTACGGGCAGTTTGGGCCCAGGTGCTGGACGAGGCAGGCTGCGTGTCACCGTGTGCCAGCAGCCCTGCGGGACCTGTTTCACCCCGGCCAGCCAGCACACAGCCCATCTCACTGTACAGAGCTTGTGCCGGAGGGTTTGTAGGTGCTGCCTCCACCCAGCTCGCTGGGCTCCAGTTCTGGTGTGCATGAAGAGGTCATTCCTGTGCTGCCTGACACTCCTGTGGGCAACGAGTAGGTGATTTGGTATTGCATTAATAACGAGGAGGGGCTAAACCCACATCTCCCGCTAGACACAGGCATAATCCTGAACCGATACAGCCAGCGTGCAACAGGCCTGGGAAACTGGGAGGTGGGGACACTTATAAAAAGCAGCTGAAGCCTCGGGCAGTTTTCTCCAGCATGGTGTAGACAGCCCTAATTGCTGGCCTTTTGTGAAAACTATTAAGGCCTCTCCTCATCAGTCCCCACAGCAGCAGTGGTTCGGCGGCAGCTGCGGTGCCGAGTCCCCCGAGGCTCCCACGAGTCGTGCACGGGCTCCTGCCTTAGCCCGCTCCTCACGTCCTGGGAAACCTCTTGGGGAGCCCTGCATTCCTTCCCCTTGCTCCGGGGACACGCGGTCACGGCGCCTCCAAGAACGTAAAGCAGAATCCTAAAACTGGGTAAAACCACAGGCTGGGGTGCTGCGGTGCGAGGCTGCAGCTGGGACATCTCCCGCTGCCCGCCTGGGTGGCCAGGGCAGGGCCGAGCCCCTCCGTCCCTCGGCCTCGGCCGGCCCAGCGCCGGCAGCACAGCGCCAGGAGCGGGGCCGGCCCCTCATGGCTCCGCCCCGGCTCTTTAAGCCGCCGCGGGGCCGCGCCGAGCTGAGACGCGCCGAGCCGAGCCGAGCCGAGCCGAGCCGAGCCGAGCCGAGCCGAGCCGAGCCGAGCCGAGCCGAGCCGAGGCGAGCCGAGCCGAGNCGGGGCAGGGGCTGGGGGTGGCCGGAGCCCAGCCCGGGCAGGGGTCGGGGGTGGCGAGCGGCACAACGCCAGCCGGTGCCGGCGTGGGGGAGGCGATGCTCACCCGCTCCTGCTGCTCCAATGACGGAGCTGCCACGCACCGGGCTCCCGCGACGGGCCGCCGAGAAAGCCGTCCAGGATGACTGGATAGCCTGGAATTCCTGTGTGTCTGCCTTGCGGCTGGCTTAGGTCTCTTGAATTAGAGCTGCTCTCAACAAACGGGTCGGAAAGGACTTGGCGGCTGCCGCGGCTTGTCTGGATGACGTGCTGGGTACAAGCAGCTGCCACCAAGCCGCAGCCGACAGCCGGAATTGGTGCTGGCAACGAGATCACCTGGATGTTTAATCGCTGCTCTTGAGCTCCCCGGAGGCCTTCAGGAACTAGCCAGAGAGGCTCGAGGGAGCAGGGCAGGCTGGAGGCGGCACTGGAGGTCCGAGCCTGCTCCCTGTGGAGCTCTGGAAGGAGCCCTGGGCGGCGGGACGGGCCGGTGCTGTCCCGCGGCAGAGCTGCCGCAGGGCACCAGCCCTCGCCCTCCGGGGCACCGCTGCCAGGAGGCAGCTCCTGCTGCCGAGTAACTGAGGAAATAGTGCCGTTCTTCCCACGCAAGCCGTCTTGGAAACATCATGGGGAGGATAAATGGAAATGCCTTCTCTGGAAGAGAATATGGTCACCCTGAAGTACCGACTTCAGTTCCTTTTTGGTTTTCATTTAATGAATTCCCAAAGTCCTTGTCAGAAGATTTTAGTTTAGCTAGTGGTTGTCGGGTCGTCTAGTATTTTGTCTCTCTCGGGAAGAAAGGGTGGAGCTGCACCCTGTGTCACCCAGTATTGTATGTGAAATCTGGGGCAAAGCTGGGGAAACCTGATTCAGGTCCTCAGCTCTAGTGTGCATGAAAACTAAATTATTGTTTGCTAACAAAATGATTAAAATAATGTAGGCTCATGTAAATGCACAAAAGAACACGAGCATAGTGGTGATGAGAGGAAAAGACAGAAGTGGTTGTTGTACCAAATATCATTTACATTTTGGAAAGCATACAGAGTGGAAAGGAATCTCTTGTCCTTTTTTTTCTTCTTTTTTTTTCCAGTCCATGCATTCCTTTTCCAAAGCGTTGTGCAGCCTATATTCCCTTTAACTAAGGACGCTCTTTGCCGTGATTGATGTCAGCTGCTGTGCGGTAGCACAGCCAAGCACTTGAATAAAAGAAATGGAATCTTGATTTTTAGACTGTAGTGTTGTGCCAAGAATGACAAAACCAAAGTGGGAAATGTCATAAAACTAATTTTACGAGCTAGGTCGGGGTATTAGTGCTAAACCATGGGGCAGTAATGATGCTAATCCCATGGAAGTATTAAACAAAGGGCTATCTCAGTAATTGGTGTCAGTGTGCAAATGGCACTGCTCAGCCACTCTGAGGAAGTTTCCTAAGCTGTTGCTTAGGAATGTACCTAAGGTGCCCCAATTTAGTTTAATAAACTAATCTTATTTTCCCACATGCCATGAATGGCTGTCTGCTTGTCTTGGACAAAGGTCTTGTAGCAGCTACCTGGCAGCATGTCTTACTTGGGAACCACACATCCTACCCTGCATCCCTAAAACTGCTGAACTGCTGCTCATGCTGCTGGGGCAGGAGTCTTGTTTTATCAAGCAAGGTGGGTCATGTAATTCAGGCTTAGCCGAAACTGCTGCTCTCAGGTGTGATTTGTGAGTCTGCTCTACCTTGCCTGGGGTGCGAGGCCTGTCCCACATGCTGGGAGAGGAGCCCCTTAGAGAAAGGAGCTCTTGAAGAAAAGTGCTCCTGTCTGGCTCCATGTGGTGGCACTTCCAGTTCCTCTCTCTTGGCCAGGGAGGCAACTGGAGATTGGTAGTCCTCTGCTTCTGGCTCAGAGGGGCAAGTGCAACGTTAACTCAAGGCAGCAGGCTGTGGGCTTTGAGTGGGGATGCTGTGGTGCGTATCTTCTCCTTGTCAGGCCTAGGAGAGCTTCTCAGGGTAACTGAAGGTGAGTTTTGCAGAGAAAAGTCAGAAGCTCCCAAAAAATTCCTTCCCAGCCTCCCTCCTTGATAGTTGACCTGTACTGCAATGCTGCAGTGGGGACTCTGCAGGGAGCAAATGGTGTTGCTGGTGGGGTAGGGTGGCAGGAGGTGCCCTCTGGGCATCCAGTGGGCAAACCATGGTCCTCGCCCAAAAACCCTGTGTGAAATGAGGATCGGTGAGGAGCAGTGGGGGTGATGAGAGCTGAGAAGCTCTGCTGGGTTAAGCTTGCCCAGGCAGTAACCCTGTCCGGCTGCTGTTGGCCTCTGTGCTGGTGAGAGGTGGTCCCTTGGCGGTGAGCTGCAGGAGAGCAACAGCAGTGACAAGCCAAGGGCAGTTCAGGGCTGACTGAGAGAGAGCCTTCAGCAAACACGGTTGTGTTAGCTCATGGTGGTGGCGGCGGGAGGAAAGCCCCAGAAATCCCGAAGATGATGGGCAGGGCTCCACTTTGGAACTTTAACCCCAGACAGTTAATGGGAGGAGCCGGAGGAGCTCCTAGTCGAGCTGGGGGGGAAGCTCCTAGTCGAGGTGGTGGTGACAGGGAGTGCAGGGGAGTTCGGGAGGGGGTAGATCAGCTTGAGATGGGGCAGCCACTTCTTCTGGCTTAATGTAAGAGACTGTTCCCAAGGCTGCAGGTTGACACAGTGGGTGAGGTGCTTGGTTTTCTGAGCGTCCATTGCAAGTAATGCATGAGAGGGGGTTTCACTTCCTTCTAAATCAGCTGTGCCTACTTGAGCAGTTGGGTTTGGTTGATATACCTGCCTGGTAAAGGTGCAGTTCATGTAATAGGGGTGGAGTCCCTGGAAAATAATCCCCTTTAAACTTCTTTGAAGTGTGGGTGTGATCTCAGAGGAGTTCAGAATGTTCCTACAGCCCTAATAAGTGGTTTTCCAGTGAAATGAACTTCGGCTTGTACCACATCCCAAATGACAGGCCCTGCAGTAAAACAAAATGCCGTTGTTGGCACAATTGGTTTGCTTCTATCAGACGAGAGGCCCAGCATTAATGAAGCATAGAAACGGAAATTATATCCTTTGGGGGGGGGGGCATTCGCTCCAGGTACAGTAAAGCTCTTGTGCATGAAACTGTAATTTGTGCATATCCAATTTATGAAACTTTCAAAATCCCCAGGCAGGGACAGAGGACATGGCTCGTGAAGACTGTGTCTCTGTTTTTCTTGCTGTTCAGCAGCAGCAGTCTCTGTTCCCCTTGCCAGTTTGTCTGCTTTTACAAATAGCCATAGAGAGCCTGCCTAAGCCTTTAAGTCTGGTCTGGCATCTGAAGAGCAGGGAAGTTGAACTGATCCCAGAAACTTCTCACACAGTGGAAGGTCACGTTTTTGAACAGTTGATGAAATTGCAGGGTTGTGCTCTGATGCCACACAAACTTCACAGACTGTGTTTAAAGGAGCCTGTAACCCCAGCTGTCCTGGGGCCAGGGTAGTGGAGGACACTGTGTATTTAACAAACCTCTCCCCTTCTCCCCTCCTGCCTGGCTGGGCACACAGAACCGCCATGCCGAACTGGGGAGGTGGCAACAAATGCGGTGCCTGTGGCCGCACCGTCTACCACGCTGAGGAGGTGCAGTGCGACGGGAGGAGCTTCCACCGGTGCTGCTTCCTCTGCAGTAAGTATTTCCCTCCCAAATCTCTCCTGGCACAGCTGCAGGCATCAGAGCAGCAAGGTGCTGGCCCACAGGAGGTGTCCCAGACTCAGCTGGTACCTGTGACGCACTGGGGATGGCAGCTGCCAGAGGTGACTTTGTCCATCACGTGTTGGAGTTCATTCCTGCTTCCCCACGTGCTTCCTGGGCTTGGCAGTCCCGAGAGGAGAGCTCACCTCCGGCAGAGGTTTTATCATACCGAGGGGTGGGATGTATGTCTCAGAGCAAAGTACATCCATTTGCACTCTTGCCAGCCTTTTCCTCAGAAGTCTAAGGGATCCCTAGGCTGGAAACCTGGCTTAAGTGTTGCTCATGCAGAGGAGAAAGCCCAGTGGCAGAGCCCTGTTTGCACTGATCTGAGCTCAGCTGGGCTTTTCCCCTTGGTCCTGGGGCTGGCAGAAGCTGAAGGAACAGTTATCAAATTGCTGCCCTGGAGTCCTGCGCAGACTGGGACACCAGTGTGCCTGAGCACAGCCGAGTTGTTGATGCTTTAGCACAGCCAAAAGCCTAAACTTTCTTGGCACAGGGGTCTGTGGTTTATTTCAGATGAAAGGAGTCCAAAGCATTATTTTCCAGTCCAACCAACAAGCCCAGTGAGGCACTGAAAATCGCTTTCTCTGCTGAAAATACCTCTGCTTAGATGACGGGAACAAAGGGTCCCTGTGACTCAGAGGCTCCTACTTTGCAAGCAGACAGCCTCTCTGTCTGAATCAGAGAATTTTACCTTATTGCAAACATGAGGTACTGTTTTGTCCCACTTGTTGGTGATTTATACGTATGGGCAGAGCTAGGGTTTAGCCCTCTTGTATCAGCTGCAGTTACAGCTGGGCCCCTCAAACAAGTTTGCTGTTAAGTCTGCTGCCTAACCTTGCTGTGCTGGCATTGAGAACCTTGGCACACCTATGCTCCTTCCCTTGAACTCTACAGTGGTCACAAAAAAGCAAAGATTAGATGCACTGGCTACCTCATTTTCAGCCTTTTATGGGAGTTACTATTAAAAGAAACCTGGAACTTACAGTCAAACAATGGCTCTAGTGTGTCTGAATACATGCTTTTCCTTAGTGCATACTTCTGTTGCGGTTGAAGTCTGTAGACTTAACAAACATGCATTAATTGATTTACTTATTGGATATTAGTGTCTTATTAAAAGAACCCTGGAGCTAATGAATGTCATAAGCAAAGGTCACCCAGTGTTTTGCAGACATTAAAATCTTTAAACAAAAAATTCATAAGAGCGTTTCTTTTTTTCTCCCCAAATTCTTTTTCATGGGCATAATGCTGTTGCAGATGGGAAGTGCCAGTTGGCATACAAAAGGAGGTTTAAGATGGAAATAGTTCTCCCTTCTACTGTAGCCTTGAGCAGAGGGCTTGCATTGTGCTGAAGGACAATGTAGGAAGGCCAGAAAAGCACAGCCCCTCCGGTGACAGCTGTGAACCAGCCCCAGCTGTGCCCTGAAGCAGTACTGAGGTGGGGTGGGGGGGGGAAACCTTAAAGGTTTGGGTTTTTTCCCAGCCCCACCCTGGCCAAAAGGGCAGGACAGGGGCTCTTCTGTACCAATAGGCTTTTGCTTCATGCTATATGGCATCTATCAAGGGAAACTGCTGACTGCCCTCTCTGGGTTTCTGAGCAGCCTCATTCATCAAACCACAGCAAATTTCCAGGCTTTAAATGTCACAGTCATGAAGAGGTGGGAGGGAATAGAGCCCTTTACGGGGCTAAGCATAATTCACAAATTCAAACAGCAACTTGCTCCCTCTAATCTCTGGTGGTCCCACAGCCTAATGGGAAGAATTTTGGACAGGGAAACCCATAACGTCACTTCTCACCTGATTTTTGGCTTACTATGTGTGCTGATGGAAACAGTCCCTTAAGGCAGTTTAACTTTTTTTTTTACCTCCAGTGGTCTGCCGGAAAAACTTGGACAGCACAACTGTAGCAATTCATGATGCTGAAGTTTACTGCAAATCTTGCTATGGGAAGAAGTATGGCCCGAAAGGTTACGGATATGGCCAAGGGGCAGGCACACTGAACATGGACAGGGGAGAGAGACTAGGCATCAAGCCTGAGAGGTGAGTGAACTGAGCTGGGGGCGGGGTGCATGGCCCTTGTCCTTCAGCTTCAGGGGAGTCTTTCAGGCTGGGTTTTGTTTATGTTCATGGTTGGAATAGACATATTGCAAAACACCCGTCTAGTTGAATGCAGGGCATTGAACTTGCATTGCACAAAGCTCCCACTGGTGACTATGTGAGCCGGAACAGCAGAAGCAGGAGTTAGTTACTGCAAGCAAGGACACACTCATCCTATGAATGAGCCATAGGGGACTGGATTATGGAGCTGCTGATGGCGTTGCATGAGCTCACAGAGGTGACTGTGGGTCTCACATTGCTCTCCTAAATAAGCTGGAAATGGAAATGTTCAACAGGTTCTTGCAGGGATGGATTTGGACAGCTGAGAATCTGGGGCTATAAGCAGAATGAATTTTTAACTAGCAAATGAAGAACCATTTGTGCTTAATTATAGCCAAAACCAAAAGTCACATTAAATAATAAACATTCCTAGTCTGATTAAGTTCTTGCTGTAAAGCAGAGCATGTGGAAAGTAGCTGAGGTATGTCTCACAACTTGCTTCATGCAAGTTCCCAAATTATTGCTTAACATTTATATGATGTATGCTCTCCAGCCAGGTTCAGTGATCCATTCAGGTTCCTGATTATAATCAGTGGACAGGAACTTGACAATTATTTGTAGCTTGCTATCTGAAAAATCCATGTCCTGATAGAGTTCAGCTCTTCTACTTAAGTGAAAAAGGGAAGGCTCCTCAGGAAATAACCTTTACAGTAGCTTCTTTTTATCCTTTAAAGCGCAGCCTTTCTCTTTTTGTTGTGGCTTTGTTTTTTTCCCTACCAAGTGTAATTGGATAGCCTTGCTGGTAACTTACTTCTCCAGTTTTGCAGCAGTACTGTATTCTGTACCATGTGCTGGATGCTGGTCTGTTCATGTTGCTAAGAAGACCAAGAGATCATTTAGTATAAGAGTAGAGAAAACAAATGTCCTGTTTCTTTCAGCACGCCTTCTCCTCACCGGCCCACCACAAATCCAAACCCTTCCAAGTTCGCTCAGAAGTTTGGAGGGACAGAGAAATGCTCCAGGTGTGGCGATTCTGTTTATGCAGCAGAGAAAGTAATAGGAGCTGGAAAGGTAAGGAACTGCATGCGCTGTTTTGTACCTGTTACATGGACTTTAAATTGAGCAAGTTGTGTTTTGTCTGTCCCAGTAGGGAACCAACTGCAGGGCAATTACCTTAAAATTGCATTTCTTTGCATTTCTTTGTCAAATCAATCAACTTAATTGAAAAAAAAGCACGTGAAATGTAAGGTGATGAGTGATCACCTTAAGATTTCACAGGTGAAGATTCAGTATCATCTCACACTAGAGACTTGAAGCAGACTATAGTAGCCCTCACCCAGGAGAGGAAACAATCTTGCACTGCGCAGCTTGTGAGGGAGGCCGAATGTTTCAGCAAAAAGGGGATGGTTTCTGAAAATACCATGTAAAACTGCACGTCAGTCTGCCAGCTGTCTGACTCCCTTGCTACAGAGAGCCAAGATGTGCTCTGAATTGATCAGAGCAAGCCCAAACCTTTCAAGATGCTGCTCTGAGCAGGATGCTGGGTGGAATCTGGGGCTTTGTGCTGCTCACAGAAATGCAGATGCTCATCTGCTACTGGTGCACTTCAACTGGTTTTCATTGCACCAGTCTATAATCAACACTGATGCAGATACCTCCAGTTAACGTGGGTTTTTACCAACTTGAGCATCCTGTGTATTAATACTATCTTTTTATTTTTATTTTTTTCTCTAGCCATGGCACAAGAACTGTTTCCGATGTGCCAAGTGTGGAAAAAGCCTAGAATCTACAACTCTAACTGAAAAAGAGGGAGAAATCTATTGTAAAGGTGAGAAAAGAAGCAAAGACCATTTGTTTATGGTTCAAAGTAATGTCTTACAAGGACAGACGGTCAATATATTGCTGATACAAGAAACTTTCAGGCTCATGTCAACATGGAAGTGCTCTGTAAGTCATAGGAATATAGTAAAAAATGAAATAGATACTACTGAAGCTGCTGATGTAGTTGATACCTGCATCAAACAAAACATTGCATACTGAGAAATGCAGAAGCAGCCTGTGCCCTGTGCCTGATCAGAATAAGGAAACAAGCCAGCAAGCATCCTGCCATGCCTTCTTGCATGGTTGTGGATATTAACTTGATCCATACGGTGGTTTGATGACAACAAATGCCTTAACAGGTACCAAGCCACAGAACTGATGTGTGAGTTGCTCCCGCAGAGTGGGCTGGGAGCTACACGGACTGAACAGTCCTGGCTACTGAGTTCAGTCCTGGCAGTTACACAGCTTAACAAAATGTTTCTAAGCGTTCCTTCCCAGGGGAATATTCTAGTGACTAAGGAGAAGTGTCTGAGAGGCTTAGCCTAGACAGTGCTGTTCTTAATTAATGTGCCAAAAGACTCAGCTGCTCCGTGTTCATCTTTCTCACAGGTTGTTACGCGAAGAACTTTGGCCCCAAGGGATTTGGGTATGGCCAGGGAGCAGGTGCCCTTGTTCATGCCCAGTGAGGGGGCTAAAACGCCTTTCAGCTCTGCTGAGATCCTGTTAGAAGGAACAAGAGAGTTTCCTAAATGTTACTAACTACTGTGAAACACATACTAGTTACTGTAGTGTACCTTCAGCCGAGGATTTGAAAAACAAACACACACACTGCTTTTTTCCTTGCTTTGTGTATCACACTGTAACACTTTTAATACTGAGTATCAATTCAATAAAGCTTTGCTTGTTGATATACCCTAAATCCAAGTGTTGCCTACTTTGTCAGCAATAAAAGTGAGGTGAGTGTTGCTGGGGTCCTGCAGGGGTGGAAAAACAATGCTTACAGACTTGCTGCAGAGCTTTGCTGAAAGCTGGACAGACACAGTCATGGCCTTCAGAGCTGAATGACGCTCCTCCAGTATCATACCATCCTATATCTGTGTGCAAGGCAGCGAGCTGTGAGCTGCACAGAAGTAGTAAATCTTAATCTACTGCTCTATACACAGCTCTGAAAGTGATTGATAAGGGGTAACTGTGTGCCTAAATGGCTGCCTGTCTCTGCCACAGAGTCTCTAGTAAATGAAAACCAAACCCATTTTCACTGTAATATTCTGGGGGGCTGCGTGTACTTTGATACTGAGGTGCTCTTAAACACAGAATTTACTGTGCAGGAATACTCCACCGAGACAGCTGCAGATTAAGAAGTTACGTAAAAAAAAAGAACTTTGTAACTTTTGTCTGGTTTGGGAAGCAGGCTGATACTTTTCTGGGATAAAAGAACCCTTCACAACACTGAATTTATGGAAACACATTCAAGACTGGGAACGCTGCAACAAAGTATTAAGCGTGTCAGCGCAGTCTAAAGCAGTTTCAAGCAACATCTATGATTGTGGTCTGAGGCAGTGAAGCAGTTGAAGCCAAAAGCCTAATTAGAAAAATATGTACTACTCAAAATAATACACAAAGAGCATTTTGTACAGGTCATAAAGGAACCATGTGGATAGGAGGAAAAACAAGCCAGCTCAAAATGTGACCCACGAGCTTGTCCAGTTCACAGAGCAGGAAAGATTAGAGCTGAAAAAGACAACAGTAACTCTGAAGCAGCACATTTCAGGTGGGAGTGAGGCAGCGAGCAAGAGCACAGCCTAGAAAACCTGGGGAAAAACTCTCAGTCCTGCTACTCCTATCAGAGACATTGCTTTCATAGCAAAAAAGTCTGATTTTACTAAAAGGCAGCTAATGGGAGGTGCAAGGCACTGAACTCTAGTCAAGGCGTAATGAGGGTGCAGAGGGCTGGCTTCTTTCCAAAATAAACCAAACCCAGGAGCCAGCTTTCAAATCATCAGGACTCCCAAGCACAGCAATTCCTCTGATGGAGCACTGCAAATCTTGGGATGGAGACCTTCAGCACAACAAGGTTGAAAGTCCTTTTTTTTTGAAAGGAAGTACCTTCCCTGGTCTTTACCTGACAAGCCAAAGGGTGTTAGCCTGGACACAGCCTCACTAGGAACACTGCTTGGGGAAGGAGAGAACACCACCACCAATTCTCAATGTCAATACCAAACCAACACTCAGTAGAAAACACTTTTTTCTTCCCTTTAGATGTGCTCCTAACTCCTAACTTTATACTTTAATACATATTGCTGGTTATAAATATCCTGATTAAATTTCAACTTGGATTGTTACCCTGTTTCTACTCTAACTCTAATCTTTAGCATGGACCAGAAGAGTCAAGGTAGTCTGTCTCCTGCAAGTGCCACTCAGAAGCACACATCTTGGTGACACATCCTAGCCCTATATAGGTGTCTGGCTGACCCATAGAAGACCTCAAATGTCACTATGTAAGTACATTAGGCCACATGAAACATTCCTCAGATGGAATTCTGCCCTAAGAAATGTTACCTTGCCAGCATACTTCGCTCAAAAGACAGGAATATTTAATTAGTGAATGCTAACTTTAATTGGTAGTGTGAATGTGTAATTTACCAAAACAGTCTAGTAACTCACAGGATTTCACATCTGTACAGATTTGGGTGCATACCAGCTGTAAGACACCTGTACATCTTTCCGCAAAGGCTTCTGAAACTGGACAGAAACTACACTGTATGAAATCACACCCCAAGTCAATACAAATACTGCATCTAAGAGTCAATATTTATTTGATTAATAACTTACAAAATTTAACAGATTTAATTTATGTAAGGAGAGCTAGTTTATTAAACATTTTACAGATTTTTTTTTTGTTCACAATGTAATACACATCAAGATCTCGACAGTATTAAAATAATACTTGGCACAGTTATAAATAATATACAAAAAAATCCACAGCTTAAAATGTTGTGATGTTGTTTTACACATTAATTGAAAAAAAAATCTGGTGGACATCAAAGAATACAAAAACCTGCAAAGAAACAGCACATGTTTAGGGCCAAGACAAAATTCCTATTTATTCTACCTATGTCAGATTACATTGATCTGATCTGCTGTTGGTCTGGATCAGCTTAAGTTTCAGAAGCAATGCAGTTTTGGTTCAACAAGTGAATTTTAAGTTTGATAACTTGACAGAAAAATGCTGCATAGTTGGCTCCCCCCTGCTTGCTTTATGATTTCACATCAACAATTCAGTTTTACTCAAGACAAGATACATTTTGCACTGGAAACTTCATACATCCCAAATCCCTACTTGCATGTTAATTTTCACAACTACCTACTATCGCTCAGATTCTGCAGGTCTCAACAAAACTGTCACCAGAGAGCTACTGACACGTAAATGGTGCAGAACTTGCTACGTGCTAGCAAGGATCACCTCTTCTTTTGAGAACATTTTTGACACAGAGTGCATGATGCAACTCATGGCAGTTAATGCTACTGGGCAACTATGACCAAAACTTGCATCACACACTGAACTGCCCTAGGTGATATTTAATAAAGTGTATTGAAGCTCCTCAAGTCAACTGACCCCCAACTAAAATGTGGAAAAAAAGAAAAAAGTGAACAAAACTGAAGAATGTCACTGGTGATTAAAACAAACCATACTGTAAAGCTTTCATGCTTTTTTCTGGTTAGAAAAAAATACGAATAACTGAAGTCAACTGTTTTCACAGAACTAGAGCATGTTTTTGTTAGGATTACAAATTTTGTCTGACAACAGTAGCCAAAGCTTCTTGCCACCCCTATACCCAAACCCCTCCTCTTAAAAGTGTCCAAAACAACATTGATTTTTCCAGTATTAAACGTTCAAGGACTCTAATGCTGCACCTCTGTAAATCCTGATATCTGGTACTTGCAAACTAAGTGTGTGTCTTGAGATCAATGAACAACTACAGAAAAAATGTTTACTTGCAAATACTGAACATCAACTATTTACAGTTCCACTGCTCCTCTTACTAAGGCAAGGGCCGGGAATACCACTAGATTGCTTTATTACCTGTAATCTGCGTATTACAGAAAACGCTAATTTTGCCAAGCATCAAACATGCAGTGAATTTGCAGGGCATAATGCCTATTAACAGCAATATTTAACATCACTAAAAGCTCATTAGATATCTTCCTACACTTTTTTGGTTGAATAAAATGAAAATGAGCAGCTTTAAATACACTAAACACACACTCACAGAGAGAAAACTATTTGATAAATTATTTATATACAGATACACATTCTTTACACTGGTCTCAGACATCTGTTTTCAGGTCCCTCTCCAGACTCCCCTCACAGGTTCCTTGAACCACTGGGTTGCTACAGCACTTAGAAGAGAACTAACCTGATTCTCAGTCTCTCTGTAAACAATAGTTAAGGAAGCAGTGAACAATTCATTATGAGTATATGAAAACACCATAACAAAAATCAGTGCATCACATTCAAGAAAAGCCCCCTTGGAATGCAATTTCAGATCATTCCTTACCTTCCAAACACATCTGTAGCATGAGAACTTAAAACCAGAAATTAAGGGCGATTTCCACGTGCCAATACACCATCTTCTTCAGAACACTGCTCTGCATTTTCTGTGCGCACGTGCTATTATGGGGATTCTTAATTTTTTGCTTTTGTTAAAGTTTGGGTTCCATTATTTCACATCCAAATGAAATAAGCATTTCAGGCAACTTTGGGTTCTTTTGCAATTGCATCCAATTTAAAACTATCTTGTCTTTTTATAACTGAGACTTTTGCTTTCCCATCTGTGGTATCCCCCATGTAATTTCTCTTCCAACATGTCTCCAAATACACTACACTGTACTGTATGAGGACCAAACCTAATACTAAAACATTGCTAGTCTGTAAGTTGCTTATACAATTACTTCAAAGATAATTATTTTTCCCCACTTTTTTTTCCCTGAACATTATATACTGTAAACTAATTTTACAGGTGTATCATGCATTTAAGCAGGGCTTTAACTTTGACAGAGAAGCTTTCCTTATTGGCGCAGTTGTTTATTTCAGACTACATTATTTCAGAACAGGGTTATTACAAGTATTTAGTTGTACCACTAACTGGTGGCAAAAACAATCACCAAAAAATGTGGGCGACATATTTTTACTCAACATTACCTGACGTGCCCTACTGCTATAACTTAACATGTTATAGGCGATCCCCACCATAGGATGTTATTAACAGTACTGAAAAGCACATTTTTCAATGTACATCTTACTACAGAAAATCTGTATTTAAAAAAAATCACATTACAGGAACTACAACATAGCGATCAGTGAACTCTGTATCATGAAATTTAGTTTTATATTCTAGATTCTTGTTTCAGTGGAATTATTGATATTGGGATACAAATTTTTCTGCTCAGCACAATATAACTACTTATGTCAATACTTCAGTAACCTCATGCTCCATTGTGAAAGATCTTAAATAAAAAACCCGGTAACAAATACTGTGAATATGTTGTCATGAATAATTCTCATGTTAAGAACTGTTAAAATCCCTTTTTGATCTTCCTCCTCTTCCTTATCAGGTTTGGCAGTTTATTCTGTCCATTTTTACTTTTGTTAATAAAATTCTGATGAAGAGAAGGTACCTTTATGATTCATCATCAGCCCTACACATAGCATGCTACTCTTCAAGGGATGCGGAGTAGAGAGAGATAGAGAGAGAGAAAATTTTTCAGGCACCACTCAGTTATGATATGCTCACAGGATGAAGGTGGTGCTACACCAGCTGGTAGCCTGATCCTGAAGTTTGGTCATATTCTATTGTATACTGTCTTGTCCAGTCCACAATAACAGGCCGAAAAAGACCACAGCATCTGAATTCAAAGAAGTCTATAATGTTCCTTATACATCCATGGCTAAAAACAAAAGAAAAACACATGTTAGCAAGCTATATCATAGCTCATCTAACAAGGTACAACATTTTTTGCCTACCTACAAATTTGATTCTTCACCCTTAAAGTTTCTAAGTTTAGAAAACCAACTCTGCTCAGAATTATTCTAGTACTTGATAAGCAAGTTGATGAGCAAGTTCTGAAATAAGCAGTTTTCACCAGAATGGTGAATGTTTGATCCTTGGGCATAATCAAGACACCAACTTTCTTCACCACTATCTACCAAAACACGTTACGAGCAGTCCACCACCATGTAGCACAGCATGGTAATTCAGATCCTGTTCTAAGAGGACAGTTGCATTGTACAGATGGATGCAAGACAAAACAGCATGAAGTGAATGTCCTCCTAGAATAATTTCCATCTTTATTGATATCTGTTTCTGCATACATACTGGTTCAACAGCTCCAGGTCTAGGATCAAACTGGTCCCTTGGCAACATAAAATTAAGAAAGCATTATCTTAATTAAATGAACTATTCAAGCACTTTCTGTGGCTGAATCAATTAACTGTCAAATATTTAAGAAACCTATATAAAAACACCCAGCATGCAGGGGGGTTTTAACTTAATTAGATATGGGCTGAATAGATCACGGTTTTCTGGAAGAGAAGCTCATGTTATGATTATGTGAGAGCAGGTCTAAGCAAAAAGGAGATGAAACTATTTGATGTTAATGCTTCATGTGACAGGTGATGCTAAGTCAGTTATTTCAGATACCTGGTGTTATTTTTAGGAGCAATTTTTATAACAGCAGCTATTTCAGTTAAAATGGTTTGTGAATGTGACAGTAATTTGGGATCAAACTAGCAGTTTTTTCCTACCCTGTGCACCACCCTGTGTTTTTCAGGAAAAGTAATTATCTGGTTTTCTTACAACTCTAATCTGTAGGAACACTGCAACCATACAGATATACTTTGCTGCTCACTACAAGTTTTGTATGAAGAGTTATTAAAAAAAGACCACACAAATTTCTAGCACAGAAATCCACCTGCTACATAACAGAATCACAGAATGGATAAGGTTGAAATGGACCACAGTGGGTCATCTGGTTCAACCAGGGTCATCCTAGAGCACATTGAACAGGATTGTGTGAATCCGTGCTGACTGCTCCTGATCACAATTCCCATCTCCTATCTCCTTTTCCCTGTGTGGCACCTGAAAGAGCAGCAGCTCCCACAGGAGACACAGCACATGCAGCAGGATGAGATGTGCTTTTTTCTTTTCCCAGCTCCTTTTGTAACATGCTCTCAACCCATTAATAACCAGCCTCATGCCTTCAGTTATGTTCTACTTTGGCTCCACAAGCTGCTCCATGTCCCTGTATTCCCATCCCAGTGCTGTCATCCCCGAGCCCCCATCTTTCATCTTGCACCCTCATCACTACAAAAACCACAATCCTAACCTACCCTTTTATGTACAGCCAAAAGCTGCATACAACAGCTTGCTCTCACCCATGCAGCACCCACTTCAGTTCCTGGGACATGCTGCTCCCTTCCCCACAAATAGCTTTGGCCATGCTCTTCCTCATGAACAGGAAGAAAGCAAAGCCTCTTTTCTCACAGTAGAGAGAAAGGGGAGCTACTGCACAGAGCAAATTCAACAGCACATTAAGTATTACTCAGGAGAAAGTGTCCAGTGTGGAAATGAATGTCCAGGTCAACACTGACATGCTGTAGTTGCAGTAAGCAACTACCTCTGGTTTGAGCATCTGCTTTATAAAGACGGTATTTATTTCCCCATGAACTCTACAGTGAAATACAACCACTGCTGGAAAGCACTCTTTTCTGTGTTTATGCACCCTACATTACAAAACATTAATCACTTCCTTTAACTGGACAGAATGTGTGACTGTGAAAACAGCTGACAAGATTCAGCACTGCAAGTACAGAAAATACTCTAAAAGTATTTAGGTGTGTTCTGTTTCAACAAGCAGCATGATTCAAATGGATGCAAGGCTACACAAATAAGAAATTTGTATATGCTTTAAAACTTACTTGAATGGGCTTTCAATAGATGTGGTTGTAACTTTAAAGTGCTTGTATCTTCTTGCATTCATTCTTTCATTTGTTGTGATACCCAAGCAAGATATCTTAAGACAGGAAGAATAAGTAATTTAGTTCACATAAAAACATGCAACCAAGTACTGCATGAGACAGACTTAAAAAGGATCAAATTTACTGGCTTGAAGTCCTTCTTTTGACAAATGAGTTTTTGACTAGGGAAATTATCAGGCGCAAACATAAACCATAAGATTTTGAAATTGATATATGTTGTAAGTTACAAATTTGTACAAATGGAGGACAAAACTTAAAACTTACTGAAAAGTTTTACCTAAGCCTTAGAGGAAAATTTCTATTTCCAGGAAATCTTTCTGGAAAGATTAAGTCTCGTGGTTCATTAATGACAAGTCATACTTCAAGGCTTTCAGTTAGACTTTTTTTAGAAAGGATAAAGAAAACTTGGGTTTGGTCAGATTAGAATACAATAATGTGGCAACAACTCACATTGAAGCAGTGTAAGAAATTATTGCATCCCCTTTCAAGCTATCACTCTCTTTCTGTTAATGACACACAGCATTATTATAAGTTGGCCCCACAGCTCTATTAGGCTTTATTGCCTTTCTCTAGTCTGTTTTACCTTTTTGTCATTCTGAGAATGGAAAGCAGGAGGCAGGTATTTTAACCTCCTGCACAAAAAAAAAAGGCCATGTGAATGAGAACTGAATGATGCCTAATACTGAGAGAGAGCAGATGCTTGCCTCCTCCAGCAAGGCTGAGAGACTAAACACTTGGTCTAGCACAATGAACACAAAAATTTAAATGACAGAACTATTTGCTATTCTCATGCCACTCCCAAGACAAAGCATTATGACTGAAGTACTCTTCCATACCTGATACATCTGACACATGAGTAACACAGCCACCCACATGAAGTGAAACACACTGTTTAGAAACATCCAAAACATCCATGGAGAACAGGTAGCAATCTGTGTAACATAGGTCCAAAATCCATCCTTTGTGTAACTTGTCTCACAGTGGAAACCCCAGTCTAGAGAAAAAAAAAAGTAAAAAAAAATATATAGAAGATTTAAGGTATGTTTATTGTACAGCAACAGATAATGCATTAAATTAAATAAGAGAATGACAGTGTGCCAGAAGAGCTTTACTTGCTCTCTCTTCCTTTCCCAACTCCTTGAATACGACATACACATACACTTGGCTATGATGACAAAAAAAAGATCTAGGATAAGAACAGCATCATCCTCTACATTAATACACCCAATATAGTAAAATATTAATGTGCAGCTCAATTCCAGGATAAAAATACCCAAAACTCTGATAAGGCAAGGATCTATAAAAATCCATACAAGGAGATAAAATATTTAGAAGCTATTAAAAAAAAAACCCCAAAAATCACATTTACTCACAAGAGATACATCCATAGATCATCCAGCAGATCATAAAAAGCAGGAAGAACAGGTATCCCATAAAATAGCGATGGTTCCCTGCTCCTAAAGTTGCACAACAGAGACCAAATTACTACACTTTCAGCAGAAAGACAACATTACACCAGAAAGTTTAATTGCTTGCTTAGAAGTACTGCTTATTATTGTACACAGAAACATTACTCTACAATATTAAGCCAATATAACTTCAAGAGAGTGAAATTAGCTGGTTTATTTATGATTCTTTTTTTACTTCTCAGATAACAAAGCAATTTTTCTTTAATTTTCTGTCATGTTACAACTGCAATTCACTAATTCATTTGTAACCTCTTTCATGAACTAATAAAATTATTGACAGACAGTATTTAGAGCAATGTTGGTGACAGCTGTTGCAGAACCCTTAACAGCCAGGAATTACATATTAATAAGTATTTTTTAAAAGCCATTGAAAAATCATCAAACTGCAGCGTTCACTTTCTTAAAAGTTACAGAAATACGAACAAATATACAACCTTCCTTGATAATGAGCTAACTCACATCTTAGGCTTGGCTGCTTGGTGAAGCTAGCTAAAACTAAAACACCTAATAAAACTTGTAAAACAAATACATGTAACTGAACAGACAAGGCCTAAGATCCTGGCTATAGTGAATGGGATAAAAACTACTCTGCTTTAGACAAAATTCTAATGCAAGAAAATTCAGTTACTAAAAGACTGATCTATTTTTAACATTAGTAGAGCTAAAAATATGCCTCTTATGTGAGTACACCATAATTCTGAAGTACTCAGCCTTCCTTCTGTTTGTAAAATATGTCCAGTGTTGCAACCCTCCAACAGCTCCAGGCTGTAAACTAAACCCACAGAGATAATAATGGGCTACAAAAGATTTGGCTGTCATCATTTACCAGCACAGCATTTACTTATTATGTCAAATGTTTTCCCTGCTAAAACAAGAGCATCCTCTGGAGGCAGAAAATAATCAAGTGCTTTTAGCAAGTGAGCTGAAAGACTGTATAAATAAGAGATGAGGAAAAACATACATATAACACAAGCTAGACTAAATATAAGACATTTCCTTGAAAATCAAACAAGTTCCTGAAAACACAAAATTATGTTGTAATATTGCCTTCAATCACCTAAGGGCATATGAGAAGGTATTGGGAATGTCCCTAAGGTATCACTTTCATTTGCATTCTAAATTCCAGAACTGTTAAGTTTCATAAAAGACATTTTTTAAAGAACGCAGAAGTTAAATAGTGACCTAGAAGTCCATCTGAGAGGCATCTGATGGAATGCCTCTTTCAGCAACATCTTTAATGATACTAAAACAAATTCTGCCTAACAGGAAATCAATATGTGTGAGGTAAAAATATGGGTGTAGCATTTAAAACTATAAATGAAATAGTACAATCTCGATCGCAGTTTAAAAAGAAAAAAAATCTGTGAAAAAAGAAACTGGAGAAACGTATTTGAGTAAGATTGGGCAAAACACAGTACTGTGCTCAACAGCTGCCTCCTGGACTGGCAGGGACAGAGTCATCCTTTGTAGTTAAAACAAAAAAATAACTGTACAAAACCATGATGCTACTTTGATACTCCATCTAAAAGATAAATATAATCACTTCTAGGGACTTGCTTGCTGTATTTTAACTAAAATTTTAAGGCAAACAATTTGCCCTAGTTGCCAATTCATTTATTTTTCAAACAAACAGTCTCCACTTCTTGTCAACCTCTTCAAAACGGTAAAAATATTCAAAGTCTCCTTATGTGCCAAGTTTTATCCCTGAAGGATTTATTTTAGAGTGTCTGTAAACACTCTTAAAAGATTTCTCAGTTCTATCTTTAGCAACATTCTTATCCTTTTAACACATTCCACACACATCCAAATTCCACCTTTCCAGGAAGGCATGATTCATGTTTCCCTTTTTGGCAAACATACCACAAATGCTGTTTTAAGAATGGATTCTGTTTTGCAATCCCATGCTTAGAGTGACCACGTACCAATCTGAGACAGAGAAGCCATATAAGGTTGTTCAGACCATCATTCCCTCCAGTTGAGCTCCAGCTCCCATACCGTGATTTCTAATGCTTTTTCCCAGCATACTTTCAAGAGCCCTACTGTTTACTTTTACCTCCAGTTACCACACTCTGTACACCAGCACTAGAAGACAGATCCTACTTTTCCATCATCATTGTTACTTAAGAACCATTTCCTCCACCTACCCTAATCCCATCACTCACATACTCTCTCAATACACATAAACTAAGGTCTTTCCTCCCCCACTTGTTTTTTGTTATTTTCCAGTTACTGATTAAAATACTGGATCTTTCTGTCCCATTGACATATATTCTTCAGTACTTTTGCAAAACCTGAGCCCATGCTCTCCTGCCTGTCTGAATCAAAAATTACTTAGTTTTTCATTGTAAAACATCTAAAATATAAACCAAAAATATCTCAGATAACATCTGCAGGAAACATAAAATAGAAGGGGGTGATATAAGTTGATCTCAATGAGACTTTAGAGATGTTCTATTATAATTTAAATGCCCAGATTCACTATTTTACTCTTGATTTTCAGACCAAACTACTCTGATTATTCATTATTATGTCTATTTGGAAGGACTATAATGAAGCATTTATAGCCTGTCAGCTGTCAGTGAACCCAGGTCCTAATTCCTCCCCAAGATTAAAGTTACCTCTGCTTGTGTCCTAAAAAATTAAACACGTGAAGCAAGCTGCACTCATTTCCTAGCTGAGAGGTCTTCAGTGCTCCCTGAATAATACTGGTTTTCAAATAAGTTTCTCAAAAAGTATGACTGGGAATAGCAGCATTTAGAGACTTTATTTCTGTTCTATATCCATCCTTTCATAATCACTGGGGAGAATAAAAGACAACCTGGATGGTCAAAAAGAGGAGAATACCTCAATAGGAAGTAATTCTGTATCTAACTTCTATAATCATAACAATTTTAAATACGTATACTTTACCATTAAATTACTAAATATTATTGGTCAAAATGAAAATTTTCATCTTATGTAATGGATAATAATCAGTTGTGGAATTGGCACATGCCTTTTCAGCAGTTAAGCTTTGCATCTTTTCATTACTAGGGTTTATGTTAATAAAAATACATATGTAGCAAACTGAATTAGACACAGAACAATTTTGAGGATGGGTATATAATAGACAATACAAATGAGAACAATGCAGAGAATCACATGTAGAAAAAGAATTAAGCTCAATATTGAAAAGCTTTTCTTAAGAAGCCAAGTCACTTTCACTGTGAAATAAGAAGAGGCAAAACCTTGCAGAGCATTTCAGCAAATTACTCACCTACACAGTTCCCCACCCATGGGCAGTGGTGATCAAACTTCGCTATACATCGATTGCAAACACCACAGTGCTTGGACCTCACTGGCTTCCGTATCTGTAATGGATAATAAACATTTGTTTACGAGAGCAACTTACCCTGATATAAACAGAAAAAAACCACAAATACTCAATTTAAATGTAAATTGATTGTGCTATTGTCAATTCCTCAGAGAACTTCAAATTTGATGCTAATTCTTACGGCAATCTTAGCTATTAAGCTTAATCTACACACTGTTTAACACAAACATCCTTACAACTGCACTGAAATTATTTTCACACTATTTTTCTTATACAGAGCATTATTTTTTTCATACAAAGTTCTTCTGTCACCTCCAGCTATTGAGCTTTGTATAGCAACCAGCTTCATTTCAGCTTTTAACAATGAAAATACAGAGCGAGCTTGAGTTCCGTGATTCTGCATCATTCATAACTGAGCTCTAACATAAACCTTTTAGGTTACTTTCTGAAGACAGAAATATGACTCAACAAACAGAACTCTATGGAACTTAAAATGCTAAATTACTCCCAAAAACTTTTCTTGAAAGGTTATGTCTTGAAAGAAGTGGTCTGAGATATATTTGTATATACACACATAATTTTTAAGTTGCCACATCTGTATATAATTTTCCAGCTTCTAATTTGGAGATATTAACATCATTCATGTTCCACATACATCAGAGCTTTGCAGCGTTAACACTGATAACCTTGAGAATTTTGTATTTGCTAGTTAACTTTCAAAGAAAAAGCATGTTATATTTGCTTTACAGAAATTAAGATTTGTTTTCTCCCTCCTGACTATTGCTGACAGAGAAATACACTTGGTTTTTGAAAAAAAAAATTTTACTAGAAGCACAACATAATTTTACTGTGAGTTACAGAGGTAGTGGAATGTCACATGTGATTTTCATAACTTGTTAGGTGTGTAACCAACCAATTTGGTAGACATATTGGATACTTGAATTTTGACAATGGCAAGTCACTTCCACAGTGATAATTTTTTTCCTCTCACTGTTGCAGTTTTTTTGTGTACATATTATGTACTGAAAACACTGTTTAAATTAAATATTACAAATAAATGCTGCCTTTGAAACTGCAATATTAAGGTCAAATATGTGTTCATTATAGGAACACTAATTTTGGCTTAGCATTAAAGGAAAAAAAACAATAAATGGTGAAACTGATTAAAAAATATACTACCAAGCAGGTACTGCAGAATATACTGAGGTCCAGACTTCCTGTCTCTGCAAGTTCTACTATTGTCTGCAGGAAAAAGAAAAATTAGAATTTAGCATATAAACAAATGGTAAAAAGCATTTTCAGACCTGTGGCTGTGAGCCCTTTACTTCAGGCACTTTCTACACACAGGAACAAATTAAATTCAGATGAAACTGATTTTGAATCTACTTTATTAAACCAATATGCATAATTACGTCTAAATTAATTCTAGTTTATACTTATTCTTAGTCACCTGCTGTAATTTCAGTGCTGCTGGTGTGATTTTTGATACCCTGGACAATTTCATACAATACATTTTGGACAATTTCATAAACAGTCCCTCTGATTTCAGTGGGAGTATAACACTACACTACAGACTAAAGAAAGGATGCAAAAACAAATGTACACAGTCTGACACTCAGCACTGGAGTTCAGTATTGTCCACAAGCAAAATCCCAAACCTCAGAACAGCAGATGAATGGCTTTTAAATGTAAGTCTTGTACAGACCCAGGATCACTTCAGTTAGATCCACATCACTGTGCTTTCTAAACCTTTGTCTACCTTCTATGCTTTTGAACTATAGGAAAGTTTTATTTATTCCTTCACTTGCTTTAAGAGTGACTTGGGTTATTTTGTAACACAGAAGAAAGGACATGACATATTAAAACAACAAACATCTGAAATTGTTGCTTACTACAAATTTCCAAACATACTTAACTTGGTGACCTGAAATGAATTTTCTTCCTTAGTTATTTCAAAACTAAAGGCTAACTCAGCATTAAACACTTGAAGACAAATGATGAAAATCTAGGAAGTGCTATATTGCACGAAGGTAAGACACACGTCCTGCAGGGGGTCATACCCCTGCTAACAGATCATTTTACCATGTGGTTAGCTGCAATCCAAAACATTCACAGCCATATGCATCTGCATCAAGAAGTTGCATTTTGCAATTCCTACCCAGTTCAACAAGGCTTTTGGAACCACATTTGCCTATTTAAGCAAGTAGATCAAATGAACTGCATATTTGTGCAATTTGCTGAATCCAATCCAAAGGGTCATCGTTGACTAATCTACTTAATTTAGTCCAGTTGAAGGAGGAGAATTTAGTTTGGAATTTATTTTGACAAACTGACAATAACAGAAATGGAATTTTCAGAGTAAATCCAAATCTGCACACTGATTAAGAACTCAGCTATAACCTACTGCAGAATACAAGAATACACTATCCTTTTAATGGCTATTATATTTTCACTCCTACATAAGGACATAACTCCAAGTGGCCCTGATGTTGATCCACACAGGTCTTTTCACAAATAACCATGAAGTAGAAGCTAAAAGTTCATTTTAGGTGGGATGCTGGCTTCTAGGAAACTTAAATAAAACAAAACAAAACAAATGCATATGCTGCTTGTACAATTTTGGCATATTCAATGCTCAGTTTGGCTGCTGAAAACAATGCACTTAATTAAAAAAAAATCTGATATACTAATAATGATACAATGTCTTGGATATCATTAGATCACCCATATTTTCTCTGACATTTATGCCAAAATATAAGCCCACCCCAAACTGCCTGGAGTTTTGGCTGTTTTAGCCTCAAAATGTTTGTCAGTCTAATACTTTTAGACACAAAGGTAACTAAAATTAGAAGTGCTTAAAAGTTTGGAAAGTTTTTATAAAATTAACTAGCACTTTTCCCATAACGGGCTATTTGTTTAAGTACGGCAAAAGTCTGAAACTTCGCATTTTCTTTTTCACTTAACTGCTTTTCAAACTTTTAAAATTGAAAATTTAAGTTAAAAATTTTATTTTGCTACTCAAAATGACCAATATGCAATTTTGCACCAATTAGACTTGAAATGCATTACACACAGTAAAAAAAAAGAAACCTGGAAGACTTTTCAACATTTTAAACCTTTTGTTATTGAAATTTAATGTACTGAACAGTAAACTAACTACTCTGATCAGCTGGTGGAAGGCTGTAGAAGAACAAGTTCGTATCTCCTGGGTTTACCTTTTTCTTTTGTTCTTCCGTGGCTTTGATGATTCCTGGATCAGATTTCCAGGATTTTCCAAAATTGTAGAAAAGTGCAACACTATTAGCAAGGAAGGGAAGATGTATAAAGAAAAAATTGAGATGTGTTTACAGTCAAGGAATCTCAAGTGTAAAACTGAATTTCCTCTTGAACATTCTCATTGATAACTTTGAAATAAAATTTAATTAAATTAAAATTTTACTAATGCCCTTGAGTCACTGTCTTCAGAACTAACAAAATTCAGCACGGCTGTAAGAATTAGCTTGGTACTCAGCATTTTCTACTGCTCAATCTTCAAAACTTACTTTTAAGAATGGTCTATTCCATAAGGTATTTCTAAAGCATTTATCCTTCTAAAGGATGAATAACGATAGTTCAGTTTTTGTAACTGTTTTCCCTTTTAATTAAGTCCCATGAAATTTATCTTGTTAATAACTATTTCCTGTTTTCAGAATAAACATTTTGGAGTTCTATTTATAAGACAGACATTTGACTGCCTATGTCTTCAGTGGCTTGACATTCCTGTGATATCACAGGACGGGTTGTTTCTAGCCATAGAAGGAATTTTGCTGCAATGGCCACTGTTGCACGGCAATCATGTCCCAACACCACTTATCTCCAAGAAAGGTAGTGTCTGAAACCTGGTCCTGTAATAAGGCAATACACATACTTTGTATCACTGAAAGTTATTTTTAACATACTAATATGTCTAATACTTAAAAAACCACAGGATTTATTATCCTCTGGAAGGGTTTATAAAATCACTTACCATAAAGTCAGAAAATAACCATTTGTTTCAAAATACACTTCCTGCACTGAGTGTCTTGCCATGTAGCATGCCTAGTCTAACAGCACTTGATACTTCTTCAGAGAATTAAAACATTTTTAGCAGTGATGTTGAAAAACCAAATACTTCAGATGTTTCTCTTCCACGAAAGAAAAATTATTTATTCCTATAAACCTACAAAAGACCTGACAAAACCGACTAAAGACATCTGCTGTCAGCTGCCAGTTATAACTGCAAGGAGATGCCCTACTTGACAAATCTGTGGTGGAAGAAGCCTCTACAGCATTATCCAAACAGAAAGGACACCTATCACTCAGGCACAAAGCACTACATACCCAAATTACACTATATTTTGAGTAACTTAGATACATACAGATGTAAGTAACTTGCGATGCAAAAGAACCCTGAAATGCAAACAAATACAAGTAGGCCTCTTTTTGACTTCTGAAATGCTAACAAAAGCTCATTGTTCATGTGAGGTGTATCCCAAATAACTTTTGTTTTCCACCTGCTGGGGCAAGGAATTGGCTGTGAATTTCTAATAAAAAAAATACTGGCAAGTTAAATTAAGATTTTAATAATGTATCTTATATAGTAGAATGTTAAGGTAAAGGTAATTAATCTTACCAGTAACAAGATGTTTCCTGCAAGTTTATAACAGGGGAAAAAACCCGTCAGCTATACTATAACTTAAACACTCCCGGTTCTATTGTATACATTAGAGATGAAAAGTTCTGACTTCAAAATTTGTACAATCCAACTTCTTCCTACTTTTTTCTAAAGCCACCTGCTGCCAAAAATAAGCTGGTGCAACTGAATTGCTTAGCTAGAGAGATATTACATTTTCTTCAGAATACTAAAATAATCACGGGGTTTTCTACAACAGTGAAAACTGGTTTTTCATTAAATGCACCTTAATCAGACAACTGTCACAAACAATAAAGGTACCACTGAAACCAATTTTATGACCCATTTCTAATTACCATACGCCATGTCTAGACTTTTAAAGATGTGGGAAAAGACTAAGAGGGTTTTTACAACCTTAATGCTTTGGAATTTAGTAGTGTTTCTACTAAATAAACTTTGGATAACCTGTAACAAAGCAGCTGTCCATTGTCTCAACTTACTCTTCCCCCATTTTACTCCCTCAAATACAGAGAGAACATAAGAGACACCCCACAGAGCCTGTTTTGCCTGTCCTTTTATCATGGTGGTGTCAGATGAGTGCAATGCTGACAAAGTAAATTGTGGCAGATAAGGTACTTTTGCGTTGCAGTTGGGACGCTACATGAGAATTTAAAAGTTTTCTTCTCCAAGATATTTCCAGCATGTGATGTAGATACACAACTTCAGCTGTAGGGTTCATCTCACCCACTTCAAATCAGTCAATATGCCTTCACAGACATCAGAAATGAAAAAAAGCCATGTCCAGTCTATTTTCAGTACCAAGATATTTAAATTAGGTAAGAGAAGAAGAGCCTTACAAGAGGCTATTTTTTGTCACTGGCTATGAAGAGTGTTTAAACTTCAATACATATGTCCACACTAGAGGTATCTAAAATCATGCTGAACTCCCCTCTGAAGTTTACTACCAAGGAGATCTTAGCAACTTGCATCACAGACAACTCTCAAAACTCTTCACATGTAAGAAACCCTTGTAGGTTTGCAATAGCTTCAGAGTAGGGAATTGGTTCTCTAGAGTGTCTTGTTTTGTGTTAACATCCTCTTTACAGCTACACAAGGAAAAAGTACATTACCATATTATTAAGGGCTGCAAAATGTTAATATACCAGGCATTCATACCTCCTGCCTTGCGACTAATTTGTCTCTTTTATGGAGTTTCCCCAGTTTTCATTGAGAGACACAGCAGAAACACCCAAGAAACACTTCCTAATTCTAATCCTGATCAATATCCTTTAAATTATTAGAACAAATACAAGAGGCTGAAAATTATTCCAGGAATTGGAACCAAAAAGGTCATCTCATTAAAAAGAAAATTAAAACCAAACAAGCACCACACAACCCCTAAGTGAGGTAAACATGGAACAGGTTAATTTTTTATCGTGAACTGTAGTCCACTTAAAAGGCCCGAAATACATGCAGCTTCCTGCTATCAGACATCATACAAGTCTGAAATCAAGCCAAAATGTACATTATAGACCCAGATGTGCCCTTTCACTAACCAAAAATCCTTTTCTCCTACACAGAAAAACCTGCAGCTAGTGTAAGCTGTCAAGAGATCAAACACAAGCTAATAAACCTACCAATTCACAGAATCACAGCATCAAAGATTGGGTCAGGCTGGAAAAGACTACAGTGGGTCATCTGGTCCAACCTTCCTGCTCAGGCAGGGTCACACCAGACCACATGGTACAGGACTGTGTCCAGACAGTTCTGGAATACCTCCAGCGAGGGAGACTCCACAGCCTCTCTGGGCAATCTGTTCCAGCGCACGCTCACCCTCCCCAGTAAAGAAGTTCCTTCTCATGTTCAGGTGGAACTTCCTGTGCATCAGTTTTTGCCCATTGCCTCTTGTCCTATTGCTTGGCACCACCGAGAAGAGCCTGGAAACATCCTCTGGGCACCCTTCCTCCAGATTCTTATAGATGTTGATGAGGTCCCCTCTCAGTCATCTCTTTTTGAGTCTCAACAGGCCCAACTCCCTCAGCCTTTCCTTGTAAGAAAGATGCTCCAAATCCCCAGTTCATAACAGCTGGACAACTGGATCTAAGAGTCCAGGTAGGTAACAGCAGATAGCTACATGAGAAGCCTCATTTGATTAGGCATTTATTAGACAAAATTCATTTGTAATTAACTGAAGCTCTGCAAAAGCCCTCTACCTCCATTTCTATCTGACATAAAAGAATCCCTTAGCTTCCAAATAAATTCAGTTAGTATATCTCCACCATCCGGGAATATTTTTAATTTTTTTTTTTTTTTTTAACTTTAGAAAAAGTATTTAGACTTTATATGGGAACAGAAGTTCTGGATAGCTGGGCCCAGAGTTTGGATTTTTGGGGTCTTTGGTTCCTGTAGAAACATGGCTGCTGATTTTTTTTTTTCTGTATGCAATGCTTTTTGCTCTTTTCCTGAAACTAACTTTGGAAATATGAATTTTTTTAACTGCTCAATTGTACCAATTAGCTTGTCACAGTTTTTAAAATCCTATGCTATTGTATCACCTTTGTGAAGAATGAAAATCATCATCAATTCTCTTACACCAAGTTTTAAAACGATCCCTAATTGAAAAAGCATGCAATGTTTGTTTTCTTTAACCTAGACCCCATGAATTGGTGAAGTATATTTCAAATAAGATAATCAAAACAGTATAAGCCAATGATGAATTGTTTAAAAATATATAAATTGCCTTATATAATCCCATTACCTCAGCACTGCAAACAGCACACAATAGCCATAAAAGCTTGCTTAATTAAAACTGCACACTTCCATTTGCAACAAATGGAAGCAGAAGAAACAAAAACAAATACTGCGAATATTTTGGGTTACAGCAAACTCCGACATCTTAGAAAAACAGAGCAGTGTAAGAACCTTTTGACATAACAGGCAGTATTTGTTCAGCTGGAACTGAAAAGACTGCAGGAACAACTGAGATATGATCTTGGTAGGTGTGTCCTGGACATTTACAGGACACAAGAGAATGTTCTACCTATAAATACTAATGAAAAAGAATGAAATGTGAAATTCTAGTCTCACATTATTAAAAGTATAATTTTAAATGAGTTTTTTTCTTCTAAAAATAAAACTAAATTAAAATGTAGTGAGTTAGTGTGTAGGATTTTTGAGGGCATTTTCGCTCCTACTCTGCAAACACTAAGAAAACTAGAATACGCTAATGGAGCAAGACATAACTATCCTTTGTTACAGGCAAAATATAGTTGCAGGGATGCAGCAAAACAGTGGCAGGAGGCCTAGGACCATAAACTCGTATATAGACTCATAAATACACAGATCATATTCCTCATTCCCTGCAAGAATAAGATTTCTACTTTTACAAATACACCAGACTCAGAAGCTGCTGAGAAAAATCCAATAGAATGGAAACATTTACAAAAAATTCAGTACATTTTCAATACTGTCCTTTTGAAAGACACATCATTAAACCTTAGAATTTAGAGACTTATTTTTCATGTGACTACACTGAAATTCAAGAAAATGCACTGCAAATCTTTGGGTTTATTTTTCTTCATGATATGTTGCATTAACTGCCCTTTTCTGACCCATTAGGATTAAACACACAAGAGCTGGTGATCTTCCAGACACCTTCAACATATCTACAAGAAAAGAAAATTCTTACAAACACCTGAATATTAAAGTAGCACTTGCAGCAATTAAGACCTTTATGTTATTTATAATATAAAGTTTCAGTAAGGCAATTCCTGATAGTTATTTACGGTTAGAAACTCTCTTCCCCAAGCAAAAGACAGTCAGAATTTGTGAAAACTTCCAGGACAGGTTTTATCACTTGAACACTGGAGAGTAGAGCAGACTACTCTAGTCTGCTGTAAGCAATCATATAAAGCTGTAAAAATACAGGAATTCTTTATCCAACCACAATGCTGTGCCTCGTGCATAAAAATAGAGCAGGCATGCAATTTCTTTTTTGCAACAATGCTACAGGGCAATTTTCCAGAAGAAGAATGAATTTGGAATCTTATTACAAAGACTTCTAATTAAAAATCACCAATTAAAGGAAGATGGCCTCAAGCAGTTGGTCTCTAAAACTGCTTGTCAGAGAATTGTGTCAGCTCTAATGAAAGTAATTAGTAACTGAAGGTCTTAGACCCCTACTTCCGTAATAAAAAGACTGTTGCAAAGGTTGTGAGACACCAGCCTGGGACAGAAGCAGGACAGTATTTTATTGACATTATGAAGCCAGGTTTTATTAGGGTAATTAATTGTCTATACTTCTAGTGAACAATTAACATTATCCTATGATGAAAAAAATATGCCAAACTTCAAGCTATTTAATCAGAATGACTAACAGAAATAAAAATCTAACCAAGATGGTAGAAATATACAGGAAATATGAGCTTTAGGATAAAAACCTCACAATTTGCTTTCTACATCACCTTTCTACACCAAGATATAGGCCATCATCAAGTTGTGTTGGTTGAGCAGCCATTTTGAAGTGGTCAAGGACTTTAAATCAAAGTTGGACACATTCTTAGATTTGGTCCAAGCTGATGTTACGTTGGCACAAGAAAGCATTTCACAGTAGCTCAACATTTGCACCCAAAACACATAACACCATTGGCTAACATGAGCTTCTATTCCTAACTACTGTTTTTGAAAATCTTTTTCATATTCATTTTGTACTCACTTTTCTCATTTTGCAGTTAAGAGTAAACACATAAAAAAACCAGGCCAGGCAGAGAGACTGGTAGTAGGACAATTTCTAAACAACTGTTCCAAGACATACCAATATTGGTATCATTCTTTTCTTTTTAACTTAACAGCAATTAGATTTTAATTTTTAAGCCATTGGGTTTTTTTAAACGTGCCATAACAGTCATTTCCAGTTGCATGGGACTGATATTAACAACAGCACCTTTGCAAACACTGCCAGAATGGAAGCCAAAGGTAGCATGGAAGCAGGGTCTCCTCTCTGTTCGCAACCCAAAAAGACACAGCTGATTTAGTCAGGCTTGCAGAACATATCAAGAAGACACCAAAACAAAAGCACTGCTACTATCCTATTTCATGGTAATTCCTTTCAGGATGAAAAGAAAACCAGTTTCTAAAAAAGCCAAACCAACATCCTCATAAAATTCACTTCACTTATTTACAACTGCAAGAACATTTTTAAACATCGAATCTCTACTTTGTTTTCTTGGCTACTGAAATTACAATACCCAAGAAAGTTATTTAAAAACTTAAATCTATTTCCTTGCCATGGAAAATTAACATTCCCCACTGAACTCTGAATCAATTTCTACCTCCATGAGTAAGGGAAATTCATATCTAGACAGACAATCAAAACCACAAAAAGATAGCAATATTTTGAATCTCTATAATCTAATATTGTTAATACACATATTTTCCAAATAACTCAAAATGTAGTTATCAAATGTATCTAAAGTTTGTACAAAATGGAATTTCCAAAATCTTTAGGAATATCTAACTATTAAACCAATTCCACTGAAATTGATACAAACCATGAAGTGGCCTACAGCTTTTCAGAAAAGTAGTGTCTAAAAAATGCAGTCAATTACATTGTGTCACCTCACAGCCAGAGATTTTACAAAGTTGCTAACATTTACTGCACATAAGTTGGTAAAGCACAGAAATTCTGCTGACTACTGTAAGTAAATTTTCAGGAAAATCTTTTACTTACTGAAGCACAGCAATAGCATGCACATTTTTAAAGCAATAAGATAATTACCATTAATATAGAAAGCAATGTTTAGTGGTGATTCCCTTTTTAAAATTTTTTTTAGTTTACTTACTGTTACATGAAGGACATAGCTGTGTAATTCCTCATACTATGAACATTATAAAAAATACTACTATACACAAAAAAGGATATCATTCCAAAACCAGAAGAACCACGTCACATACATCCAGAATTTTGTTGCCAAATATATTCCAAGAGGCAGTGCACTGTGCATGGAGTGATCAAAGAATGACCTGTAATGTAGAACAATGTCACACGGTAAGTTTTGATTCATAAAATGTAAATCCTGAACTACTGCTTCAGGAAAACACTTCCTATTAAAATATGTACTATATGGGATATTGCAAAATATGCCATAAATACATTTTCCTCACTTTTCTGTTCTAAGGTCATAAGAAATTCCCTTTTTCAACCTGCAAAGACAGGCAGAATGAGCAAATACTCATGTTAAAACTACAACATGAAAGCAGTTAGGAACCTGTAAGATTCTTAGCCACATGAGCAGTGGTTGCAAACCATATTAACTTTCGAGATTACAGTGCTAACGACATTTTGGAAACCCATACAATGAAAACTGCACGTTAAAATTACTTCACTAAGAAAAAAGCTTAAGAGACCTTGGTGTTATCAGCCTATATACTTGAAATATTTCAGATTATTGAATATTTTGCTTCTGCTACAGTTGCCAATAGAAAGTTGGAAAAAAATCCAGACTAATTCATTTCCCGTATCGCTACATTTTCCAAGTTCTAAGATAAAATGCTGCTACATTAATTAAAAAAAAACCAACATTAAGCCATCAGAATTATTTTCTCTTTCTTACACTCTTGCATTTTAAAGCCTCTTCTGAATAAAGCTGAATACAGTTGAGACCAACTAGGTGAATGACTAGGCTACTCCATATTCAAGACGAAATTGCTATGAAACCTATGGAAAGCAACACTCTAAACAACTAACCTCCCTGAAATAAAACTTCTGCATCATCTGCCTAAACATCCTGATATTGATCCATTTTGCTTTTTGTGCTCGTGGCTCCTTCAGGGCTGCCACAGACAAATGTGTGCAGGGAGTAGTTTCCATTTCATTTCTTTACTCCCTTACAGTATCTCTCTCTTCTTTAGTGGAAGTTCCTTAGGTCTTTGGAGAAAACCCTGTAAGGAACATGAGCTCATCTGATGAATAATAAGTGAATATACATTTGGACACACAGTAGTTACTCTGCACTAATCTTTCTTTCAGTGACTTCTGTGCATTTTTGTGTGTGTGAAAATAGGGAGGAAAACACAGCTAAGTAGATTAGCTAAGATTCTACAGAAAGAAGGAAAACACTATTAGAATAACAGCATAAGCTTAATTCAAACCTGGGCTTTGTGAAAAAGACTTCAAAAAGGATTTATACTAAACATTAAGCAACAGGTAAGAGAAAATAAGAATGTTAATCCTGAACACATGTCAGGTAGGCCAAAAATATAAAACTTGACAAAACACAGATCTTGAGAGATTGGAAGAAATCTTGTCTTTCCTTTCTGTAGGAGGCACAGCTGAGGATTTGCATTGGCAAATAGGTTTTTTTTTGTGGCAGGAGGCCAGCAAATTGCACAGCCTCAGAGGTGACAAAAAGACTAAACAGATCATCTCCAACATCCCGCAAAAGCTTGATAACCTTCCACTTCCCTCCCGGTCTACTAAGTTCACTAAAATCTTCTGAACTTGTTTTAGGAGCAGATATATTTTCCTCTTTATACAGAAAGAAAAGAGAAGCAAGTGGCTCTAAATAAACATGACTTCCAACCCCAGAAAAGCAGAAAGCTCCTAAGCATGTGGATACAACAAGGTCTTCTATCTTGGCCACACATGATAATGAAAAGCAAAGAAGAGATTATGTAGTCTACAGATCTTAAAAATCCACTGCAGCATGCCTACACGTGTGTGTGTGTGCGTGCACATACATTTGTAGGTGCATTTACAGACATTTAAAGTAATCATAAATACAACTGAAAGTCTTTATGATCGGGTAACAAGATGTACAAAAAACACTATTAGAAAGCAGCCTTTTTCTTTAGTCACTTCTTTCCGCAACAACAAAAGCTACAAAACCTGACTCTCACTCAATTTCTCTATAAATCTCTTTAGATGCCTTTGTGCATTTAAATTATTAAAAGAAAACAGTTTTAATGGTACACTTGCACATTGTCTTTATTACTTTACAGTAACTTTTCCATTGCCTGCTTTCTGTAACATTCATGCTGATAACTCTTTGTAGACAGACATTCAGCACCCTCCTCTGGATAATGACTGAATTTCTGTTCTGCTGTTAGCTTCTGTTAGCTCAGTGGCATTCACCCAAGATAATTCCACGTTCCACAAGACAAAAGAGCATTACAGGAGCTATAGCTGCACAAGAACTTTCCCAGAAATAAAGATCAACTCCGAATAATGGAAATTTAAAGTTATCTATCCAATAAAGATGCCAGCAACATACTTCTTACATGCACACTAAACAGACAGTGTCCCAGTGAAATACTTACTTTGAAAGAAACTGCACCATGGCCCAAACGCCACCATACATCAGCCCTTTAATGAGCCAAGAATCAATGTCTAGGTCTGCTATAAACCCAACCAGCCAAATAACTAGGAAAGGAGTTCCCAGCATCACCTTCTGACGGAATTCCTATATAGAAACAAACACCAGTAAGTAACTATTTTCAGGAACAGATTGTATAATAATATTCTCTAATAAACAGGACAGTCACAAAAACTTAAATTTTCAGGAAGCTTGACACTGGGAGACAAATCTTCATAAAATTTTCTCATATCCTGTATTTACATACCTCCAATGAATTTGCAAGGAAAATAAACCTTCCTAAAATTATAATACAAATCAGTAACTTTGTTTGTTTTAGAACTGTCTTCTAGAGACTTTGCTGCTTATCGAGAATCAAGGCAACATTAGCTCTTTTTAAAGAATCCGTAAGTGTATAAACTGCCACACAGTACATGACAATCTCAGTAAACTTTTATTACTCACGTAACTGCAGTCTTTAAGTCACACTGAAGCATCTATGAACAAAGATAGGACCTTTTTTATCTTACACTCTGTGGATACAACTCTTGATGAGAGCACTAAACTCCTTCCAGATAATCAAACCACAGTGACAATGAAACGTACAAATCACTTCAGGTCAGTAATCACTGCACTGTTACAGTGCCACAGGGTTAAAGCACAGATTGTAGCAGTACTTTGAGCATCTTGATGGAATATATTTTTAAATCAAAAAATTATAAAAAAAACAGCGGTAGCAATACTTAATATCCAGCACAACACTCTGCCTGAGTGTTGATGGATACCAAGAAGAAAACATTAACTCTTTTTAAGTTACCAAACAATAGGCAGGAGGACAGTTCTTCATGCTAGAGGATTATGCTAACCCTTACACTCATTTCCTGCCTTTTCCAATCTGCAGTATTAAACAATACTCTGAGAAGCAAAAGGCCTCCACATTAGAGATTTATATATTATATTATACTGCTAAGACTGACTGCTTCTTTCATTCAATACATAACAATAAACATTACATAATTAGAGAGGAGATCAAAGCTTGGGATACCCAAAATGCTCCTTCCCTCAGCTACCTGAGAGTCAGCTTCAGGAGGTCTTGGCTTACCCCAACAATACGAGACCACTCGATACTTTCCTAACACTGAGTTAGCACAAAAGCTCTAAGTAAGTGTATGTAAGCTTAGGGTTTTATTGCCCCCTGCCCTAAATAAAGCACTTTTTTTTCTTTTGCAATTACTTTTGTCATAATAAAAAGACATTCCTTAAAGTTGAAATGTAGAGAAACCACAGTCCTGAACTTCTTTTAAAGAAACACACAAGTCCCCAAACCAAGAGCAGCGGTAAGATTGATCTACACAAGTGTTATACTACTACTCACCTTATCTGCTTTTAGTTTTCTCAGAAAGGATGGACTATCATACCCCTTTGCCTGTCTTGCTTCTTGTAGATGATTGATCATCCAAACGTTCTTCCTTTGTTTTGCAAGATCAAGTGGTGATTCTCCCTGTCAAGAGTATAAATGTGAGAAACATCCAATTTAAAAATAAAATGCATTTGGAGCACTTTTGAAACAGAAGATTGGCTGTTAAAGACAATACATTTTAAATCAGTTTAACTACGTTCTGGCATACTTTTTGCTCTGCAGCTTACTTGACACCAAACATCATTCATTCCTTCTGGTTTTTCACTCTCTCATAACTATAAAAGTGTGGACAAGTCAAATATTAAATGTATGATTCTGACAAGATGTATGTCCTGACAGTAATAATTGTTGCCTTTGGCATAGAACAAATCTGTGTTCCGCTATTCTACACACAGTCTACTAGTCTGTAAATGAAAGACTGTGCTTCCTCCTCAGCTATTGACAGGCAGCAGAAATCAAGCAAAGAATAAGAACTCGTGACCCACTGGATCATGGAAAGTCTCCCAAGTCTAAAGCCTGACTTAGCTAATTCTCTGTCTTTTGGCAGAGTGAAGTTACTAATACTATGGAGTGCTTCTAGGATTTTTTTTTCCCCACAAGCTTAATGTTCTTAGGTTCATTTCAGTTACCAAAGTCCTAGGAAGAAAACATGAAAGCATAAACTGAGTGCTCATGTCCAACTTATTTCAAAACTGAGCTTTTATGCTGAGCTTGTGTTTCATGTATTTTGGGTGCTAAGCCAGCAACGGCCCATGTTTTTATTTCTGTAATTTCAGAAAGGTCTAACAAACGAAGCAAAAGAGAAACACAGAGCAGAAGATACAGGGACCAAAGTTGCCTACCAAACTGATTTGATTTTATTTCTTTTTAAACATTTAGGAAGAGAGCTAAATGAAAAAGTTATTGACTTGGTCTAAAATTATAGAGGAGGCAAGAGACAACCAATTGCAGGTACCTCCAGCTTCAGTTTTGCATTTGACTCTTCCTCTCTTCTACTGGAGTTAACTCCCCTCCTAAACAAATCATTCATGGAGGCTTGAAAAATGGCTGAATCCTCCATCGCTCGGCCCCCTCCTAAAAAAAAAGTGAGACAGGTACTAGAAACTGAAACTACCCAGAAAGGGCAATAATTACTATATACAGAAGCGATTTCAAAGATTAAAAACTACAGTTAGCTACCTATATCCCATAGAAAAACAATGGGAATTGAGTACTAAACTCTCATCTTTGCCTTTGAAATCTTGCTCCAAATATTTAGGAGAGTAAACAGCACAGACTACAAATTATGAGGTGAAGCTTTTTGCTACTTAACAGGACCTTTCACACCTTCTGTGCAAGAAGTTTAACTAGCAAAATCAGTTAAAAAAGAATAACCTTCTGAGTTAACTTGGCTTCAAAGTTATTTAGCCAGATGTTTAAAAAATCAGATTAAATTAACTCTGTTCTCAAGAGAAATGCCTGAAATCAAACTATTGGTGCCTGTTTCATCACAAGTTTAATAGCACCCTGAATTGCTAATATATGGGAAACTCCAGAGATGCTGCTGTTTTAGTATCACCTTATACATCCAGACTGTAAAGATTACCTGTGGACAAGCAATCCCCTCTGGGAGTTGATCTCCCAAGTAAATCCTGAAGTTGTCTTGGGGTCCAGCTGAGCATCCCTTCCACTAGAGGGCCATGAGACACCTAGGAACTGCCTAGATAAAAAAATTGAGGGAGCTTTAAAGAAGTCTTTGACTATACTTCTCATCATCTGGCCATTTTAATATTTTCCTTGTCTTTACAGGAGTAGTGGATGGCTGACTTGTATAAAAATTAAAAAAAATATATGGGGGAACTTAATCTAGTAACACACTTAAGATTGTCAGCAAGCAATAAGGCTTCAATAATATATATTTAAGGTATTCAGATAGAAAGAATAATCTGAAGAGTCATTACGATAGGGAACTGTACATGTAGACTTCCATGGACAGGCCTAAAATACACTGCATAATCAAGAAACTACATTTAAAGTTCAATAAATGATTCACCTACAGACTGAAAAAAAAAAAAAAAANAAAAAATCCTTTCTTAGACCATAAGAGTTCTTTTAGGTCTCTATAGCTCTCTACTAAAAAAAGGACTTTCTGCTCATACTTAAATAGAATTTAAAAGTTTTTCCGAAGTCCCCAGTGATAACCCAGCTCCCCGGGAAAACCTGTCCTCATCTGCCCAATCTGTCTACTGGTGTGGCAAAATAATTTCCTTAAGAAAAAAAATCAACCAAACCAAAAACCCCGCTCTACTTTGATTACTGAAAAGCAGCTTCCAACTCTAACATTGATCTAGTTCTCAAAAAGAAAAAAAGAAAGTATCTTACTACCAAAAGGAAAATATTAATTTCTTGTACAGCATAATAAAAGGAGGGTAAAACAGGACTAACTCATTGCTTGTATCAAGATTTGCTCTACAATAGGAGTGCTATTGTTCAAATACTTCACAAACTGTCATGCAAAGTAAAGAACACCTTCTTGAGATGACTGATCCCAGTTTGTTCCTAGGCAGCCAGCAGCATGTCCCTTTCTGACACACGCTAACTAGAGCTGATAACAATAAAGTCAAACCTCGCATCTAATATTTCAGTCACTTCATCATTTGAAGAAGATGAACAGCTTTCAGCCAATGTATTTCTTTAATTTCAGCTGTTTTACCACCATTCTTGGTCAACATATAGTGCTGCAGAAATCTGGAAGTGACCGCATGCATCAGAAAGAAGCCTTTCACAATTCCTTTTATTTCTGAGGAAACACGAGCCAAGCACTTAACAATTAGCTTTTGGCTCAAAGAAAATTTTTTGCTGAACAGTCAAGGGAGGGGCACCAAACTGAGTTTCTATTTGCCTTTACGAATCAACCAAATTTTTATATTTCCTATATAGTTACTACCACTTAAATCAGCATCCATCATAAAGTCACTCGCTGGATGGTAAAACTGACATTGCTCAAATGATTTTGATCCTCTGAAGACCCTAAAAACCTGGGAAGGCGCGCAAGAAACCTAGACTCCACTGCAGAAGATAGGCAGTGGTCAGTGAAACAAGACATATGTCTTCTGGCATGACTGGAAAGATATCATGATCCAGCAGGTTCAAAAACCTATTTTTCTACTGACTGCTGCTGTCTGTCAATAAAGAAGGCAAGACCACGAACTACTTCAGGCTAGCAGATACTTTTACATATAGCCAAACACAGAAATTTTTGTTACAGATTTCCTAAGAGCCCAGAAATGTAGGTAAGGTGATGACTTTAGAACTCTTATCACACTAATCAGTCTGTCAAGACAAGCAAGGTATGACAAACTGATTTTTTTTTCCACAAAAATACCCTAATTTTTTACCATAGGTGGCATAGGAAAATAGCTTTTCAACACAAGAAGTTAGAATAGAAGCATAATTCACCCACACAACTGACCTTACAGACCAGGAATAATTAATATATACACCTCAGTACATGCAAGAGGCTAGCTGATTTGTTTTTAACATGTAAAGAGCCATGTGATTTCTTCCAGTGAGTTTTCTTTCATGATTATGAACATTTCTCATATTCTGAAGTGGATGTAGGACCTAAAAAGCTGCCAGCAAAATTTGGCTGCAGCCTTAAAAACGCTGTTCCATGCTCTTCAAGAAAACTGATGCCTAATATTTTTTGTTTTTAATATATTTCTATCACTTGTGGCCAAGCAAAATAGGCCCTGGCCATCTTAATCAGTATGAAAAACGGTGAAAGGAGAAATAAATTAAATTATGTGTTAACACATTAAAGCTGTGTTTTCAAGTGTAACCAGTCTGCCTGCAACACTCTTTAAGTGGAAAATACAAATATTTGAAGAGAAATTGAGTAGACAATTCTTTTTCTGAAAGTGAATTCTCTGACACCACAGATGAAACAACTTGGGTAGCAAAATGCATCTAATTTGATGTACAGAGCATCTGGAGGTAAATGGACAAAACCACATTCCAAAGGCACACCTTCGAAGGCTGGAGAGGATCCAAGTCTATGACAGAAATTCTAAGAGCTGTTTTGCTGCTCTAACATATGCTAGAGATGGGCTCTGTTAGTACAGAATCTAGATTCATCGTTAAGAAATTCTGGTAATCAGGCAAGTTAAGTTCACATGCAAAAAAAGAGCCCATTTGCTTACTTTTCTCCTACTGGCATTTTCAGGCCTCCAATTTGCTTACTGGCACTGGGAGACTGACTAGAGAATTTGTCAGCTCTCTGGAAGAGGACAGAGGTGTCTCACATCTCACTCCAACAAACAGTCACCTCAGAACTTCACTAGGAGATATTCAGTCAGGTTTCCAATTTTGCATCCAAATACATCAGTCTTCACAAATGCAGTCTAACTGCACACCCCACTCGCCTATATTTACACATAACCATTGTTATGTTATTTACTTGAGTATCTTTCATGGTGGAAATCTAGTGGTTATGCATCACTGTTAGGAAAAAACTGCCAAATGACACATTAGTGGCATTGCTTTTGGTCCATCTTCATGATCCCACTATACCCACAATAATAACCTATTGCTGAGATTTATCATAGGCTCTGTGATTTCTGCCTCAAACCACTTACAACTAAAACAGACCACACATTTACCTTAATATTTTGAGCATCAACATTAGCTCCAGCTTCTAACAGAAGACTAATAACTGTAGTATTTCCTGCTAGCACAGCCCAGTGCAATGCTGTGTTTTTGTGGTATTTGTCTCCCAGATTAACCGAAACATTAAATGTAAGTAGTAATCGTGTCGGATCCACACTAGAAAAGAAAATTCTTGTTAGATCCACAGATGAACTCAAATACATCCCAACTTATTGCTGATGCATTCAATTTCTATGAAGATCATTGATCAGGTACACTATGTAATAGCAAAGTGACATTTTTTGCTGCCAATTATGAATGACCCAAAAATCTCTTCCCACCAAAACCAACCACCATTCTGTTGACTTTTAAAGGATCTCCCTAAGACAGCTCACTCTGGGATATCATGAAACACTTGTTCTACAATTCTAGTTTTGTGTTTACCAAAATCTAACATTACTAACAGATTTATAAATATATGCACATGATGATATACTTGGACAACAAAAGTTCAAAACATGTTAGGTTTCCACTTCACAATCCAGAAGATGAAGATAAAATAGGGTGAGAATGTTGGTAATGGCAGGTATTGGTAAGAGCTAGTTTGTGATCCTCCCAACAATCGATGGAGATAGGCCCTTCCAACAGGAATCTAGTTCAAACATTTGTTCTTTGGAGAAGTGTTATTTTTCATCAATTTTTTCCAATCATCTCTACAGGAAGGAATAGTGAATACTTCTTCACAGTACCTTCTCTCTTGAAAAAGTCATTGTACTGGGTTTGGCTGAAATCAAGTTAATCTTCTCCACAGCAGCTGCTATGGTGCTGTTTTGGATTTGTGACCAAAGCAGTATTGATAACACAGGGATGCTTTAGCTATTGCTGAACAGTGCTTGACACAGGGTCAAGGCCTTTGCTGTTCCTCATGCTGCCCTGCCGGGGAGCAGGCGGGGGGGCACAAGAAGTTGGGAAGGGACACAGCAGGGACAGCCGACCTCAACTGACCAAAGAGAGATCCAATATTGCAAGGCAGTGTGCTCAGCGATAAAAGCTGGGGAAGAGAAGTAGGAAGCAGAGGACATTCAGAGTTACAGCATCTGCCTTGCCAAGTAGCTGTTACAGGTGATAGAGCCCTGCTGACCTGGAAATGGCTGAACTTCTACCTAGTGATGGGAAGTAACATATTAATTCCTTATTTTGCTTTATCTATTCAACTGTCTTTATTGCAACACATGAATTTTCTCACTTTTACCCTCCTGATTCTCCTCCTCAGCCCACTTGGTGGGAGTGAGGAAGTGGCTGTGGGGGGCTAAGCTACCAAGTGGGATGAATCCACAATAACCATAAATGAAGAAAGACAAAATGGCAGCTGTGGAAAGAACACTGACCAGTTAACAACAGAAAAAATACTTCCCAAAAACCCCAAAACAAGTCAGTACTTTATGCCACTTGCTTAACATTGAGATAAAAAGTCAAAACTGCACATATTACCTATGTGTTCTGTAAGCTGCCCACATTAAAGGTGTCATTCCATTTTGATCCATCATATCTACATCCTAAAACAAACAAACAAATGGTTGGTTGAGATAAGTAAGCATACTCAAGATCCAGCAGATACAAGGTTTGCAATGAAAAGCAGTGTTCTAAGACTAATCATCTGTCTTGGAAGAAAAACTGGTAAGCTTTTAGCAAATAGAATTTAAAAAGTGAAAAACATTAATGCCATCATTGCCAAAATATAACCATTCCAATCTAATTTGGAAACTATGAAACAGTCATGCTGTGTAAGATCAGTAATTTCTAACTTACTATTACTCTGCAACATTAAAGATATATAGAGATCGTGTATTACTGCATTCAAAAGCAGAAGAAAATTAAAATAATGCACCTATATTTAAAAAGATACTTCATAAATTATTATAAATACCACTGTCTGAATCCTACATCCTACTAAAGGCTAGTTGCATCTATTTTTTCCACTTGCAAAGCAATTTTCCTTAGTTCACTGAGTTCCAGAGGTATTTATGTATCTGGATATCAAGTTAATGGATGCCAGAGAATTTTAAAGTTGAAAAAAGGCCATTAATAAAAACAACCTGCTCAGAAATAGAACTGATCTATAATCAAGTAGTGACTAAACCGATGGCTAAAAATAAATAAATAAATAAAAACATTATTACATTTAACAGAAGGTAGCCACAGAATGACAAAAAAGCACTACCCAGACAATTCCTTTAGACCCATCAGAAAGGATTTAATATCTAAGCATTTTTTCCTCTTTTCTCACCTGCCTAGGGAAGTTGGCAATTCCTAAATACTCCAAGGCAGATTAGACTCTCAGGCACATTTGGGCAGGTTTTACAGACCAGCACTAACAAAATCACTGCAAGTTAACACAATGCAGGACATGAAGAGTTTTCCTTACAGGCAACAGAGCAATGACAGCATTTCCTATGCCACTTCCCTCAGTTCTGACTAGAAAAATTAGATTGAAAGTGTTTCAATGAAGTCTTCTGCTAGAGAAATTCCTGACAAAAACCCAGAAAGTGAATGATGTTGCTTTCTCTTACTCCCAGAACCTCCCCCTGCTCCAGCACCCCAGGATCCTGACTCATGCTGCTGCTAGCCTGACCCAGGCAACTGTTTCCCTGAAAATCCAACTTAGTTCCTCAAAATAATTGCTTTTAAAACACCTCTAGCCTACAGATAGCTTATATTTCTGAGTTTTTACTCTGTTGCTTAATTTTAAAAAAAATAAGGAAATTTAAAAACCACAGTTGATGGAGGAGAAGGAGAACAGTTACTTAATTTACTGGCTTGTACTGTTTGTTCAGAAAAGTTACATGGTTTGAGATCAGGATCCAACTCTTTGCCCACAGTACTTGTAAAGATTAGACCTTTTTGAGCCTACCACGACCATGCAACTGCTGGCATTGCCTTTAACCCCCTGTTGTTGAGATCATGAAGGAAATTAGAACCACTGCCTAATCTCAAGTTCACTCATCCTTGAGAAGCACGACTGATTCACAGCTCACACTGTGTGGACTATATACTTGGAAGATTACACAAATTACCGCAACGTGAACAATCACTCTTTCATCTTTAGATTTCGTATAGAAAAGCGCCTCTTTGTGGCAGTAGGAACGTGTTTGGATGTAAGTAGAACAATTCTTTCAATGCTTCCACCTGACTAATCCAAACTACACTGCACAGTAGGTGACACTCAGCTAAAAGAAAAAACCCAAACCCATGAGCTCCAGACTATTCCCTGCACATAAGTTACCTAGGCAGGCTACAGCTAATACTCATATTAAAGTACTACACTGGCTGAGGCAGATCCCTTTTCAAAGGAACTTTAATGAGAACCAAAGCAACTAAGATCGACTTGCACGCTGTTGTAGAGATGTAACAAAGATGATGTAGCTGTGGCTAGCAGATACATACTCTAACAAGCCCCTCATGAAAAATTCCTTGTTATTTCTCCAGATCGTTACCATAACCATAGAACAAGTGAGACCTTTTAGACAGGAAGCTCCGTTCCTGCTTTTTACCACAGAGAGGACTGAGGCAAAAAAGTAAACCTTCAGCAGCTGGTACGTATTAAGAGACTGTTCTTCTATTCTGGTGTATATCAACAGGCACTTTGGCATTAATTTCTCGTTTAACTCTCAGTGACAGATCAGTGCTCATGGAGGGATGTGCCTGTGTTGTTAGGACATGGTGCAAGCACTGCAAGAATCAAAAGATTCCAATAAGTGATGCAATGATCAAAGATTGCACATACTGCTGCCCTCTGCATGTGGTTCAAGCGTGAACGCTGTGGACCACAACTGGCAAAATCTCCTCTTGTTTCTAAAGTAGAACTCTGGAAGAGTTCTGAAAGAGAAAAAACTTTGCATGTGCAAAGAACCAGACTCAATCATAGGACGCTAATACAAGATTGCTTTCAGAGAGGCAAAAATACTGGGGAGAAAGAGCTTTCTGCATGAAAAGGAGTTGCAGCAACTCCTCTGCTGCTTAATACTACTTTCTGAAAGCAAGAGTTGACAAGGAAGGATTCTGAAGAGCAGCTAGAGATCAGAGCAGCATTAGGCTTACCAGGACATTTAACAAGCAATGGTCAAACCAGTACTGTGATACAATACAGCCTTTCCAAAAGCACAGAATGTACCAAGAGGTCCCACTCAGAATGACATCAAATTACACAGAAAGGAACCAGGAATGTGCTCCTCATTAGAACCATTACTGCTTATTTCACAAAACACAGACCTTCATAGAAAAGACCCATCACATCCTTGTTCAGAATCCTATTCTCCATTAGGAAAAGACCCCTTTCACATGAACCATTGCCCAGGGAAAGGAAGACAGACTTTAAAAGCACATAGTAAAGAAGATTTATCGGTAAGGGCGATGTAAGTCTGACAATATTTCTTAATTTAGGAAAGACATGCTAGTTACTGACTAGAAGCAGAGATTTTGTAAGATTCCTATGGAATGAACAGAGCACAGACCAACAAGGAAGAAAACACACAGAACTACACCTACCTCATTCCTACAAACAGAAGCTCTGTTCTGAATATCCTAGTCCATCAAACACACAGTCAGTCTCGACAGTCATAAGGAAGAACACAACTGGATTTACAATTCTGTAAGTAATGTGCTCTGAGTTGGTCTAGGAAATAAAACACTTGGTTCAGTGTCTTAATGCTGGCCTGAGCTTGGTGGAGAGAAGGAGCCTCAGTGGCAACTGAGGTGACAATGCTTAGGAGCACTCCTCATGGACCACAGCACCAAAGTAACCAAGGATGGTACCACACTGGCATCTCCTAACCTAGATGCCACCTACTTCTAAGCCATAGCTCAGAAGGTGACCCTACATAGCTTGAGACATTAGTTAACACACAAAATTGCAACTCTGAGAATAAACAAAAAATGAACTTTATGAGTAAGAGCTAGTTAACAATGAAAATGATAGTTGAACTATGAGTAAGAAATAGTTAAACTATAATTTTAGAACTAGAATATTTCTTACATTTTACTCTACGAGCAACTTTATAGTCACTCATTATCTGTGATTTAAGTTACCTCACACACGCACAGGTTGAGAATACATTATTCAACCATTTGTACACCACATCCATATCTTAACTTATTCCAGGTGAATGTTTGTGAAAGCAAGGTCCTGCTGATATGCCTCTGGCATTTTAGGTAGCCTAAGCACAATATCAAGCAGTCAAATTATACACTGAACATTTTTAAGTGCCTTCAAGCTATTTTTCAATTTTTCTTTCTCACATTTTTAAAAAAATAAAGATATTACCTAAACTTGAACTGTGCTACAGATTCTGTTATTTGATTTCTGGTTATATTTATATCGAGTACTTGTCCCAGGCTTGATTTTGACCCAGGCAACCTACTGACACAAACATGTTTAAATTCTGATACAGCCAGGTATCAGTCTCTCAGAATTCAGTAAGAGACATGACTGAAAAAAAGCAACAGCTATCTGCTGCCTCCTGGCTGAGTAGTACTTGCTGGCATGGAAGTTGGTTCACTTCCAATCAAAGCCAGAGGGCATCTGACCAAGAGTTTTTCCCCTTCACCACACTCCAGAAGCTAGAGGGCTGGACTCAAGCCCCAGATTGCAAATTTAACCATAGGCTGCTGCAGCCCAGAAGAGAGTGAAACAGCAACACTGAAGCTGGGTTCCAGCTCTGTCTCAAAAATGGACAAGCTAGCAATTAGGAGCAATTTCTTAATCTACCTGTCAGTCCTCTATTCAGTTATAAAAGTTGGCTCTTCCCTGACCACACTCATCTACAAAAGCATCAGGATCAGAACTAACACAGCACAACAGCCTACACTGACCCTTATTTTGACACTTATTTAGTTGTCATTTGCCACACAGGTACTACAATTAGGTTCAGAACAAGGGCTAGCCTACTCTTTGGATTTAAGGGAACCCGGTCTCTGTAAAGACAAAAGGCATTTAAGCAGTAGTATACAGGGTAGGCCCACAGAAGAAAAAGCAGTTCAAGTTTCCAAATCCAAATCTCAGCACCATAAAGAAGGTGGGGAAAGAAATAAAGAGAAGAGATTAATGACCTCAGTACTAATTAAAGGAAAATTAAAAAATAGAATCATGTATCTCCCACAGCTTCTAGATAAACCATGTAGTTTCTCTAGTTGTATGTAATACCGCTAGAGAACTATGATTTTAGGGACTGTTATTAGAATGCTATTTATAGTACCAGATTTTAAACATACAAATCAATACATAATTTTTAAAGTTGAACTTTTTGAAGCACTGTGAAAAATTAATGTTAAAATTAATTTAAATTTACATAATGGAAAGAATACCAAAATCATACTTGATAATATTTGAGGGATTTAATAAAAATCAGTATTTTAAAAACTATTGATAAGAGCTGTTTTCAAAGAAACAGGTTACAATTTTTAAGGCAATTTTTATGTCTTTACTTATGTACTCATGTAAAGATATACAACTTCTTCTGAATTGAAGCATTATATGTTCAAATAAACAGGACAAATCTGTATATAAACATGAAGACAAACACAGGGAGACTTCATAATCACAGCAGAATACTTTAAAGGCTATTAGCACTTTATTAATGCTATGCTTTAAACAAGTTCACACTTGTATAGTATCAGCAAGATTTTTCTGGTAACATAAAACCCACATACAATTATACATAATTTGAGAAGAAAATACAAAACTTGCTCCTCATGGAAACGCATTCCTCTCCAATCATTATTTCTTACAAAACAGCAATTATACAAAATAGGATCAGACTCTTTTTTTGCTTAGCTTACTCTTTATCATACATTAAGTATTGTTTTACCAAACAGATACAAATTGAACCCCGCCTGGAGCAACAGCTTGGGGTGTTTTACATATATGGGTGTAAGTAATTTTCTGCAGCAAATTTAGTATTTGTTTTATACAGACCAAACTCATTGATTTTACATTCTACATGACTCACTGCATCACATCTCACTTGGTGTTTGAAAGAATAAGCAGAATACAGAAGTGTGAACAGCTTTAGTAGTACTGTCATACAAGAGGAAGGCTCTGACTTTTCTATATGGTTTACACTGTAAATCAAATTTGTGCTTCAGGCACATGTCTATGGGTGAGTAAATCTACAAATTACAGTGCAGGGTGTGTAGCAAAAACACGATCAAGTTTTTGAGCAGACAGAACAACAAATGGGACACAACAGGAAGAGTAATGAATACACATTATATACACACTTTACAGATTTAGCAGTAATATAAGGGGCTAGCAAGAAGGTTTAGGGTTGTTTGGTTTTCTATTTACGCATGGAAGTAATTAGGAACAGCAATAAATAAAAAGTTGTTGACTGATATGTCCCTAGATTTTTTATCCACATATAACTGATGATGCTATGAAGAATTCTGCAACACCTGCTACCACTGTCATAGTTAAAGATTAAATTTATTAGAAATAAAAAATTAGAATTTCCATCTACTACATCAGACAAATGTGAATTAAAGCCAAAGTACTCAGACCACTGTTGCAGGAAATTAATTTAATAGGTGGCACATCAACACTGTAGTCTATAAAAAAGGACATGGAATTATTTTTATATTTATTCAAGTAAATATTTTGCATTTCCTTAATGACAGGTATAAGTTTCAATTGTGTTCCTACTCTAAATTTTAGCAGAATCTATGTAAATATGGCATTACTTAAAATTTACCTGTCCCTTTGCTATCAGGTAAGCAACAATCGAAGTATGTCCAAACTGGGCAGCCAAATGAATACAGCTACATCCTTCTCCATCAATTAGCGACGGATCTGCCCCATATTTCATCAGCTGTACAACCATGGATAAGTGACCCTGTCTAAATATAACAAAACACAAAAAAACAAACAACTGAATAACTATATGCAGGAAAACTATTCAAATTTGAATACTGAAATACAACAAGGATGTTTAGCAGTTAATTACACTATCAGAACTCCCACACTTTAACTCATACTTTAAAAACAGCAGCTGTCATGATCTGATTCTCCAACTGAATAAGCAAACTCATTCATATGAGAAATTCTATGCACATAGTGCATTCATCACTTGCAATATGCTTAACTGTACTGCACAGCAAAAAAGACAGCCAACAAAAAAAACAAGTTATAGTTGAAAAATCTAGTCTACTGTGGCTTCTTCCAAATCATGTTTGAAACCTGCTATTTTAAGAGATGTCAAACTGGCTAGATACTCTTACTTTTTGTGGGGTTTAAAAACTGTGGTAAAAAAAAAAATAGTGGAAAAAAAGGAAAACTGAACATCTACATTTCCTCCACACTAAGTTAAAAGCTTATGCATCTTTTTGGCATAATGAGCACAGGCAAATCCTTCTTTTAGACACGGTGCCTAAGTGTCAGTACACAGTTTCTGACATGAGCAAAAGACCTTTTCAATTTTTCAGAAGCAGCTTCAGACAATGCTTCACAGAACAGATCACAGGTATGAATGAACACCAGGAAATTTAGTCAAGATTTTGTGCTATTAACACAGAATCACAGACTGTGATCCGTAACAACAAGTAATATAAAAGCTAAAATCTTTAGTAGGGACTAACAACCAAGTCCTCACCTTTAGCAAACAGATTATTTTGATACATTAAATCTTCTAAAAGCTAATTTTCCAAGTCTCCTTTTGCTATCTACAGTTAAAAATATTAATATGGACACTGTTTCTTTCCCACCTATTTGTAGGTGGTTGTCTGAAGAAGCAGGTACTGCTTGAAGGCTGTCTTCAATCTTTCCAGCCATTTATCATTCTCTGACCATCTCCTACATAAGAAACCTGATTTTAAGTACATCTTTTAAAAAATCCACGTGTACAATAGAACACTGCAAGGACAATGTCACACGAAACCATCCCAAAACCCATCTGCAGAAGTGCCACTGAATTTCAGATGACTTGACAAAAATAAGATCTCAGAAGTAAGAGTAAGGTAAATTGCCTATACTTTACTTATTTTCCCATTGTAGCAATCATCTTCCTCTACATCAAAAAAAACATATGCTGAAAGCTCCTTTAGTTCAAACACACCACATTCACAGTGAGCTCAGTTATCAAAGACTGAATTAATTCCAGTACAAAATATTCCCATAAAATACAGCCATTTCACAAAACTATCAGTACTCCATGTTAAGCAAAGAAACAGAGAGAAAATTTCAGAAGACTTTTTCCTACCTTGTTGCCCAGTGAAGTGGGGTAGAATTTAAATCTCCCCCAAGCTGATCAACAATAGCACCTTTTGATATATAGTATCTAGAATGAAAGAAAGAGTAAACCTTATTGCTTGCTTTGGTTAAATAGAAAGGACACAAGTGAGCATGTCTGATGTAATGCAAAACAGGCAGTTAGAGATCAGAAGACCAGAACCTTTTCTTGCCTTCATATAACCTTCCTTTTTAGAGGTCATGCATATACTTTCAATTTTTTTGCATTTCTGACAAGGGTTGGGAGAGCAAGGATGCCTCCTACTGTGTTTTAAACATCCTGCTATTTCTTAGTTTTATTCTAAGGCAAAACAGATTAATTGCTATATACAGTTGTACTACTACAAAAGAGCTACTACAGAAGTGTTATGGGGCTGTTGCATTAAATACAATTCTGAATTACTGGTAAAAGATTATGGTGCTAGAAGACTATAGTTTTTAGAGAATTTTGGCTAAATAACAAAATTATATACCATTAGACTTGCAGCTCGTATAATCACTGGAATAACCCTGATGAAGTCATTGATTCCAGAGATTACACTTAAGTTTAAGTTACACATTTAGTGAAGGACTAAGAATTTTATATACTTCTCAACTGTTATTAATCAAAGGACAAAAACCATCTGAGTATTTTAAAAATAATTCTGAATGATGGACTAGAAATTATTTTTCCCTCAAGAACATTTATGAAAAGATGAGCTACCTGTAAAAACAAAAGAAGTAACCTATTTTTAACTGCAACAATTCATATTCATAGTCATTTGTTTCCGTGAACTGTTTTCATTGCTGTTTTATCTGGGACACTAAACTGGCAATATTATTTTTCCTTTGCAAAAGGAAATGCATGCTGTAGAAAGAAATTAATGTTTCTAAATACAGGCCTTCCCAGAAGGCTTCTAGTTTTTCATTCACCACTGTCTAACCTTTGAAAAGTACTACCTAGTACTATAGATTTGAAATGTTTGCACATTTCAAATACCTGTGCCTACAAGACTTTTCACTTTGAAAATACCAGTCAGGTATATATGAACGCTGCTCTCCCACCCACACAAGCTGTCCTTCAAATCCTCAGCATTGAATTTCTGGCACCTCAAACTCTGCTAAGAATTTCAAGACATGGCAAGAAGGGCAACAAACAGAACAACCCGAAAAACATTATTCTTAAGTAACTGCCTTAATTTTCTAGAGTGCTTGTTGATTCAGAGAATGAAATTTCAAAAACAGCCCTTTTAGGAACCTTTAGGAACAGATACTGAAAAATGCTGTCACACAAAACACATCTATAGAAAAAGTTCTTTTATACATTTGCTTTAGAGCCGTCAGACACAATGGGGTATTTCAACAGATTTGCCAAAGTAAAAAAAGAGTGTGTAGGACAAACAAGATCTGCTCTGATTGACACAGGACAGTCCACTCCACTGGTCTCCAATGCTAAAAGAACAAAACTTCAACATCTCTCTGCAGAAGTTAAGTTTTTTAATTTCTCCATGAGAAAAACCGAAGATTTTGTCAAAGTCTTGGTCCAATCTAGGTGAAAACACAAAGCACATATATAGTAAAGAAACAGTGAAGTATCAGCTACTAAGTGAGGAGCTATTTAGTTCCCTTTGGGAAGGAGCTCCAAAGGAAATCTTGTCTAGATAAAAAGACAGCACAGAGAAATTCACAGTCAAAGCCTGGATTCATCTCTCTGATGTGACAGCCACTCATGGGGAGGTGAACATTAAACAGATTGTCTTCATTCAAACACTGGTCCTTGCAGAAAAGCAGAATATGTTCAGATTCTACTGACAGCAGAACCGCTTACTGGTTAGTAGGTTTTATTTAGAAGGAAGAACTTGCAGTTTGACAACTGGGAAAAGACAAGGCGACAATCTCCTGCCAGATGGTGCATTGAAGTAACATTTTATGTTTCTTTAAGCGTGTTTTTAGACTTAGTTGAGATTTATCATTGCATTTTGGCTTCAGTACACAAAAATGGTAAGATTTTTCTGCAAAACCAGACGGAGAACTTAATCTCCTTGTCTAAGCAGATCTTGCAGAAGGAAATTTGTGCTAGGTGAGATGATCCGTGAAGAAAGAAAGAACTGGGCAATCCTACTCTCAGTGAGTCATCTAAGCTTCTGCTAGAAGATGCCAGGCATGCAAGTCCTATTTAAGCAAGCTACTTACACTCAAAGCAAGCAGATCTCATAAGAGGTTGCCTCAAGAAGAAAATACTTCCACTGATCTCTACATTAGGATCACTAAGTCTTTGGCAGGCATTTGCAAACTACCTCAGCTTGCATTCAGTGCTTGAGGAATCAAAGTGCATGCAGTCACTTACTAGAAGAAGGAAAAGTAGAAGAGAAATCTTTGTCTGGAGAAAGCTCAACACAGGTGATGGGGAAGTGTAAGAAGTAAGTAACTGTAGAGACCTAAGGCCATTTTTTGCATTTTTACAAAACTGAGTTGAAGAGATACCAATAGATGAGTGTCATGATGAAAACACAACTGTATTGTAGATACTTATCCCTGATTCAACAAAAATATGAAAAGGTTCTGTAGTTTTCCTTATCCATGGGTTTCACCGTTATCTACACAGGATCTCAAGTCTCACAATAGATGGGATGAAGAAATACTAAAAATAAGAGAAGTCTAACTCCAAGCCTGCACTCCCCACAGACAAGCTGCTAAGCTACTTCATTGGAAAGAACTCATAGTCAACACTCACTAAGCCAGACACTGAGATCTGGTATCACGAGAGTAGACAACTTTATCTCTGTAGTACCAAGCTTGATAGCCAACATATTTAATGAAATTATGGGGAAACAGGGAACACTTGGGGAAAGACATGATAAGCTTGAACAAAAAGAAAAACCACTAAATAATTTAATTCTAAGGAAATAAAATTAACTCGTGTCTTGCAAAAAAGAGAGTGAGAAAGCACACAATCAGGTGAGTGATATAAACCGAAATAATCAAGATCCACTAAAGAAAGAGGAACCTGAAAGGCAAGAACTGCATCAAAAGAAGTGAACTTTAGATACAGTTAGACACATCAGTAGTCACATGCACTCTAGTAAACCGCAGGAAGAAAATGCAATGCTGTATGTCACAGTGGGAGAGATACATTAATGGACAAGAGCTTCGACATACTGTCAAGGAAAAAAGGACAAATTAGACACATTAGATTTAAAGACATTCAGTTGTCTTAAAAAAAGAAATCAACACTTTTAAAGACATTAATTTATGTTCAACAAAAGTGTAATACATACTTCACCAGATCTATCCTGTTGTTGATCGCAGCCCAGTGGAGAAGCGTTACGTTTTCTTTGTCTGGTTGTCGTACATCATAACCAGCTTCCACCAACTCTCTACATCGTTCATATATTCCATACCTTGAAGAATAAAACAAGATTTGTCAAAATGCTTACCTTAGATAAAAATGCATTCAGCAAAAACCATACTTTTGGTCACAATACAAAATCTTCAATAGAAGAGAAATGAAGAAGAAACTTTACTTTCCTTTTCTATATGATAACAAATCTCCTGCAACATGAAGTTTCCACTGGCAAAAGTTACATTAATCAAATCACAATACTGCAGAAAACTTCTGTCCACAGAAAACTGTACTGCAGAGCAAGCCAAAATATCTACCAGTAGCATACTAAATTTAAGTAACTGTTCACTTCCCAGGGACTCCACTACATTTGTTTCTCCCACTTCTGTTCTCCTTCCTTTCCAGCTTTTGAAGACCAAAAAAACCTTAGTCAGCTGATTTGACAGTATCTTCCTAAAATGCAGGAGAAGATAAGATCATCAAGCCAGCTACAAACACTAGCAGCTCAAATATTTCCCATTCTTCTTCTCAAGACAACAAATAGCAATCTTCCTGATACAAGTTAGTATCATTTTCTTTTTTAGGCCACTTCAAAATTCTGTACATTAATGCAAAATCTCTTCTTTTATTAAAGAGAGCTATTAAATGTGATGTACTGCCATTTGAAAAAAAATTCTGCACATATTTGAAAGTTGAAGCAAATCAGGAAGCATAAACATCACTTAGGCATTTAATGCAGGAGTAACTCCAACATTAAATAACGTTTGCCTTGATGCTTACACTGTTTTGCCACCTATTTTTAGTGTCAAAAAAAACAATGCAGAAAAGCAAGTAGAGATTACATTTTGAAAATCTGTACGTCCCACAGGGATTTCTCAAGTCTCAAGGAGGAGAATGTGGGAATGCCTTGCAATCAAGGTCAATGCCTTGTGACATCTGACTTCTGCTAAAACAGAATTTTAACAGCCTCTCAAAGTTGGGATTTAACTAAGTTTTTCATATGCTGCTCCTAAGTTCTACAGAAGAGACAGCCTTAGAAAAGGCTCTTCTGCTCCACTCAATCAGCTTGCGTAACTGATGCAGAGACCTTCTTCCTAGGGTAGTTATCATTCTTACTTTTTCTTTCATGTATTTGAATGAAACCTCAAGCTGGATGAATGCTCAAATGACTCAAACCAACAAAACTCAGGAATGCTTTCTAAGCCTATCACAGATTTGAAGCACAAAAAATAGTTGGACACTATTAAAAAGTACTAGACATAACAGCCTACTTAGATCATGTTGTTTTCAATTTCTTAGGAAAGCTGCACAAGAAATTATTCAAAATGCTGGGAATTGTCATGCTAATTATCTTTTCAAACATTACAAGAGATCAGAACAAAGACTATTGCATGCAGTACATACCAAATGGCAACACACTTGTAAAATATGGTCCTTCAGACCGAATAAAAAAGCAGCAGTCATGAATAATTTTGACAACAAAGCTTTTTTTTTAATCCATTGGGGGAGGTGGAAGGATGTTTGGGTTACAATGACCTAAAAATATGCAACCAGCTAGACAAGATACACATGCTCAGACAAACATAACTGCTAGGAAACTGGTAAGGCTCTAAGTCAACCCAGTCTTGAGGCACACTTGATCTACCAAGTCCTAGTTTAGATCAGTAGTGTGGCCTGATGAGTGCTTGTACAAATGGCTTAACACACACATACCATTCCTGACTTCTTGTCTCAGCTGGAAGGGCCACCGAAACAGGTTAGGACTACAAAAGGCAGGTTAGCCAAGAACAAGAGTCAAGAGACAGTAAGAGAGATGGGGGAAAGAAGGACTTCCGAAAGCAGGACAGCAAATTCTGATTTTCCTACAGTACAGTATCACACTGCCAGATTACAGTGTCTGAAGGCAGCCTGGAAACTGATTCATACAGGGCGGCAGTGCAACCATTTGTTGACAAGCTGTTCTACTCCAGTCAGCTGCTATGACACTCCTTCCTCCTGGAGACAGCCTGCTGTCTTTACTTAAACTACAAACTGAAACTACAATGTAAGAAATTATTGACCTAAGCCCTACTATTAGGTTTAACAGCCACCAGCTAAAAGAAAATGTATTGCCTAAGGCTGAGTTTAGCTGACTCTCCTGCTTAGGTAAGCAGTACAAAAGAACAAGTAGGAATTTCTTAAATAAAATATTCTAAGTTATTGGAAAGATACAAAGAACACAAGGATACAACAATATTAACTTCCTATAAAGTGTAAGAGGCAATCATGTAAAGCTTTCATGCAATAGATTAGGATTTTCCTTACATGTATTTGTTTTAGGTGGGATCACTCTTCTTCAGAGTGGTTCCTATGAGGCTATGTTTAGTATTTGTGAGCAAAACAGTGTTGATTAACACACCAATATTTTAGCTGTTGCTGAGCAGTGCTTACACAGGGTCAAGGCCTTTGCTGTTCCTCATGCTGCCCTGCTGGAGAGCAGGTGGGGGTGCACAAGAAGTTGGGAAGGGACACAGCAGGGACAGCCGACCTCAACTGACCAAAGAGAGATCCAATATTGCATAGCATTGTGCTCAGCAATAAAAGCTGAGAGACAAAAGAGGGACATCTGGAGTGAAGGCGCTTGTCTTCCCAAGTAACCATTACACAGACATGGCTGAACACTCACCTGCCCATGGGAAGAAGTGAATGAATTCCTTGTTTTGCTTTGCTTGTGTGTGCAGCTTTTGCTTTATCTATTAAACTTTGTCTACCTTTACCCTTTTGGTCAATTTCTCCATCCCACCAGAGGGAAGCAAGTGAGCAGCTGTGTGGGGCGCAGCTGCCCAGCAGTTAAACCACCGCATCACTATTGGCCAGCTATGGCAAACTGCACATACGCTTTAAGATGAGCATCCTACCAATTTAACTACACAACACAAAACGAACCTCCTGAAAGTAACCTTTGATTCCTACCCAAGTTTTTGTTAGACCATGCTGCCAAGATAGGTATAAGCAAGAAGCACTATGACAGTCTTGGGGGAAGGGGGCAGAGGGGTGATTATTCTTAGGGTTTTTTTGTGGGGAGAGGGTTGGAGGGGTTATTTGTTGGGTTATTTTATTAAAAGCAAAACTACAGTCTTACAGAAAATGTGATGCTATTTTCTGAAGAACTTGGCTTAAGAGGTATGAAAACAAAGGAAATCTGTCAGAAGTGATCCTGAAGCCTGTTGAGGCAGAATGCTGTTGCCAGTGCCCTGGCAGAAGTTCCCACAGAATGCTCCAATTACGCTCCACTGATGTTTACAAGCACCTTCTTCTAGAATTCACTGGAATGCTGCGGTGAGGCACTGGGCAAAGACTGCTGGCATGGCTTCAGGTACAAGAAGGAATAGTAGGAATGGATTCCTTCTTTGGGCTTAGCATCATAGACTTCCCATTCGTCCCACTAGAAGGCAAACTGCAAGTCACAGTACATGGTACTACTTGGACAGAAAACAGAATACAAAATTCTGCAATACATCAGAACAGCCTTCACAGCAAAACTCTTTCCAAAAGTGATACTGAGTATGAGATATACAGCAATTTTTTAATTTAAGTCACCTTCAGTTTGTCTGTTCCTAGCAATTTACTTTTGGTACCCTGAACTCAATCATAACTGTTTACTAAAGATGCAGCACACAAGGTATAATTTTATGAATCTTCAATTTAATAAATTGTCAGAAGAGGACTTCAGGATCTTGACAGACAAAATCTGCCTGGCAAAAAAAAGTTAGGAATTTACAACAATTTACTCCTCTTCCTGGAAACAGCAGGCTCTCTACAATTAAACAGAACACTGAATCTGCTGCAGTTATGGTTTCTTGAGCTCTGTTGCACAAGTGCAGCATTCTTCTCTCACATACAACCTACAGTCTTCTGCCATCAATTTGCTGCAGCTGACTTCACCTTGCCTTCTCCAAAGGTTCATGATGTGCTGTTAGGTTAGAAAATGACAAAGTCACCTATTTCAGACACTCAGCGTAATCATGCTTGTAATGTTGTTATAAAGGGCTCTATGCCCTTCAAGAGTAATGAAGAGAGATTCAAATCCTCACAGAAGACTGATATATTAATCTAACAAATATTCAGCAACTGAGTGAATTCTAGAGGGTGATGCTGCAAACATCAATATGGAGCATAATTAAAGCATATTATTGAGCTTGTCTTGTTCTGAAAGAAATGGGATTAGTCCAGGGCAAAAATATCATTGTGCAAACTCATTTTGCTATCACAGTCTCTAAGCCATTTCAGTAACTAACCTGTAACATTTTATCTGTCATCACAGGTTAAAGATATTCTGACCTTAATACTTTGAAAAACAGTACCCTACTGCCTTCTGCATTTTAAATATGTAATTCATTTTCTATTCTTTTGCCTACAAACACACAGACTCTTGAAAATAGACACTGCCAGCTTTGCAGCACGATTAACATTAAATTTGGCCACAATAATAGGAAAGAATCTCTCTACAGTGAGCACATCACCATGCCAACAAAGAGTAGGTAAACCAGGAGCTCACTCCCTCATCTTGCTATCATTGTAACTCAAATCAAAGCTGCTTTAACTGAAAATGCAATTAACAGAAAAACTATCTTTTTTCTCTTTTCAAATCTCATTCCCATGAATAATGATGGTAAATACTAACAAAGCCTTTAACACATTCTCAAGGTTTTTGTGTTAACAGCAAGACAGTTTTGTTTTCAACAGAAAAGGTTTAACTCAAGAGCTGCTTAATGGACCATTAACAGCAGCGTTGAAAGACAAAAGAAATTCAGCTCTTAAATACTGTTCCAAAACCCTAAACTGTCTAGACAGTTGTGGCCATATTCCTAATGCGCTTTAAAAAGTCCCACCCTTCCACACAAACGTCAGGTACATTTCACTTTCAGCAATATCATCAACCCCATGGGCACAAATAACTAGGAATAATGGATGTGTACCTGTGTCACGGTCTGTCCACTCTCTCTCCTGTGAGTAGCTGAAAAGAGCCAGAAGTAACTGTTCCTCTGGCCAACCCCTACCAATTCTATTTATTTAATATATACCTTTCTTTTTATCAATTGCCCTATGATTGATGAGAAATAGTCATGAAAAAACCATGACTCCAACAATTCTTTTCCTTGGCGAGATTCAACATAATTCATATTTTATGCTGCACTATTTCACAATGCACAGAATTTCATTTTGAATGATCTCACTGAATAAAACTTAACAGAAAAGTTAATCTCGTGATAATGAAATCATAACACTTGAGTACAAGGAATCAATCTTCCAGATGTCACAAAAGCACTTATTAATATCATTAATGTTTAATACCCATGTTCATAATGGTCATTTAACTTACTTTCAACAAAGCTGGAATTTGATCAAACTCCCTACAAGCCAAAAGTGTCTATTCACTCTCAACAGAACTGCAGAACACAATGCGAGGACTAAAGTGTCTCAGATTTTGTTCTCCTAGTGACAGCCCACCACATGCTGCTCTACCTGTGAACTTTAGCTACTTCTCAGTTTCTCAGTTTAAAAGATTTGAAACAAAACGAAGGCAGCAACTTTGTCACATTAACACAGGACACTTCCCAGGACATCATATTAAAAGTTATGACTGCTGCCTTGGATGACAGAGGGCTACTGCTGCCAGACAATAGAAATAAATGTACCCAACATACCACCATTAAATTTCACTTTTAAATCACTTACGACAGCTTTGGTTTTAGTTTTTTTTTTTTTAAACAAGACTCCATTCCCTCTCTGGAGCTCCAGTGAGAACTCTGAATATCACAGAGGAACAAAACCAAAGGCAAGCATGGATGATTTTTTTTTACTATTCCTTTGAAAACAGTTTTTCAAATACAGATGAGTGGCAGAAACGGCGGAGACTTTCTATGAACCAAACAATTTTGCTATAACCAAATATAAGACGGCAAAAAATTACACACATATTCTAACATCTGCAACATTCTGAAGGGCCGAGTCAGTGCTACTTTTAAAGCTACCCAGATGCTCCTGGACGTGTTTATAACAAAGTCAGTGAAAACTGTTCTTTGTATGAAGAGGTACTAAAACCAAACACTATGATTTTTACTTCAGCAAAAGTTTCTGCGAAATAAAAACAGAGACTGACTATTTTTGATACAAAGCATGCCAAGGGCCCCAGGTCTTTGGGAGAACTTATGAGGAGCATAACAGGGAAAAAATATAAATACCAACAAACTCTCTTCAATGAGCTGAATCACTGTTTTCTATATGACATCTTAATGTGATTGTAAGAAGTTATTATATTTGTAGCTCATACTGTATGAGCGTGTTAATTCAGTGTCCAAACTACATATTAAGAAGATAAAGCACTGAAACAATTCAATAAGATACGAAGCAACATACAAATATTTATGGAAAAATGTGAGGAGTTTGCAAGGTTGTGTTTTTCCTTTCTGAAAAACAAAACTGAGCACAGTATTTTACTAACACTGTTTTATTTCTGTGTATTCTAGTGTCAATAAAAACATGTCATAATAGATTTCTACATTCCAACAGCATATATGAAATATAGGTGAGTTTTAAATGTTTTCATCCCATTTTTCTCACCATCATCTTTAAGGTTTAAGGAACTATACACTCAATTTTCATGTATGTTGGAACAATAATGTAACTAATAATTTTTTCCATGAGAAACTGGACTTGGGAAAAAACCCCACCCAAACCAAGAGACTGAAAATCCTTATTTGTGGATACTGAAGTGCTGCTGGCAGAGGGATTTTCCATCTTCTTGCACTAATTCTGTGAGAATTTTCCTTTACTATGCAAGCTATGTAAACAGTAAGATCGGTTTTGTAAATAGCATTCACACCTGCTGTTTTCCACTTATGTTTTTGGTACAGTAACATAATATTTTTAAGTGGGTGTCTAGGACTTAGATCAATCACCCTGGAAGAAGTGTGAACACTGTCCAATCGCTTTATGGAGCTAGAATATAGAAATGATATTGTAAATTAATAAGTAATTCATTCTCTCGCTGGATTGCAGTGCTGCCACATGCTTTGGTCCCTGCTAGCACTACCAACACTTACTATATTTCAGTTATTATATTTTGCTACATCTTGCTTCAACTTACTGAACTGCTTGGGGGAAGCATTCCAGGAGACTGATGAGTGGTCCTTTTTTACAAAAACTTTTTACAAAAACTTTTCTTACTTTAGCACTGAACTAAAAAGTAAGGGAAGTCAGCAGACATTTTAATCTCAGTGAATATTAATTTTAGAGGAAAAAAGGTAGAGGATAAGATCACCTATTTTGTATACATAGATGTGATAAGTTATGCTTCTATAAATGCAAATAGCCACATCATTTTAGTAGAAAAAGTGTATCTTTTCAAGAACACTTAATTAATATATCAGCAGCTTTATTTATTTTACTGCAAGTCTTCTGATACTTGGTAGGTTTATCTTCTACCTTAAATTTCAGACATATTTCCCTTTACAACAGACATTTTTTATGACATGGCCTTCAAAACCTAGTAAATGCTTAAATAAAGATGTGTCCGAGAGTACCCAGCCTCAAGCTATGCTAGGGGAAGTTTAGGCTAGATATTAGAAAAAATTCTTCACAGAAAGAGTGGTTCAGCATTGGAATGGGCTGCCCAGGGAGGTGGTTAAGTCACCAGCCCTGGAGGTGTTTTAAAAAGCCTTGATGAGGCACTCAGTGCCATAGTTTAACTGATAAGGTAATGTTAGGTCACAGGTTGGACTCGATGGTCTCAAAGGCGTTTTCCAACCCAGTTTACTCTGTGATTCTGTGAATTCTCCTTTTAGTCAGGGAAGTGCTGCCTGGATACCACAACTTGATCACATTGACAGTCCCCCTTGTGGGCAATATTAACCATCAGGGCTACGATATGAAACTGCAATCCTTGTGGTGAGATGTCAACTCAGACCAGTTGGTTCTTGTATGAAGAGACTAGAAAAGAACTGTAACAACTCAGCTGAAAGCACAGATCAGCCTGAATCTGAGAGTTAACAGGGACAAACGTACTTTAGGCTTTCAAACACGCAATGAGCATACAAGAATAGAAGTAGGTAACTTGTAAAACCACTTCTGCTGTCAAACACACTTCCATACTTTTGTAAGAAGCAGCTAGTTTGATATCGTGCTAATATTGTCATTTCTAAAAATACCCTAATGTGAGTATTATAGGTTGCAGTGCTACCATTAAAGTATTTAGAGCAACAACACAGAGTCAGACATCTGTTTCAGGAAGCTAAACTCCTTACAACTCAAAACAAAAAGTGAAAGAACGTACATACTTCCTATGCCTAAACTAGGCCTGTGTCACACAGCGCTGAAAAGCTGCTCTCAGTTTGGGCAGGTTTTTTTTAGGAAAAAAATGCAAGAAAAAATTTATCTTGAGAAGAAAAAGGCAAATAGCTCTGCAAGATACATAATGGTTAAAGCATTCAAATTGACAACACAGTAATAAAAATAAAAATCTTACAGAACGTAATCAGCTCATTGAAGTAAAGTGATAGTGGTGATGGTTTCTGAATGGCAAACAGTAGCAAACTAAAAAATAGTGTAATGACAACTCTCCAGAAAGTCTTGTAAATTAGTATCTGCTACAGGACTGTGGAACAAATACAAATTTGTATAATACATCTGCATAAACAGGGCAATTAAATCTGCACTTGGTTTACTCCTACAGTCCTCCTTCAGTACTAAACTCAGTTTCATAGTAGGACTGAGACTGCAGAATCAGAGATAATGAAAGTTAGAGACACATTCTTTCTAACCTATACATTGATCAAACCCTTATGTTGCCTGCTTACCTGTTAATCATCACCTACAGAAAATAAACATCAGCACCATTCTATCTTCCAACAATCTGTCCAGCAACCACCTCTATTTACAGCTCTACCACAATTCCTCCCATATTTTTTTATACAATGATCATAAATTTGTCGTAACAGTAATTTTGTAGAGGTTACTTCTGAAATCTTCCACTATTGGATTGAAAAATACAGTTTACTTTCTACTTTACACAAATGAAACAACCCATTTTACTGTTTCTAACTGATAAAGACACAGACAAATCTAACATTCAAAAATAAACTTACTGTGTGGCTTTGACAATATCCCAAGTGCTGTAATCATCAATGTGGCTTTTCCGTCCAAGGGATTCACTGTATCCATGGTTGTAATGGCTTTGAGGTTTTATTTCCTACAAAAGACAAGACAAAGCTGCTTTTAGAACACCCAAATAAGCAAGTTTCTGAGAAAAAAAAAAGTAATTTTATAAGCAAAACTAAAACCAGTACCCAGTTCAATGTACTATAAAGCTACCTAAATGTAACAGGGGTACCTTTCTACATTTTGGAAAGCAGGCCACCATATTCCCCAGTATAGTTTTCAAACACTTCACAGAAAACATGATTTGCAATCACAGGGTTTTGCCAAATCCTACACTTTTTTCCTACTTGTGTTTTTACAGAATGCTAACAAAAACTAAGAACAAATTTCTTTGGTTAGTATTGGGTTTGGGTTTTTATTTTCTGCTTTGCTTTACTTTGCTTTTACAAATGCAACATAACATAGCCAGAAAAGCTATTTGCCATAAAGTGATGAAGTCTCACTCTGTTACCACGAATTAATGTTGCATTTCAAACAGCAGAGGTTATCTGTGTATGTTTAAGCTGTGGGTCTCAAAAGTAAATGGCATGACCACGACATGTTCTTTGACAGATACAGTTCCCTGACTTAATTCTGTTGATGAAGGGCAACACTTCCAGGCTGAGTGCTTCCCTTGGTGCAATCTGTATTCAAACACTGTATTAACAGATCACTAGGGCAGCAACACACCACTTTTCTTTACAAACACACGAAAGCTCACCAAGCTGAAATTGAACAATTAATTTTATACATCTTCTGGACAATTTTCTATGTGTTGCAGATACTACAGCTGATTGCCTCTGTGCACCAGCCACGCAATTCAGCATAGCTACATAAAACTATGAAAACTGCTTTATGGGTGAAAAAGTAAAAAAAAATGGAGCAAGCTCTCTGCAAGTTCTAAAAACGTATTTCAGTTGAGTTCATTAAAATGTATTGTTTACTTTCAGACAGTTTTCCCCAACATATACTTCCACGAGAAGAATTTTTATCTTTAATCTAAACCTGGAAAAACTTTTAAAAACCTTATGAAAGGTGTTCAATTAAACAGTTCCAACTTTCACTTAGTTACTGAAATGAGCGACAAACTTGTTCATTATCATACTAGACAGATTTTTAATTTTTGTTTTTTAATAAAGAGAAATGAGTCAAGACAATGATTGTGTAGTGCACCTAACCTTAACAAGGATTCGCAGTCACAAAGCTCCACTATTACCTCTCCCTAGAGGCATATGTTGCCCTGCTAGCTTCACTAACTAAGAGATGTATTAGGGTTAGGGAGAGTCCCTACTGCCAGCGTGAGCAGGCCTTCCCATTTCTCACGTCCTCTCAGATGGGCAGTAATTTCTGCAAAAGGAGTTGTTGGGCACAATGAGAAATAACTTCTTACTGTGCCCAGTTGGGGTTAGTGAGTCAAAGTGGTTTTTTGCTTCCTGGGACATTAACCAGCTCTCCATTGAATGGATGGGAGTTTAAGTGAACTGCCCTCTAACCCTCAGATGTTATGCAACTTGGCTATTATTTCAAGGTAAGTATTTCTACTCTAAAATTATTACATACATTATCCATATCTTTAAAGAGGCTAAAAAAAAAAAAGATTAAAGTCTGAAACCCATATTATAAGTATTTCCAGATTTCAACATGCTGAAGTACCACTAAGGCAGAAGTCTAAAAACTCTGGAAATCAGTTATAACTTCAGAGTAAACTATCAAGAAATTGGTCTAGTTGCAAATCTGAAAACTCTCAGTATTTATTTAAAAATCTAATAACTTCAATTGAGCATGTTTGTATTCACTACATACAATATACCTATTTCAGACAGGAAGAAAAAAATCCAAGTAAGAATTTCTAATGCATTGAGTACATTTTGTTGCACTAAATTAATATAGTAATTTATATAGTTAGAAAAATTATGAAAATTTATACACTAAAAGAAAAAACTTTCAAGAAATTGAAGCATTTAGAGCTTTAGAACCAGAACACAGTTAACACTGATGACTAGTGCAGCAAGTCTTCATTTTCAAAACAGACTTACGCATGACTTTTCTTCAGAAAAACAAATTTTTCCATTTCACACAGTACCTAAGTGATCAACAGATTATATCTTTTTTGACCACAATGTTACTCTGCAGCATTTAATTTTTCTTTCCAAGCCTGAAAAATTACCTAGATGAACCAATTAAGCATTGCCAGCCCAGCAGGAAGGTTGCTCTGCTGCCATCTCTACAGGAGAGACAACCTAAAAATGTAACAGGGCATCTGCTGTCATCCAAATCATATGTTACAAACAATCCTCTTACAATTCAGAGACATAGCTTCGCTTTATATCTGAAGAAGGCAACAATTTAACCAAACCTTTTTTTCCTCAGCTACTAGATAAGCCAGAGTATTATCTGGAGTAAAAGATGCTGGGAAAGATACCAGAGATCATTACAATTTAAAAGAGAAAGTAAAATGTAAGAGAAGGCTATAATCATTATTTTGTCCCACAATTTTTTTCTTTTCCATCATATTAGGAAAAAAGCTGGATTTATACTATCTCTGTTACCCCATTATTACACCACACATCTGCAGCAGGATTTTACATATCAACTTATAATGCTCAGACCCTGAAAAGCTAAAAGGATAAGTAGGCAGAGACCTGAACAAAAAAATATTCACTGTCCTGGAGCATCTTGATGTGGAGACATTAGTTTGATGTATTTTCGAGCCTCCCACAGCTACTGGGTGCAGAAGAAGTCCTAATCTAACAATTACTAAAAGCAAACTGAGAAACTCTGGCTGTTTTTCAGTCATATTAGTGTACCAGAGATCACTATTTTTACTAACCTGCATTTTCCTGACCACTTCAAGCAAGCAAACCTGGTTTCTGTTCCCTTGAGCCTACACTAGCCACCCAAGAGAGCATTCTCAAGCAGTGTACATTTATGTCAGCCTAGAGTGATCATGAAATCACAGCCTTATGATACTAATGTTTTCACAAAAAAGTTTAAGGGAACACACCAAAACTTTAGGTATTAACCAATAAGCATGTAAATTTTTAAAGTGAGAGGTGGTATTAACTAATGCTATACTAGTTTTCTAATGACTTAAAGCTAATGACAGTATCTTTAACTTTAAAATATATATATTCCTTTTGTACTGATAGCATCTCCGAACTACTCTTTTTAACAGAATTTGAAAGTTTCCGTATACATTAATGCAAAATAGCTGAAGTCAAAAAACATTTGAGGTGATTGCAGGTGATGCATGACACATGAGTAAGCAAAAAACAGTTCTCCCTTTTTCCCCCCAGTACATACATGAGCAGCTACAGTCCATTTGTTTAATATAAAGACTCACAACAAACATAAACTTAAAGTGAACCCTATGTTTTATAATTTATTGAGAGTTGAGTTCATATTTTACATTTAGGAATAGCTGAAACAATTATTAAAATCCTCGAAGTTTTATAAGCATCATAGCCTCCAAAATCATACCATGGAGTCTTCTATACCACAGCGTAAACTGTGGAAAAAAGGATGACTTTAGATGTCCCTGAAAAAAATATGCAGACACTGCTCATTTTTAACAGTAAATCACAGGAAAGCATATAAAATCTGAATTCTCAGCCAATACAGTCAATTCTCTAGTCAATTCTCTGCAGCCCAGACACAGATTCCCAATCTTAGACTCAAAGTTTATCATTCATTATTATCTGTGCAACTTGACAGTTGCATGCTGGCTGCTACAGGAGCCATTCTACTGGAGATAACTCTTACCCAGAATTATGAGTGCCTAGTTTATAACTGTAATCTGCAGGGTAACTTCTGGGTTCCTAAGTCAAAAAGCTATCAGGAAACAGGAGAAAAAGAAACCTGGATTTTGTGAATCACAGCCATACTTGATTCACCTGGTGATAGGTGATCTGGACCAAGTCAGTGCAAATAATGCTGTTACACACTATGCTTGGCTGACAAGGCAAAAATAAAAGGAGCAAGGTAGCAGCTAGGAACTGAAAATAATTGCTTTCAGGGCTCTGAAATTCCTGTGCAGGGCTAGGGCACCAGAATATAATGCAGAAGAGTAGTTTCTCCTAATTATTCTAGAAAGAAATAATCAAAGACTAACATTAAGAGAATGCAACATAGGTTTACACCACCAACTGGGCAAGCTACAAATAACAGGAAAACAACTGATAGCCTGAAGTAGGAGCCTTTAGAAGACCTGCAATGAATGAATGCAAACCAGCTACCTGCTCAAGGTGGCACATTTCCCATTTCTAAACGTTTTGCATAGTAATTTAAAAGACTGCCATTTAAAAACTTGGCGATATAAAACACAGCCTCTTTTTATATGCATTGCTACCACAGACAAGGGTTTCAGCACAGGCACAACCATCAGATGCTGCCGTAACACACCCAGGCACGTCTCTAAGTGGACAGCAGGCTGCCTGAACAAAGCTGCCTGTGCCCAGGCATCACACAGCCTGCTCAGCCCCAGCAGGACCAACTGCAGTGGTTGCATCAGGGGCAATTTGCCCAGCGTGGGTCATTCTGCACCAGCAGCTAAGCTAGGAAGAAAACACACTTACGACATTTACATAGTATCTCTTTTCAGAGTTAACAAAAAATAGTAACACACAAAATAGCGATTACTTCCCCCAACTTGCTGGACAGAAGAGAAAGCTCAACTTTTAAATCCTACCATGATCTAGATTACCTGACTCCCACTATTAAAGGAACAGAAATAAGCATTAAAAAGTGAAAAATAATGAGTTTAGGCTTTTAAGTTCCCACCTAAAAGAATGAACCTCCTCTAAATTCATACGCCCTCACACAAATTTTAGGAACATACTTTAAATTCTTGAAACCAAGAATTGAAACCACTATGACTTTTATAAACATATGATATGACAGATTGATAATAAAGTAGCAACATAACATTTTGAGCCTAGAGTATAAACTGCATTCACAAATGGCTTCAACAACATTTCCCAAGTGTTAAAATATTTTCCCATTTTGATGAAAATATTTATTCCAGGAAAATTCAATTTTTTGATGATGATCCACTGTTAAAAAACCCTAACAGCCAATTAAAAGATGAAAACCTAATTGAAACCCAAGTGCGTTTGTTTTTCGCTATTTTGATCTTTAGTGACAATGGCTCTTCCCCCAGCTGAGAGTCAAGAAAACTATTAAGAAGGTAGTAGAGCAGAGGCTGATGTCACTGATATAAAATAAGTAAGTTGCAAACACGAGTCTCTAGTTATTTCATTCTGTTTCAAGCAGGCATTTCCATGCAGGACTTGAGCCAAAGTTGTTACCTTTGCTAAAAGAGAAAGGTCATTCCTCTGCCCACTCTTCTCCCACTGCTCCTGGTTCCACGCTCCTGCTCCCTAACTCAAGCCAGCTTTGGTATTTGGAGCTATGGTCATACCATGCCCACTCTACTCATTACAGGAAAGGGGCAGGGGGGATCAACAAGAAACAGAAAAACTCAATTTTTTAGTAGGACAGTGAGGTGAATCTGTTTCTCCTGTGAAAACACAGGCTCCAGAGCCACTGACAGAGGGAAAGCAAGTCAACAGAAGGTAGCGGGAACATTTCCACAGCTGCTAATTGCTAATTTGACTAAGTAATCATGAAACAACACACTACAGCTTTTAAATATCCAAGAAGTTGGGCTGACAGGTTGAAGAAAATTATTCTGCTTAGAAATTGCTATAGTTGGCTGGCTTAGAAGGTTGCAAGAGAGACAAGTTTTGTTTATCTGTAAGAATCAAACTTGGTTCCCCCATTCCTACCAAGGATCACTACTTCTAGATGAGCTTCCCACTTCAGTGACTATCCTTTGACAAGGCCCTAATCACTCATATGCATCTGTGACTATTTTGTCATCACTCATTAGTCACAAAATGTGCAGACTGCTTGCACAGATGCACAAGTAATGCAGTGTAGGAAAAAAAACCCACAAAAACCACAAAAGAGAATAATGCTTTAAAAACAAAAACCAAAAAATGGCATGTTTTGGTAAAAAAAGAAACAACACAGAGAAAAAAAGGGAACCTCCTCTGGAAAAAAGAACCAGTAAGATGGGGAAAGAGAAGATAATGCAAAATATGAAATATAACTCCAAAGGAAAAATCATGAAGTGCAGGGGAAAGGAGGGGGGGAAAGTGTTTATTCTTGGAAGCTGTGCTAATACCAGCACTCCCAATCAGTCCTCCTCATAACCAAAAGCACAAGTAAAGTTATGCTCATTTCCTCTCAATACTCAAAGCTTTCAATCTTTTCCACTAAAAAAGCCTAAATGAAACAAGCTTCAGGATTCTGAGAATCGTATTTACAGAAAAAAATAAGAAGTTATGCACGAAAGAATAAGATGACCAAGACTGAATTATTCTGAGATAGCAATTTCGTAATTCACAATCATACATAGCAGGAGGATATGAATAGGTCAATATGTCTGCTTGGGCGTAAGGAAGGGAGGAAAGAACTGCTGCTTACAGCTGCCACACATGGCTCTGGTAGGCATTAACAGATGGCTAGGACTGCTTTCCCTTTAACGTTATGCAATGTTGCTGCAAGGAAGTGATACCATGATCGAAATCAGACAGTCAAATTCTGAATGGTGACCAAGATAATTGAGACTTAAAGAGAAAACAGAGAAAATACTAACCAGTTTTAAAAAAACCCTTAGAAATAAAAACATTACTTTCCATAAAATTGCATACCATTGCCTCCATTTCTTAACAGAAACAAAATAATTTCTTTTTTAATTGATGACTACACTATTTTCATATCTGGCTGCAGTCAGAGAATCGTAATAAAACTGGAAGTTACTGCAACTATTTCAGGGAAGCTAAATAATAATCCTCATGTATGTGTGTTACATTTAGCAGTGACTACTGGAGGTAAGTGTTAAAGAATTCCTTCTCCCATATTTGGCTGTTCAATTTCCCTGTTTTTCATTTACAACATAGTGCTTTTTAGTTTGCTCTCCCAGTTTTCCTCCTACTTTTAAAAAGGTGCAAGAATCTATACAGACAAATTTTTATATGGATATTTGCATATTATAAACACCCACATTCATTTATATACACAAAGACCAGTCACTCATGAACTAACATTAACAGAAAAATGCTCACAAAATAAATACAAGCAAATCAATCAAACAAAAACAACAGTAACAACAAAGAGATACCGGTGCTACCTTAACATTTTTAATGAAAGATCCTCTTCTAAAGTTTATGGTAACTTTCCTTCCCCTACCCTTTCAACTAATTCTGCAACACAAAGTCACAGGAACAGAGGCTAAAATGTCTTAGCTTTAGAGAGAATCACAATTAATTCTTTACAGGCATAAGAAGAGTAGCTTTTTCTTCTCTAGAAACCAGTTTCTCCCAACATTTACTGCTGCAACAGCTAATCTAACTAACTATTGACTGTTATCAAGTGGGAACAGTCTGATCCTTCTCATACTCACACAAAGACCCAGCCCAGAAAGTTAAGAATTCTCTGTGGCTATGTAGGTTCATAACTTTGAGGAGCCAGAGTCTTCAGCAGCTACGAGCTGTTAGATAGTCTGGATCAGAATGATCTATATACACCGCAAGTTTAGCTAACCTGTGCTAGAAAATTTCCACCTAAACCAGACTACATTCTTCATAGAAAAAAAAGCATGCCTTACCACTTTTTTTATTAACTGATCAAATTATGCATTTAAAAAAAAATGTTCAGTGTCTGGCTTGCAAAAATATACTATCAGACTCGCCTCACTTCGATCCTTAACCATTAACACTAGGATTCTCCCTGCCCTATTATAGCATTAAATTACACAAAATGAGTATGACATGACAAAATAAACTTCCATTCAGTGGTATTTCTGTTACTGTTTTTCATTACTTTTTACATTTTACTGCATTTTGTGAAGTCTGTTTGGTTTACCTCCTACAATTTTGGTCTCTTCGCACAGTTTCTTGACACACTAAAAGAAAACATACATTTATGAAAATCCCTAGAGAAGCTAATTACAGAATACATAAACAATGGAAATAAATCTGTACCTAATACTTAATCTTCTCCTTAATCAATCTGTAGTTTAAGTTGACAATGCTTTCTTTAAAAAGTGGTGAAATAGATTGAGAAAAGCCTCACCTCAAACACCATAAAGTGGTCCTTTTGCTGCTACAGATTTCCACCCACAAGCAAGTCAGGCATCACACAGAGAGCATAATCCTGCATACTCTCCACCACAGATCTAATTTTTTTACATAACGAGTTAGAGATGCTCAACTAGAGCCCTTAATCCAACCACTCTATGCAGAGGTCAGAGCTCATGTGATTTAAAGGACAGCTGATAATGAGGAAGTTTTGTTTCTCCAAAACATGCACCCGCAACCAGTCAATTGCTTTCTAGTCTAGTCATTTCCTTGAAGATGCTCCTAAATTGAACAGTGTTATACTTCAGGAAGCCATAGCATCACAAATAGGCTTTTCAAGAGGCTTTGTATTTGCACACACAGCATCAAAAGCAAGTGCTATTTAAAAGAGCTGTATTTACTAGCATGTGTAAAGGTTAAAAAAATTAAAAGCTTAGAATGTTATGGTGTAAAGCTCACTATAAAGCTTTTGTTTAGTCAGCAACTTACATTAGCATGCACATTTATCTTTTTGGCTTTCTTTTCACAGAGTGCTGCATTGTATTCTCAGCCAAAAATCTAAGGATTTTGGCAAAAATGAACCTATTCTTTTTCCAAGTGATTTACACAGGTCTAGGTCTCACAATACATAAGCTTACAGAGCCATTAACAAAAAAAAAAACCCTGAAAGACCTAGCATTAAGAGTCAGTTATGCGATTAACATAAAACCATTTACGTATCTCACTCTTTTAAAGTGCTAAACTTCAAAAATGCACCCAAGTATGTATCTAGCTCAACTCTGATATTCAGTCACTTGGAGAAAAAGCAGTCCTCTTTTCAAAATTCACAGAAAAGTGTATTCTTAAACATCTTTTTCAAAGGTAAATGTTTTTTTCATTCATCAAGAATTAGAGCACATGACACAACAAGCAGTCAGCCTAGCTACTGATGCTCTTTTCTCCTTGGCAGATACAGAAAAAAAGTTAGTACAAGCTGTGCTCAATCCTTACAAGAAATTTCAATTCGCCATTCCCATCTCAATCTTGTAGTACCCAATGGAACAATACATCAACAGCCAGTGGAGCAAACTCCCATTCCCACTCACGATAAACACAGACTGGTTAACCCACCACAAGTGGGTGCATGAAAGGTGCTTCTAGTCATGCTAATAGTCAATCTTCTGCAGGAAGTGAGATAGCTCAGTGAATCCATGGTCTAACACTTAAAAACACTCCCATTCTCTCCTACTCCTCACTTTCCAAACCACGACTGCCAGCTCACTGTCTACCTTCTGTCAGTGCACTTGATCCTTCCATGAGTAGGCTTAGTGACCTGGCAGAAAGTTATTCAGAGTGGATTTTCTACTGATTTACTTCCCTGAACTGGCTCATCCTGGGACCAGACAAGCACCACTGGCATATGAGTGCAGCTGGAAGCATCTAAATCACAATCAGCTTAAGGCAAGCTACAAGTGACCTGCCATCAGGCAGATACCACACTCCTGGTCCTGGCTGCACCTTCTCCGTTACCTCTTACTCATTCTCACAACAGCACAGTAATGGTGTCAGATCAGGTCAGACTCACCACGCAAGTACCACTCCAAGTCACCCACTGGCCACACACCTGCAAGAGCTCACCCCAAGAAGGGTGAGGAGCTGTGTCTGGGTTCCACCATAGCTTGAGACCAGCTTAAACTCAATTGTAAAAATCACATCCATCAGAGCCAGCAATACAAGTGCTCTCAGAGCCCACTCGGATGTCCTCCTTCTCTTCCTACGGTGCTCCCTCCTTCTTGAGTCATCTTCTCCTGATCTTCAGCAGCTTTCCAAGCTCTGACCACAGCATTCTCACTACCCTCCATTTTTGGTACCTCCTCCCTTATAGAGAGAATCAAGAAAACACTTCTATATACCTCAGGGCATCCTGCAAGAGTAGGACGAAATTACTAGATTTCAAAATTGCACAAGACAAATTGTAGTCTAATGTTACACCACGTACTGGGCATGACAGGCCCAAGGCTTCAATTCAGACAGACTCCCTTTGACTTCAGAAAAAGCTTTCTACTTTACACCACAGTCTCATTTGTAATATATCCCAGCGTTTCTCTCAACTACAAGGATACCATGAAAGTCAAATCTTTATCTCATACTTTCTTTGAAAAGCCACAGAGGACAGTGTGCATGCTGAAATATCAATTACTGAGGCTGCTCCTATCTAAACATGTCAGTACCAATGGCAATATTGTTCAGTTTTCAAACAAACAGCAAACAAACATTTTCCTCCTTAATTCTGTAAACTTTCTTCCACATTCATAAAGTCTCATTACTTTCCTAAGCAAACAGGCAAACACAGTGAAACATGCGCTGTTGAAACACTAATCTTCTGTGAAATCTGAGAGAAATAAAGCCTGTGTTTAATAAATAAGTAAAGGCAAACTGAATCAACACAAAGTTGCGTCAAATCAGATGTTTATCACTTATGCATTAAGAGGGCCTGTCTCAAAACAAATTTTTAACTTTAAAATCAGTTACTACCCAAATCAAAAAAATGTAGAAAATATGTAGAACAAAAACTGTAAATAGCTGAAAACTAGTTTAAGTGTTTTACCAGCTGCCCAGGAAGCCACAATTTTACCACTGAGAAAAAGACCAGAGTGGTGAAAAACTGCACAGTTTACAAAGGAAGTAAGAACAACTGTAAAAAAAAAAAAATTGTAAGAATGGCAAGAGAAGCCTTGACAATGACCACGACAAATTAGAAAAATATAAAAAACTGAAATGCTAGCAAAAGGATACAATACATCCCTATCCCTAGAAGGGCAAGCACCATCCTAGCAATAAAGAAATTAACAAAAGTTGTCAAGATTACAAAGCAAGAATGATAGAACTGTCAGTAAAAACACAAAACCACAACATTTGAAAATATTAGATAAGTGCAGATCAAAAAAGTCCGGCCACATTTAAATTGCCACAATAAAATGCTTTCTAATAGAACAACAAGTATTAAACTTCTTTAAAACACACGTTGTTTAGGTCAGCCATATAGTCCAAAAGATGTGAATATCGCTATTTATGAAGCCAGAAGAAACTCCGGCAGTCTGGATACAAGGTGACATGGGTTATAAATGGCTACTATTTTAAGTTATTGCTGGCTTTTCTAGGTTTTGATACAGAACTGACAAAAAAGCAAATACTAATAATATAGCAGACTAGCAAAGACTAGTACCATGGCTTCACAGGAAATTAAAGCTGTCACTTTCATTTGATAAAGTAGTAGCAATGGTCAAACACAGTTAATGTCCAAAGTGTTTGGGTTAGTGTTTGGGTCTGATATTTTGATTTAGAAATTAGAATACAATAAAAGTTGCATGTATTAAAAACCACAAGTGAGTAAGCTTTATTCTTATGATTTGCTTTGTGACTATTACACATACTCTCCTAGTTAAGAAATACGCTCCAAAAAAAACCCCTATTGATCTTTTCAGCAGCTCCCATTTTTAAACCCCAAGAGAAGTGTCAATACGAAAACATTAAGCATCCTTTAGAGCCTGTATCTTGACCCCACCCAATTTCACCATTGTCTGCAACCTAGAAGTAAACAACAGTTAGAGGTAATTCTTACTGGGAGGAGAGGGCAGGGAGTGTGTGGAGAGAGAAGGGGAATAACTAATACTCTGTTTCTGATACAACTTGGGGAATGTTGGGACTGGACAAAATCAGGGTTTTTTAAATATCAACAAAAGCAAAGTCTTATCTAAAATGAAGACCCATTCTAGAAACTATCTCAAACAGATGGTCATTACCTGGGTACAAGTTTCCAGTGTGATCCAGTTCCCAACAAGACCAGTACAAATACATGTATGGGGAATGATGAGCAGGACCCATAGAACGGCCTTGGTTGGAAGGGACCTTGAAACCCCTCTAGTTCCAACCCCTCTGCCATGGGCAAGGACACCTTTCACAAGAGCTCAGAGCCCCATCCAGCCTGGCCTTGAACACTTCCAGGGATGGGGCATCCAGAGGGTGTTTACTACCACAACTGTGTGACTGCCAGAATGGTGCTTTGTTCCCAAGTTCCTGCAACAGCTACTGCACTGAGGGCAAAGCCATGAAAACACTGAAAGAATGAATGAACACCAGAGACTCAAAAGGGTCAGGAGGACTGCAGACCGTAATTGTAGTGTAGGAATCTGATAATCATCAGCATATTAAATAAATACAGACAGACCTATATTTGGATAGATATCTCTCAAGATGTAATGAACAGAAATAAAATTCAGACTAGAAACATGTTTAAGTCTTAAACAGACTAATTAAATTTGAGGGCAACTTTCTCAGCTGTGCAAAATGACCTATTACCATAGGATTTTTTTTTCTTTTTCACTTCATGATTGGTATTCTAGAAATGGAAAGAATTAGTTAAAAAAACTTCAGCCTGCGATACAAGGTTAGATTAGATCTGCAGTGCGCTCCACCCTCAACCTCTGAAGCTACCCAAGATACACAAAGCAAGGCTCAACCTTCCGCATCAAGTATGCTAATTTGTCTGAGATGTCACAGTTCTGTTCTCCTTTTTAAGCAGCATAATAAGTGATACCTGATCTTTGAATGAGCTCACAAATGCAAGACTAGTCTCTGGAGTGATCCTGACTACACAACACAGTAAGTCCTGTATCTGTACAGGACAATTAAGAACAATCTGCACCCCAGTACAACCCCAACAACAGCTACTGAACTCCACAGAGAATAGAGCTGGATGGTAAAGTCAGGCCTTTCACTGAAATTTTGAACAGAAAAAATTAGAGCAAAGCTATCACAGTAGGTTTACTTGTTTTCTTCAAATCACCAACAAGGAATACAAGGATATGCTTCTAACTTCCTAGGTAATTACAAACTGAACTATAAGGAGAGAAACAAAGGTAAGAATGACTGCTTCCATCTGGAAAAATTCCTGTCAAACAGAGCCCATAACTGTTAACATTGCTTTTCAACTTTGCAGCAAGATTGTTCTCAGACAAGACTTTTTTGATGCCAAAGGTCTGTAATAAACAGTAACTTCCATCTTTCTCAAATATATCCCACACCACCTGACACTGGTAAATGCACTACACTGAAGTAACAATCCAGATCTTCCTCCTCAGTAACAGCTCTTACCATTTAGGAAGAGATGCAGCCCTCAACAGCTGTAATACCTTTGGCAGTTAGGACCATACTAGGCACACATCTAGAATATTTTTCAAATACAAAGGAGCATTACAAGCAAAATCCATTTTCTAAAATTCTCCTGCCTCCCTGCCCCTTGAATGTCAGAATAAAACATCCAAACCTATCATCACCCACCACAGAACAATCAGGAATTCACTCTTATTTAGAAGATCCAAGGAATTTAAAGTCAGAGGGTCTGTTGGCCTATTAAAATAATTTAATCAAAGGATAGCAAACATAATCAGCATGAGCAGCATTCCCATACCAGGGCTACACTGTATAAAAGGAAGCAGAGCTTGCCATTCTGTCACCAGAAACCCAAACACTGGGAGAAGGAAACAAACCAGCAGGGACTCCTTAGCCCAGTGTTACTGTGCCATCGTAGGGTGCTCTGCGTCCCTCACAATGGAGCTACCATATCACACTGCAGGTCAACCAATGCCAGGTCCGCTCCGACACCTACACCCACAGGGCTCCCTTTGGTTGTCCCTGCACTTCCCAATCCTGCTGAAGAATTCATGTACATGAATCAGAGTCACTCCAACACAGTCTACACTCCTCTATATTCACGTATTTGACACACCGCTCAGTTATCCATTTGTGGAATTAAAAAACTTGCATTTGGTCTCTAGAAAGATATCTAAATTCCAGCTGAAAACATCAACAGCTGGATAATCCACCACTGCCCTCCTTCCTTCATTACAATGATTACTCATCCTCAGCGTTTACCACTTGTACTTTTCAATTTGATCCCATTCAACTTCACCCTCCAGTCACTGGATCTTGTTAAGCATAAACTGAATAAAGCACTGGATTTCAGTATGAAAATATTCACACAGGAGAAAAAAAAGATAATTCTCACTTTTTCAGATATGAACAGGGCTTTTGCAGGCCTTTTACCATAAGGCATTATTAAAATAATTTTTAATTTTTTCCCATACTCTTCACTACTTAACAATAATTTTTAAAGACGAAACTTCATCATTAGCATTACCACATGTTCAGTCAAAAATCATCTCCTTGTTCTTACCCATTTTTAAACAAAGCATTATACTGGGAACTTCTGCTGGAGCGCTTGTTCGTATTTGTATCCTATCAGTCAATAACTTTTGGGATACAATCCCATGCACATGTTCCTTACCTTCAATGCACTACTTTGAATATAGCTGCACTAAGGTGTGCCTTGCTTTACCAGCTAACTTCACGTGAAGTCTAGATGGTTTTGTACAGTTCCATCCTCCCTGCTTAGCACCTATCCACCTTGTTTGTCTGCAAGTTTTATTAACGACAATCGTGATGTTACTTCCAAATCATTAATGAAGAAAGACTGAGTCTAGTAGACTAACTCCTCCAAGACTTTTAGGAACAATGACATTCAAGAATAATCCTAACAACTATTTCCAAGATGTATTATTAGCCAGCAGTTCTCCGAGCATTTATCATATACTATAAGATCATTCTACCAGTATCACATGTGCAATTAAGATTATTTGTTGTACTCCACCACTAAAACTATCTTCATAAGCTTTGTTGTTCCACTAATAATCTTACAGCTAGAAGAAAAGAGTGAGATCTACACTGTCACACTAAACTGAACTTGTCATAAGAAAGAATAAATATCTTTGGAAAGAAGACTCTATTAGTTAAGTTCAACTTGTATTCATGAGAGAGGGAGCAAGGGAGGCCCAAGAACCCAGTCAGCAAGATATCACACAAGCCCCATCAAAAGCAGCCCCACCATAAGTTTCCTAAAGCATTCATATTCTCATTAGTTTCTACCTCTTCTTACCAAAATTACTGAATTGCTTTAAACTGAGTCTTTCACAAATAAATAAACAAACGGATCTCCCAGCACACCAGTATTTAAGTAATTTTTCACTATTTCTAAGAACCTCTTTCCTACAACATTAATATTGTATTCATAGAATTTCATGGAAAAATGCAAAGCCTTAGAGCCCATATAAAAGCAAACACATCTCTTCAAAACAAACAACAACAACAACAACAACAACAACAACAACAACAACAACAACAACAACAACAACAACAACAACAACAACCCCACAAAAATTTCAAACAATTTGAAAGTAATCCAAATTAGTCAATACAAAAAGACAGTAAGAAGCAAAAGCCTCATAAAAAAGGCATAGAAAAGACACCTGAAAAAGATAACCAAAATAAACAACAGCACCATGAAACAAAAAAAATGGTAAAGATTTTGACAGTCCTATAAAAAGCATCAGTTTTAAATGCATACAAATGCTGAAACTGATTATATGCTCCAACGTCACTACTTACATAAGGACATGGTGCTATTTTCTTAAAAAGTGTAAATCACTAAGTATTAAGGCCCCTGACCTTCAAAAAAAAAAGACTGAATACAGATGCACTGCATTGTTCAGTGGGCAGGTCTGTGACAATACAGCTCTGCTACGGCACAGAATCCTTAAGTTTATAAAAGAGTATTTCTGGAGTGCCTGTTGCCAGCCGGTCTGTCTCACCACCAACATGAAAAACACCCTCTTTTAAAGCTTATCTGTGCAAAGATTTTAGGGAATAAGGAAACACTCACTGAAATCCACGTAGACAGTATCTTGTGAGTAAGATCTAGTCAGATACTCAGCATTTCTGGGAAACTCAAATAAAACTCCCTCCAAACTAGTGATATTTATTGCATATTAAAAGACTCCAGTTGATGTTACAGCACATAATATATATTAACTTCCTTTCCCATCTTTTGTAAACGCATTCAACTTTATGCATCAAAGGAAGAGTATAAAATTCTACCAGATTAACTAGCTAGACCACCAATTTAAATTGAGAGATTTCAGTCTGCTATACAGTAATTACTCACAGTTTACAAACACTAATCTTCAATCTTTAAAACACAACAGTTTTCTGACTAGCTGCAAATGCTTTTTATTCCATTTTCCAGTTTTAGATTGCCTGCCTAAAGTTTCCACAAGTTAAGAACACTTTCTTTCAAAGAACATCAACATCCTACAGAGTGTGGATCACTGCTGAAAACTTGTGTCACTTCTGAAAATCATCAGACACGGCTACCGAGGTTACTGCATTTAGTCTGCCTCCAGTTAGGCTGAAGAAACGTCTACACACATCCCTCCAAATAAATCCCAAAAATAATAATGAAAAAAAAATACAAAAACAAAAACCCAACCAAACAAAAAAATCAAGACCCTTGGGGTTTATTGCTTTGCTAATTATCCTTCAGAACAGACTGGTCATGAGCACAGTTTAGAGAGGTAGCGTAGGTAAGGTACACGACCACACATAGAGGCCTACAGAGCCTCTTCAGTCATCAAATAAACTAACAGTCTTTTAAGACACCGTTTAAGGAAAAAGATACCATCTGTTTAGGAAAAACTGGAGCCTGACATATGCACTTATCTGTTTTGTAGGCTGAAAAATCAATTCTTACAGTCCTTAACGTATCAGGTGACAAGTCCACATGTAAAAGCTTTTCTAAACTATTTAAAATACATTTCAAAACAATCATCCTGGTCCTCAAGAATATACACATGCCGCTGACAAAGGTGGGCGGCACAACAGAAGGGTAAAAAAAATGGCACGAAACGACCTCTATATGTTACCTGTAAACATTCCTCCCACCGCCAACACACTGGAAAAAACAGACCGCTTGCTCTCAAAATAAGCCCACGCCACACCGGGAGCGCTGGGCTGGATGGGGCCAGACCCGACCTGCGGGTGAGCTGCAGACCAGTGCCATCCAAACCCAAGGGGAAACATCTATTCCTTCGCCTCCGAG